>NW_026844029.1:6088184-6455989 GCF_029531705.1 Pantherophis guttatus | reverse complement strand
AGAGATACAGAGAGAGGGGAGAGAGAGAGACAGAGAGAGATACAGAGAGAGGGGAGAGAGAGAGACATAGAGAGATACAGAGAGAGGGGAGAGAGAGAGACATAGAGAGATACAGAGAGAGGGGGAGACAGTGAGACAGAGAGAGATACAGAGAGAGAGGGAGAGAGAGAGAGACATAGAGAGATACAGAGAGGGGGGAGAGAGAGAGACAGAGAGAGATACAGAGAGAGAGGGAGACAGAGAGATATAGAGAGAGAGGTAATCATCAGCTGGGTAGGCATGGCTCGGGGGCCATCATGTGACTGATGAAAGTAAGTGACGTCAAGTTGGCCACGCCCACCAAAGGTTCATGGAGAGTTTGGAACTTCAGCCTCACTCTTTTAGCTCAGCGGAAGCACCAGACTGGGCCACAGCTAGTATACAAATAAAAAACTAAACATATTAACAACTAATTCCCTTGAAAATGAATCAGAATATTATTTCCTCCCATATTTTCTAGTTGTTTCAATGTATTTTCACAGTAGCTAACATTTGTTAATATTTACAATGTTTTAATACATATGCAATCAGGCAGAGAGTTGTTATCAACTTTATTTTTGTATCTCTTAATCATGTTCACAATTGTAAACAATATATGCCACCTCGAAAGGCAATGCAGCTTCTCTAAGCTATGTGGTTATTACTAATAATATTACTTTATTTCCAACAATGAATACTTCTGAGTGCCTTCAAAAGTATATGAGATTTCTTTGGGCTTACTCATAATGTACTGAACGACCGAACTTTTAATAGGGTATTCATTTTCTTCTCTTCAAATCTTGAATGAAGGTTTTAAGAGCATGCAATCTGACAGCATGCAATCAAAATACAAGTTATCTTCAGTAAGGAAGAATTAAAGGGAGAAATCTTTATTAAAAACAAATTTTACCAATTTCAACATTTGGATGTCAAATTTACTGGAAATTTTAAAAAAAGGAAAAACATAATGTTCCAACTGTCAAATGAGTTGCCATTTTATATTTCATTTTGCAGTTAAAACAAATTAAGTGGATTATAAAATGGATCTCAAATTGTAGTAGTAAAATGTATCTTGGAAAGTTTTTATTGGGACCTCAGTAGTGGAAATACATATAAGGCAAGATATCGTTTTTCCATTCATAATTCTCCTCTGTTTTTCCACCATTTTTCCAGTGTAATATTTTTTCTACCACAATAAAACTTCAAGTAGGGACAAACAAAGTATTTGCACAATGCGTTCTGGGTGATAAACATCCAACCAGAAACCTGGGAAAAGATTTAGTACAGAACTAGATGATCTCTGAAAAGGATTTTTAATTTAATATTAAAACATGAAAAATAATGAGTATAATGTCATAATATATTCAAGCAATCTGCAACCAGTTTTGTACAAGTTTGCATTGATCAACACAATGCCTATTCTATAGCTTTCTATAGCATCAGTAGAGATCTATATCATTCTGTACAATAGAAGTCAATTAACTTTCATTAGCTCAGTTTAATTAATTCAGCCCAACTTTTATCTCTGTGAAGTCAATTTATAGCATGAGTGCTGGACTTCAGGTTAGTAGGCTGGCCACTAAAGGAACATTCACCATATTTCACCAACTTGTCTCTCACTACTTTGTGTTCAAGATACTGGGCTACTTTTTCATCACTTTAATGAGCTTCATAAACAGAGCAGATGGCTGACCTTTCTCCTTGTTTTCTAGTTCACCACCACCATACAAATATGTGGTCCTGGCTGGTTGGTCTGTTAGATGTACTGTTAGCTTATGAGGGGAAAACCTTAACATTCTGAGGACTATAATGTAGAAAACAATCATAGGACAGCATGAAAGTACTTCTCCCCCTCCTCCTTCCCGTGTGTGTATGTGTATGTGTATGTAAATCCAGCAGCTGTTATCAAAGGGCCTATGTTTTTTGCTACTTATTTAGATATAAAAGGGATACAATAGATGTTTTATTTTTATTCAACAATTCAACTAAGTAATGGAGAGAGAAAAAAATATGTCAGCATAATTTGTAGTCTTTAAGATGCCAAGAGATGGCTGCATTTGGAAAAGATCCTAAGTTGCAAAGAACATGCTTTGTATGCTAAACTCCCAGGTCATGGAAAAGTGTTCTGACTGAAATCTTGGAAAATCCTTGCCAGCTATTAAATAATTGAGCTTGATGAACCAGGGATCTGATATACAATAATGCAGTTTCCTATTTGAACAACTTTTTGGAAGTAAAAACCAGACTAATCCAATATGGTTTTCTTAACTGTGACATCTAAGTGTTAGATGTCCTATTTCAAAGAATGGTGTGTGTGCTACTTAAAGTCATTAAAAGTTCATTTAAATCAATTCTACAGATAGAACACATGCCTCAAATATTAGCTATGTTTATAATTCTGGCTATGGAGTGTGAAATATAATAACAAGTGTGATAATGATTTTTGTTCACAATCCCCCAAACAGATTGTAAATTGAAGATGGCGTCTTTGGCTAAGAAAGCCTAGTTTCCAATTCTGTTAATGATTAACTTTATTAACAAAAGCCCCTTCCCATTTTCTGGCAGAAAGTCTATAAAATGCCATTCTTTATCAGTTCCCGATGATAAATGTTCCCTACAGCCAAGGAAAAATGATACAAGTCTTGCCATTATTCAAAATGTACTAATAGCAGAGGCATGGAAGGAAAGAACTCTAAAAAGTTTGATATATCCAATGCAATACAATGTAAAAATGTTTTGTTAGACTTTTGCGATCTTTATATAATTACTGATGCTCATAAATCATTATTGTATAAAGATAGGAGCAACCATGTTGATGTGTTTCTTTTCAGCATTCTTGGATAACCAATTTTTAAAAATCTTGGTTTAGAACGTTGGCAGATGATTACAGATAAGTCCAAATACAACTGATATTTTAGATCTATTTTAATTTTGCTTTTAAGTCAGATATAGATGTAAAACTATTTTGACTTACCCTGAGGGATGACCTACATCCGTGATGGCGAACCTATGGCATGCATGCCACAGGTGGCACATGTAGCCATATCGGTGAGCTCAGTTCCGGTCTGCATGCGCGTACCGGCCAGCTGATTTTTGGGCCTTCTGGCTGTTTCCCGCCTCTGGAGGGCCTCGGGGGGTGGTGGGGAAAGTCCATTTTTCTCTCTCCCCAGCCTCTAGTGCCTTTCTAGGAGCATGGGGAGGGCAAAAACAGCTTTCGCCATCCCCCCGGAGGCCCTCTGGAGGCCAGAAATGGCCTATTTGCCAACTTCCAGTGGAACTGGAAGGCCTGTTTTTTGCTCTTCCCCAGGCTCCAGAGCCTTTCTAGCGGCCTTCCCCACTCCCTGGAGACCCTCCAGAGGCCGGAAATGGTCCATTTGCCAACTTCCGGGGGGACCAGCAAACAGGCCGTTTCCAGTGTCTGGATGTCCTCCGGGGGGTTGAGAAGGCCGTTTTCGCCCTCCCCAAGCTCCTAGAAAGGCTCTTCTAAAAATAACTTAATGTAAGGTGTTTAAATGAACTTTTCCCTCTAAATTTCTAAATGAACTGTGACCATTAGCTCTAGAAGGATAATAAAATAAATTCTTCATGTATTATTTTCTTACAAGCTGTCAGAAACATTTACCATCAAACTATTGGCATGTCTTTCTGAGTGGTGATATTTAAATAAGATATTAATGTGGTATAAAATGTCAGTATACATCATCACATTGTGCAAATACCAAACACAATTGTATATAATAGTCCTTGAAAATGGAAATCTTTATACATCAATTTTTGTGCTGAGGTTTTAACAATCCTAACATAGAGATGAAGCCTAGCTTTAAAAAGTATTCCACTAAATTTCGTATATTCACTAAAATTCCATATCTGAGTTAGCAGCTTTTCCTAACGAAAGTTTAAATCAAGAAAATATCAGATACTGTATTGTAACATCTCTCATCTTTCCTGTAAATTGCTGCTGGTGGTTTTTGAAAACACTGGAAATTGCTTGCGATTGACAATGTGACACATTACAAGGATAGTTTGACTTGACTTTTGCACATTTACACAAAACTGTCTTACATTATTCATGCATTCAACACTTAGGCAATTATCAGAATCATTGATTTCTGAAATCCAGAGACTTCCTTTCACACTAGACTAAAATCTCTTTTTGTCTTCTTTATAAAGATCAAATTAACATGGTAGCCAACAAAAAAAAAAATACTTAACTGTTTCAAGGATCACAAATTCTACTGACTTTCGCCATGCCATCATGTCAACACTTTTTAGAACATCCGATACTGAATTTTTATTGAAATTGAATTTATAATTGAGAAAAATCATTAGGAATGAAATAAAACAAATTATTAATTGATAGAAGAAAGTTAAAAATGACCCAAAGGCTTTGACTGCAGGATTTGAAATCATTTAAATGTATTCATATAAGCATTATCTATGTGGTCCCTAAGAAATGACTCCAATTTTGATAGCATAGAATCAGTTGAGAATATTTGAACTTAGTGAATCCTATTATGACAGAATATATTTGTAAAGATTTAACTGATCTAAAAGGTACTTGGGGAAGAGAAAAGTAATAAGAACAAAACATTAGGCTCTGATTGAATTTTCCCTCTGGATCCATCACAGCAAGCAGCACTTTCTATAAATGGCCTTTTCCCATTTTTCACAGCATGTTTAGAATCAGACTATTTGAAGTTAAAACAAGAACTAAAAAGAACCCCACTACAATTTTTTGGGGGTCAATCCTTCTGAAGTTGTTTTTAAGAAATAAATATAGAGGTTAATATATCACTGACAGTTTGGCTCAGAGCCCCTTATTTTATATATATTCAATTTAATTACATAAAAGTTATTTAAATATATTTCATATATTTTATAATACTAATCATATTCCTGTTTCAATTATTGTTTTAATTTATGCTTGCACTGCATTTAGCTACAGCATCATAATCAATAAAATTACTATGTGTTAGCAAGGCACATCATACAAATGCCATACTCAGCAGCATTTACTCTTTCTCTAATTTCACTTCCATTTGGACTTAACATATGTAAATTATGCCTTTATATTCCACAATCTGAAGCTACACAGCATTTTCTGTCAATGAAATGCATGTATTACTATCAGTTCTGTTGACTACCATTCCTGTCCACCAATTTTTTTTCTTTATGATGCAGAACAGAGGAAGGATTAACCTGCCTTACTTCCTTTCTACTGCAGTTATGTCTAGAAAAAAGGTTAAAGCTGGAATAACCAAAGGCCACTCCTTTTTAAGACTGTCCATGCCAAATATTATTAGTACTATTTTCAGTGGTCTGCCCTTTCAATATATAGGTGGAGATAATATAGATTGTTGATAAGAAGTCTTCTGCTTCTTTAATTTTTATTTCTTACTTCTTCATCCATCTCTCTCTTTCTCCTATTGTTCCCTGTTGCTAGTTAACTCTTATTGATGTTTATTATATAAGCATCAAGCTATATCTTTTGCTAACTGACATGTATACTTGCCCTGATCTGGATACAGGGATTGACTATATCAGTATGTTGAGAGTAAACTAAAGTGAAAAATACACATAAATTTTTCAACAGACTGTACAGAGATCTTCACTCTACTCTTGGACTCCTTTCATACTACTTAGAGAAGATTAGAAAAAAAGTAAACATAATACAAAATAATACATTATGAAAATTAGAACAGAAAAAACCACTTATTTTATAAATTTTCATATGCAATCTCATGTTAAACTGAAGCAAGAAGATATTTTAAAAATTATGTATGTATTTTTAAATCTTATCCAATGTAATACATCAACATTAATACTTAATTTCCCTTTCTAAATTATGTTTAAGCCAATATCAGCATCATTGCTTATTTCTAAATTTAATGAACAAATTTATGGTACTTGGGCATCTGGTCAGTACTTTTCCAGACAGACAGAATTGCTCTGTTAATGGAACTAGGTTCCCTTGCCTCACCCTTTAACAACAGGCACATAGAAATAAACAATGACATTTACACACAATTTAAAAGGGACAACCAAAATACTAAAAAGAAAACAAAAGAAAACAAAATGCTAAAAATGCTCCGTGCCAGCAATCATCACCTAGTTAAACAAGGATTAACACCAAGATTAATACCAAGATAATCAAGCAGCAAACAACAGCCTAATCAAGGAACTATGAAGGAAAAAACAACACTCCCATCAACTCTATCAGAGCAAGCTTCTATACATAAACAGAGACCAAACCCTATATCGTTCTAGCACTGAAGATGTTACATAGTCTGGTAACAAAATGTCTGCATAAACAACCAAGGACAGATAGCACCAAGGATTCCACAGTTCAATCCAAGCTACATATATTCTCTTCTATTGGTCTCATAATCAGTGTATCTTCATTTATCAGCTTGGCTGCCCCTGTCCTGTGTTGCCATGGGCTTGACTCTAAACCAGTTTAAAAAAATTAGGTGGGAAAGGCTACAAAAGGGAACTTTGCTTCAATATTTGTATTATGGCTATACTGTCCTTAAATAGTAGAATTTATGAAAAAAGATGGTTGTCAAGAATCTTCTGCTCTACAAGCTGGTGGTTCATATTGTGAGCTACTTTTGGCCACAGAATGGATAGAATGACAGAATTAACAAGCTCAAACAACTTCAGGAAAGTAGAGTAAAAAAAAAAACACAATATAGTCTCAATCAATTCCAAAATCAATTATTAAAGTTTTTGCAAATCAGAAAACCAAACAAAATAATATGAAAATACCAGCAAATATCTGCTTGGAAGGATTCCATGTTATTGCTTACAAAATGTTCGAATTGTGACAAGTTAGAAGAAACTAATCATAAAAATAATTATTTGAAAATTTGCAGACATAGAACAAGTAGGATTTATCTAATTATCATATGAAAATGCTCTTAGAAATTTATGTATGATGTATCTCGTTATGTTAGTGGATTTCCCCAAAACATATAATAATGCTATAGCAATAATGGAAACAAAAATTCAAAAGATCACAATTGATCCATAGTCATTTTTTAAAAAAATCAATGAAATACAGTATATTAAAAAAAAAAAATAGCCAGCCTGTAATTCTTTTAATTCAGAATCATTTTCCATTCCATTCAGTCAAAATATGGAACCTACCTTAGATAGACCACCTACTTCCAAATAAAAGCAGATAATGAAAACATTCCATGTGACCCAGAGAGCAGTCCAAATGGAGTACTAAGTAAAGAAAGAAAAACAGATAAAAGATTATGATAAAAATATTATGCACATGGGTGCTGTACATTAAACATATAAGTACACTTCTGGGAACCACCAGGCAGAGAGTTTCCAGAAAGAATTCTCTACTATGAAATCTGTAGAACTGCAGCCAACTGCAAATCCAATATTCTTTCTTTCACTGACTACACACAAAGAAAGTTAGATTAATTATTTATGGTGCTATATTAATCTATTGATACCAATAAATTCTGACACATTGACCTAACTGTACATTTAATTCTCATAATATATTTCTGCAATGAATGGAAGCAATTATACCACAGCCTTATTTTGCCAAGTCTCTAAGAAATGACCAAAAACGAAATAATCTGATAATTCAAATAAACAAATAAGCCTGTAATTAATAATGTTGTGAATTAAATTTCTCCAGTTTATCAAATGATGGCATAAATACTTTCAAATTTTCCCTCTATCTAGCTAGTACATATACAACACATGTATGTATGCATCAACATATAAAGGAAAGAAAGTAATAGGAATGAAATATATTGCTGGAAAATTAGTATCTAGGTAAATTGATGAGAGCAGCAAAATGACATTGCAGGTATTCACTGTAGTAATTTAGCATAAAAATTCACATTTTTTGGCAGAATAATGTTATGATGCACACAGTGTCACTTTTATTCCTTTTCCTCCCTCGTGAACTTTAGTGTGTAATATGAATAGAACTTCTTTTCATGTCTACATTTATAAAATTCATAGTATGGAATTATGATTTCTTTAATCTCATTAAGATTTGCCCTTAAATGTGAAACTTTGATTCAAAGATGCTTCAATCCAATCACCATGCTGAATGGAATAATTGATCCAGTATGTTGATTATGTGTCATCAAGTCAGTGTTGACTTTTAGTTATTACATAGATAGATTTTCTCCATGAATTCAATGTGTTAAACTGAATCTAATGCTTTCAAATTGATTGAGGGTTCAGTAGGATTCCATGCATGTTCATAGAAATGCACTTCTGCAAATTGTACTGCAAAATCAAATCAAATTGCACATTCAGATTAGATTTGGATTTGCGCACATAGTATTTATGCATCATTTGATGAAAGAATTTTTTTTTGAGTTTTAAAAATTAAATTCACGAAAGATTTTGCATATTGTGACAAACCATAATATATTTTGTTTAATTTTATCTTAATGGTTTTAGCATGTTACATGAACTGAATTGTGGTTTATTCAACAATCACAATGAAATAAACCATGTCTTAACAAGTTGCATGAACTAGTAGAGGGGGTGGGCATAAGTGCACTAACATGCCCTGTCATTGTATTTTTATTTTCTTATTTGTGTTCTCGTTTTTGTTTGACAAATTCCAATAAAGAAATAAATAAACTAAACCTTAATCTCAATTGACTATAAATTTTAAACAGAAAATGAGGAAGACGAAATTCTTTCCCTCCAGTAGTACTTCATTCAAAATCTTTCCTCTTATTAACTGCTTTCATTCCACAAGAAAATAATTCATAGCAACATTGACCATAGGCTTGGACTACAAGACCGCCAAGGTTCCTTCCAGCTCTATTCTGATTAATTTATTTACATAAATATCAGTCCTTGAGTGTTATTGCCAAATTTGTTAGAAAGAAAAAAGTTATTACTGGGAAAAACGTTTTAAAATCATGCTTGATGCTTAAAGTTGCTATTCTATGGAACAGCAACTTTATGGAAGGAAGGACTGTAGTAACTGAACTTTTAAGATGATTTTAAAAACATGTTCATCTGCACCATCGTTCCAGTTATACAATGTATAGTTAACTTCAGTTATGCATTAAGAATGCCAGCCATAGCTGCAGAAATATAGAAACACACTCACAATCATTCTTATCTAGTTCAGTTAAATTTGTGGTGGACAAGAGACCAAAGCAACAGGACAGAAAATGAAAAGTGATTGGCTCAAAATTTGATCAAAATCATTTCTCAAAGAATGTTTGCCTTATCAAACATTTTACAGTTTTTTTTAAGGTCAGATGAAGTTGGCTTTCTTATTGTTTTTTTTTTTTTATTTTATTTTTAAACAAACAAAACATAAAACATCTATCATACATTAGAATTGCAAACAGTGTGTCGATTGTTTACAAATCCCTTGTGCTTCATTTTACAAATTATAGTTCTTATTGTTTCTTAATGTGTAGGTTGGCTTAACTCCAAATAATCTAGTTTTGCATCTTCTGGGTACGTTTCTTTCCCCATTAATCACCAAGAGAGATAGAGAGAGGGAGAGAGACAGAGAGATACAGAGAGAGAGGGAGGGAGAGAGAGACATAGAGAGATACAGAGAGAGGGGGAGAGAGAGAGAGAGACAGAGAGAGATACAGAGAGAGAGGGAGGGGGGAGAGAGAGATGTTAAAAGGATTTTCTGGTTCCAGGTGTTTTTTAACAACTGGTTCTCTGACCTACCAGGTCAGTATGTCCTGTGTCCAGGAATACATCCATAGCTACGACAGATAGGGCCTGGGGAAAGCAGAAGTGATTTCAAAGCGCCTGGAGTTAATTAAAATATCTGTGCAGTGCATTAAGCTGAGCGAGAGTCACACAAGTCTCATCAAACTTCCTTTGCTTGAACTCACCTTGGTAATTCCAGCCACATCACCCAAGAAGGAGACCACTCCCTCTGACCGGAGGGTCTCAAATTGGCATCGGGCAGCAAGTCCCCATTTTCTCCTCCTGTGGTCTCGCACACTTTCAATTCTAGTGCTTTGAACACAACCGACGAGGAGACATTTTTCAAATGGGCTACCGCCTCTCCGCGGCTGACACCTGTCAGATCAATTCCATTCACGCTGAGCAGGATATCACCTAGCGGACACAAAAAACAAAATAGTGGAAATGTTTTTCACTCACTACTCCGAGACAGGCCAACTTGGGATGTTTATGAATTGGATATGACCAGTAGTGGGTTTCAATTTTTTTTATTACCGGTTCTGTGGGCGTGGCTTGGTGGGCGTGGCAAGGGAAGGATACTGTAAAATCTCCATTCCCACCCCACTTCAGGGGAAGGTTACTGCAAAATCCCCATTTCCTCCCGATCAGCTGGGACTTACTTACTTACTTACTTACTTACTTACTTACTTACTTACTTACTTATTTATTTATTTATTTATTTAATTAAATTTGTATACCGCCCTTCTCCCGAAGGACTCAGGGCGGTGAACAGCCCAAATTAAAATACATACAGTAGAAAAATTAAAATAAATTAAAACAGAATTAAATCAGTTTGACTTCCCTAAATTTTTTAAAACCCTTTACCCATAAAATAGCCCATTAAAATTTTAAGCCAGCCCGGCTTGCTGGAATAAGAAGGTCTTCAACGCTCGGCGGAAAGTACGGAGGTCCGGGATCAGTCGTATTCCTGGGCGTAGCTCGTTCCAGAGGGCGGGTGCCCCCACAGAGAAGGCTCTCCCCCTGGGGGTCGTCAGTCGACATTGCTTGACCGACGGCACCCTGAGGAGACCCTTTCTGTGGGAGCGGGTTGGCCGGTGAGAGGTTATCGGTGGCAGATACACTTGAGAGACAGAGAATAGATGGGGGCGGGGCCCGTCAGAATTTTTACTACCGGTTCTCCGAACTACTCAAAATTTCCGCTACCGGTTTTCCAGAACTGGTCAGAACCTGCTAAAACCCACCTCTGGATATGACTGCTGATCTCACATACATTTTTGATGGAGAGCCTGGTCCCACATATTAATACTATATTTTTATTTGGGTTTTGTATGTACTCTGCCCTGAAGTGCATTTTTAGAATAACACTGTCGTCAAGAAGCTTAAGGATTTTTTTTAGATACACTATCAGAGCTATTGCAAATGTACATAGGATCTCCATTTAATTTCCAGATCAGAAAGTTCCAAAAACTTAGTTTTGGACATCTTTTTAACTCCAGGCCTAGTCGACCATTTATAAAGTGAAAATCAATTGTTTTGGGCAAAAGTGATATATCATGCGCTGTCTGGAATGAATGACAATACATCTATAGCCCTGTGAATATTGCAACAGAATATGCATTATATGCATAAGTGTGCACACACAAGTATGTGTACAAAATGGAAAATTAAATATTTGTGAACGTTGTTGGTTTGTCTGTTGTGGTACTTTTAGAAATACTACTATAATTTATTGTTAGGCTCATCATGACTAATTCTAGATTGCTATGTTCTTGGAAACTGCTAACCTCACAAATGCCAACTAATGTGCAAAAAATTCAAATATATAAAGCTAATCTGTCTAGTATGTTCACTAAACTCCATACGCTCTCACTTACAATAATTAAGAACTCTATGGCTGGCATCCGATATCCATTAAACAAATAGTTGACATTTATTTATTTCTTTATCATATCCTTATATAGGGTTAGGTTCCTTACATATTTAAGGGGTCTAATGCTGACGAGACAATACTGTTTTGAGTAAGAATGCTAGATTGTAAGTATGAGCTGATTGGTATATAATCATGCATCCATCTTGCATATATTTAAGATGAAAGAGAGATCAACATCTTTTAGTGGGTATTCAAATGTTTGAATTTAATCATTCTTAATTACGGTTTAACATTTTAGTATGCACAATCATGGATTGAAAAATTGATATGCCTGTAGGTGAGGGAATGACATATCTTGCATGTTAAAGCACCCCCTTTCTAAAAGGGGCTAATTCATAGCACGCTATCACAAAAATGATGCGCAAAACTAACATTTGGGAGCACTGAAAACAAGTTTAAATGTGGGGAGAACCCTGGGGGAAAAAAAGTGTCAGGTTTTTACAGATGCTCGTGGCATCTGCAACAAATTGTAAGGTAATTTCTTCTCTGTTCTCAATTTATCTCCAGCCATTTTACATGGCGACTCCCACTTGGGAATAGATAATGCTGGAACTGGATAACACACGGAGACATCAGTGTAAAAAAATTAAGCTAAAAACTGACAGAGAGATCAGATGTTATTTTTAATAATAGCAGAACATAGACATATTCAAAATTAAATTCCATTAAGTGCAATGGAGCTGCCTCTTGGTTCAGAAATATAAAAGTGCATCAGTTGGTAAATTTTTTTTATAGCTGCTATATGAGGTAAGATCAGGCTGAGATATAGTGAGTGACCATTTAGTTTTTATAGCACAATGGGGAGTTGAAGGGGATCTCCACGCATCTAAACCCAAACTCGAATCATTATACATTCAATGCAATGGTGAGTTGCCCCCGGTTCAGACCGGTTCGCAAGAACCGGTAGTAAAACCAGCGGGAGGCCTTGCCCACTGCCCTGGATGTCATCAACGGCGATCTGCGCATGCACAGAAGCAAGGTGTGCGATCCCGTTGCGAACCGGTAGTAAAGGTAAGTAGAACCCACCCCTGATTCAATGACTAATTTTCCCCCAGTTTTGACTTCGCTTTTTTTCGTAGGAAAAATCTGGAGCTTTAGGAAAATTAAAATCTTTACTGAAAACAATGTCCTGAAGTTATGTCAGAAGTGGATGTGAGTGAGTGGAGATTGGTGTTTCAGGAGCCTTGTTTCTAATACGCTCCCACAGAGAGGGACTCCTCAGGGTGCCGTCAGCCAGGCAATGGCGGCTGGCGATCCCCAGGGGGAGGGCCTTCTCTGTGGCAGCTCCTGCCCTCTGGAACGATTTGCCCCCGGAGATACGAAGGATATCGGATCTCCGGGTCTTTCGCCGTGCCCTAAAAACTTTTCTTTTCCATCAAGCCGGGCTGGCGTGAACCCCCCCCCCCTTTTTTTTTTTAGCCTTTTAAATTGTCAATGGGTTTTAGTTCGAATGTTTTAAATTTTGGGCCATAGTCGTATAATTCTTTTAAAAATTTTAAATTTTGTATTGGTATGTGTTTTAGTTCTGGCTGTGCACCGCTCTGAGTCCACTAGGAGAAGGGCGGGATACAAATTGAATAAAATAAATAAATAAATAAATAAATAAATAAATAAATAATCAGGAAGCATTTCCATTCTCCTTGGAGCTACATCTGGCTATTATCATTTTTTTTCTTTTGGTCAAATAATACCTTCTTTCCTCTGCCGGTAAGTAGGAGGTGGGCCAAGCTGCTGATTCTGCAGTCTTTCAAGCAATCAATGTTTGCTTATTAATTCTCATCTGAAAAGCAGAATTCTCCCAAGCCGCAACTTAACATGATATGAGATAAATCTAAGAATAGATGTTTTCTCAGACGAGATAATGAACTGAGGTCAGAGTTCTTTCAAATTGCCCCTTTGGCACCACTAGGGGAAACTTCGAGTGGTTGCTGTTTTAAAACTTGCGTATTTTCTAAAGAGTTAGCAAACTGTATTGTATTTTAAAGTAAATGGGGTCCATCCCACCAGACAGACATACCTTCAATCAGAGCATTAAAAAGCCACATAACTCTGCCAGTTGTCTGGAGATTGCAGCTCTATGCCATATTATTATTTCATTGGTAGCATTTCAGAATATTTTTTATTTATTTATTGTGGTCCTCTTTGGGTTCTAAGAGGATTAATAACTTTTCTTTAACTAAACCAGGTGGTGTCCAACCTTGGCAACTTTTAAGACTTGTGGACTTCAGCTCCCAGAATTCCCCAGCTGCAAGCTGGCTGGGGAATTCTGGGAGCTGAAGTCCACAAGTCTTAAAAGTTGCCAAGATTGGACACCCTTGAACTAAACTAAGCAGAAGGGAAAAAGAATGCATGTCTGTATTTAGAGCCCCTTAAATGTAGAAATCCCCCCAAAATCGTAATTATTTATTCTTATTTCTACCTTTATAGCAGTGGTGAAATCCGCCGTGGTTTGCCACCGGTTTGCTGCCCACACATGCGTGGTGCGGCAAACGCACACTGTGCGTGGAAAAATGAGGCTTAAGAAGGTAAGTAGAACGGGACTTCCTGTTTGCTGCTGGCCGCCGCCAGACGTTCCTTTGGGATCGTCAGCTTCCACTGCCTGTCAGAGCCGCCTTCATAACGGAACGGCGGCTCGAAAAAACTCCGTTCCCATGAGGAAACGGAGATAGAGCCGGCAGGGGTGGGTAGAACTCTCTGCAGAGTCCCAAAAGTTTTTCTTTTACTTTTGGGATGGAGCGGATGAGATGCCCCATATCCCCAGCCGCTGCTCCGGGCTTTGGGAGACCTCTGCTAATGCAGAGCCAGGCGTCAAAAGCAAGCCTGCGAATTTGACAGATTACTCAAAGAAAATGTGAGCTGGCCCTGTAATACTGAAGCGCAAGTATTTTACTTATCTTTTAAAAATTACTTAAGAGAATAGAGGAAGAGAAAGAGGAAAAAAGTTTCTTTTTAAAATGGCGTCTGCCGCGGCTGGAGAAGAGTTTGAGAGGGAAAGTTCTTCCGTTTTTTATTATTACAATGTAGCGGAATAAATACCACTGGCTACATTTGTAGACAAAACTCCGCTCCTGTTTTTGTTTTTCTCTTTTTTCCCTGGAGGCTTGAGCGTTGCTGGCTGGAAGTCTTTTGTCTTGTTTTTTTTTTTTTCTTCTTCTAACAAAGCCTGCTTAGGCGGAAACATGGCACTGAGGCTTGTGAAGTCAGACAAACAAATAGGTGGGGGGGATTCCCCCACTAAGAATTTAAAGGAACAAGTTTTAACTCTTCAGTCCCAGAAACCTGATTTTAATATAATAGAATTTCTCTTAGAGGAGATTGAAAGAAGGGATGAGATTGTGAATCAGCAACTTGAAAAATTTAAGTAGGAAACTAAGGAATTGGTGAAATCCAAGTTTGACTTTTTGCAGCAAAAAATTTTAAAATTGTCAGAATTCATGATTCGGTTGGATACAAATACTAATTTACTAGAGTCAAAAATGGATGAAATTCAAGATAAATTGGACAATAGAATTCAAAAAATTGAAAATGATTTGTTAAATATTCAGGATTATAGTTCAGAAGAAAAATTTAAAATGGATGCTGACCAAAAGTCTGGTAATGTAGAATATCTGCAACAGAGGATTCAAAAAGAGGTTCTAAAGATACAATATAATTTCACAGAATATGCAATAAGACTTAGAGGTTTGCAGGAAAATAACAGAGATGACTTAAGGAAAATATCTTCTGAATTTCTAGCTGGGATTTTAAAGATTCAACCTGAGGAAGTGTTTTGTAGGATTGACAGAGCTTATCGAATAAACTCCTGGACTGCCAAGCAAAGGCAATTGCCTAGAGATGTGGTAATCTATTTTTCAGATAAAGAAATTAGGAATAAAATTGTGCAAAATTCCTTCAATTCTAATTTGCAATTGTATGGAAGAAAGATTTGGATTTACAAGGAACTCCCACCTAAGATATTAATGGAAAGGAAGAAATTTGGCTTTCTGGTGTCTGAGTTAAAAAGGAGAAATATTCAATTCCGGTGGGATGTCCCAGTTGGTATTATATTGAGATATCAAGGAGAAAGATACCAGTTAAATACTGTTGAAAGAGCGGAAGAATTTTATCAAAATAGGTTGAAAATGAATTTAACGTCTTCAGATATAATACAGGATAAGCAGAAGGAGCTGGAACTAAAGACAGAGACTGTACCAGATAAATTGCCTTTGGATTTATCGGATACCCCAGCTGGATTATCTACAAATTTGAGAGAAGTGCCATCTGATTTTAATGTGATGACTTATCAAGGCAAGGACAAGCATGGAAACCAATTAGAGGATATACAAGGGATAAAAAAGAAATGCGAGACACAAAAAATTAGGATGGAGGTCAAACCCACAAAAAGAAAACAAAAAAAGAAATAGGTTGTACAAAAATAGAAATTTCTAACCCAAGCAACAGTGAAGCCAGTGATTTTAAAATATGAATGATTATGTGAAAACATAGAGGAGGCGACATATTGGTCAATATCATCCTGAGGATAGTGACAGATCTCTGCATTGCCGTAATTTTGGGACATGGAAAGAGCCTCAAATTGATGGTTTTGAATTATCTACTTTGAAACTTCTTTTTGTGTTGATAAATATATTATAATTATCTTGAATTATAAGGCAAGAGAATCACATTGGGACATGCAGAAGATCGGGTTGTTACCCAATACGATGATGGAAATTAATAATCCTGATGAAACCCACAATTATTATTATATGGAATACAATTATAATGTCACTCGGGTGGTTGTTTTTACTTTTATATATATAAGAAGATGTTTACTACTGATGGGGGCAGATATGATTGGAGATCTTGAATAAACTGTTGCATCCGCAAGCTATGTCACCCTATTATGGATGTTGGTTTTAACAATCCAGTGGAAAGACTTCAAGAAGATATTATATGGACTATAAATTTAAAGTTATTGTCTTTTCTTTTTTTATTTAGATATAATGGAATATATATATATATATATTTTTAAGTAGTGTGGGCAGTGAATTAAAGATATCAAGAATTGTTGTGTATGGTAAATTTGTAAGACAGTGGGTGAATAAGCTAGCTACAGACTGATTAGTTTAAGAAAAGGGATTTTTAAGTGATACATTTAGGGGAGTGGAGGAAATGGATAGAGTGGAATAAATGTTAAATTAGATTTTATGGGGAGCCCGCTTTGAAATGTTATTAAAGTAGGACTTATTGTATAGTTTTAAAGTGGAAGGTGGTTTTGAATTGTTGCAATAATGCATAGATATAAAACACTATTATGCTAAATTAGAAGTTATTTTATAATAGTTATAGTATAATGTGTTTGTTTTTTTTTGTTTGTTTTTTCTCTTCTTCTTTTCTGAAATGTATGGATAAAGGGGGATTTATAATACTTTTAGTAAGTAAAGGTCAGTATTTTGAGGAGGGAGTAAGTAATCTGTTATGAATTAGGGTTTTTTTTTGTTACGAAGAAGTCACAGGGGGGGAAGGGGGGGGAGGGGGGGTTAGGGAGGGGGGGGAGGGGGGGAAAAAGGGGGAAAAATTTGTATTTGAAAACCTTTTCAATAAAAAAAAAAAAAAGAAGGTAAGTAGAACAGCGAGGGGGGTGGGGGAACAGCTGTGCCGCGTGATTTAGATTTGGTAGAAAGCACGATTTCCTGCTTTCTAGCAAATATAAATCGCGCGGCACAGCTGATCGTTGGAAATACCGGATCGCCTGAACTGGTAGATTTTTTTTACTACCAGTTTGCCTGAACCGGTACGAACCAGTAGAATTTCACCCCTGCTTTATAGGTTTATAGCCACTTAGAACCATAACAAATTAGAGCGGCCTAGAAATCCAGTAAATAAATACGCATCTATCATTTTCCAAAACTTCAGTCTTAACATGATGGGAAATATAGCAGATAGGGAAACAGTCCGACTATTTTCCCGGATAATCTATGAAAATATATATTCAATCTCAGGCTCGTAATGACTTTGTTTAGTGTATATTGGACTTTGCTGTTTTGATATGTAGGATTTTATTGCAAATCAGCTAGAGAACACAGCTATTAAGCTCGCATTGTTCTCGTTATTACAACTTATTTTCCCCTGCTTTCTCTCGTCTGTATCAACAGTCAATCTTAGCAGAAATACTAAAAGATCTGTTGAAAGGCACTTGAAGTAGAGTATATGACAATAACTTAGAGCAATGAATTAATGAGTTTATTCATTTCATTCATTCAAGAACCGTAGGTGTCTCAAGGAGTCCTAATCAGAAAAGTGGTATGCAGCCCCCAAGTTATTTTCACTCATCTATCCTTACATTAATGAGCATTTATTACAGCCTATATTTAATGTTCTCCCCTTGAAATCTTTAATGGGTAAATACCATAATATCCCAGGACCTGGAGGCTTTGTCGATGTAAATCAGGGAAGGATGATTTACAGATTTACTGATTAACAGAGTTGGAAGGGACCTAGTGGGTCATCTAGTCCAACCCCCTGCCCAAGCAGGAGACGCTACACCATTTCTGACAGATAGCAGTCCAGTCTCTTCTTGAAAGATTCCAGGGATAAAGCTCAGGGGTGAAATCTAAAATTTTTCCCTACCGGTTCTGTGGGCGTGGCTTGGTGGTGGGGGGTTGTCCTGTGACTGAGTGGGCATGGCCAACTCGATGTCACTCACAGCCACGCCCACTCAGTCACAAGACCCCCTCCCACCAAGCCACGCCCACAGAACCCGGTAGGAAAACTTTTTAAATTTCTATTCTGCCGGCGTGTCCTTACCTTTCTCCCGCAGCTCCGCCCACCCGCCCCATTCCCCGGAGTCGGGGAATGCACCATTCCCCGACTCCTACTGCTCACCTTTCTCCCGCGGCTGGCTGTCAGGGAAGGCAAGCGCCCGAAAGTTACCGGAGTCGCTCACTCTCCTTCTTAAATGAGCTGCTCTGGTCCACACGCCAGCTGTGCAAGCGCACACCCAACCTGCCGCTGAATTAAATAAACGGTGTGTGCTTGCGCAGCCGGCGCATGGACCAGAGCGGCTCATTCAAGGAGAGTGAGTGACTCCAGTAACTTTTGGGCGCTTGCCTTTCCTGACAGCCAGCCGCGGGAGAAAGGTGAGCAGTAGGATACACCGCGTGGCGAAGGGCGAACAGGCAGCGGCTCCGCGGCAAGGCCGGAGTCGGGGAATGGTGCATTCCCCGACTCTGGGGAATGGGGCGGGTGGGCGGAGCCTCCAGCTGCCATTGCTACGGGTTCTCCGAACCACCGGCCATCATCGCTACCTACTTGCCCGAGCGGGTCCGAACCGGGAGCATTTCACCCCTGATAAAGCTCCCACAACTTCTGAAGGCAACTTCTGTTCCATCGGTTGATTGCCCTCACTGTCATAAAATTTCTCTTTATTTTAGGATGAGCCAATGGATACCTTCTTCAGCTTGCTAATTTTTATTCTAACGCTCATGAAAAACTAATTCCATGACTTTTTTCCTGCCTCTGAAACTTCTGAAACTCCGTTACAGAAAAAACTTTTTTTTCTGCCTCTGAAAGCCTCCGAAACAGAGCTTCAGAAAAAAAGGCTTTTTTTCTGAAATTTCTTTCAGAGGCTTTTATTCTGAAGGACTATCTGTACTCTGTTCAATTTCTTTTCTTTGGTATTGCTATGTAGATTAATCTCTTCCGATCTGTTGGTTATTGTGTCATTCTCCAGATTTGTTAATGTAGTTTTGTTAGAACCTTTACTGATTCTTCTTTTGTTGCTTGTCATATTATTTTAGATAAAAGCCTTTTAGATAAAAAGGCTTTTTTTTCTGAAGCTTCTTTTAGAGGCTTCTTTCAGCCTCTGAAATCTCCATTTGAGAGGCTGGGCGGGGCTACATTCGGAGTATAAGACGCAGTATAGGAAGAAATATCCTTCTGGGTTCAGCTCCAAGTGGGGAAAAAGACACTGGAAACATGGAGACTGCTTGGAAAGATGGTTTAATGGTGGACAGGATCACATGGTTTGAGTTCCTGAACAGAAAAGGGATGAGATACAGCGAGTCCCTGGGTTTTATGCTCTCTCTGGCTTTGAACTTCCTGGGGCCCCGAAAGAGTATCCTGATTGGTTGTCAGACTCCCAGGGAGTGGGGGTCTTAGCTAGCCTTGCTGGCTGATGTGATCTTCCCAAGTGCCATATGGTGAGTTTCTGTCCTAGATGGGTCCCATTGTGTTAGTTTCTGTTGCTACTGTGTTGCAGATGGTCCTATTGTCAAAGATTGAGTTTCTGCCTCTGGCCCATTAACAAAGGGGTGGGGGGTAGGCAGGAAGATGGGAGTTGCTTTGTCTTTAAAACACGTTTCTCCATTTCTCAACCAGGGAAACATAATATTCTGCCTTTTTAATATCTCCTAAAATATTTCATTCTTCTAGGAAAGGGGTGGGTGCTAACTTCCTACAGCAGAAAAGGTGCGTCTTATACTCTGAAAAATACGGTAAGTGTAGGAAAGAAGTAACAGGGAGAAGATCATTACAGAGATCCAATCTAGAATTAGGGAGAAATTTCCTGACAGTGAGAACAATCAATCAGTGGAAAGGCTTGCCTCCAGAGATTGTGGGTGCTCCACAACGGGAGGATTTCAAGAAGACATTGGACAACCATTTGTCCAGAATGGTATAGGGCAGTGATGGCCAACCTTTGTGGCACAGCGTACCCAAACCGGAAGGCATGCACCCCAGAATGCTGGAAACCTGACAACCAGCTGGCTGATCTGGGGCGACGGCGCATGTGCCCACAGAGGGGGCTCTGCGTGCCACCTCTGGCAAAACGTGCCATAGGTTCGCCATCAAGGGTATAGGGCAGTGGTGAAATTCAGCTGGATCTAGCCGGATCGCGCTATCCGGTAGAGCCGGTGGCGGGAGTCTCCACCCACCCACCCGGATGTCGTCATGTCTCATTTTTGACCCACTGAGCATACGCAAGATGCTCTGTGTATACGTGAAGGAGGGGCGCGCGCTCACATTTGTGATACAGTAGCGAAGGTAAGTGCATTTCATGCCTGGTATAGGGTCTCCTGTTTGAGCAGGGGATTGGACTAAAAGACCTCCAAAGTCCCTTGCAACCCTGTTATTTTAATGTTTTTGTTTTCCAGTAATCCAATCAGTCTAATTTAACTTCTCCAAGATTCAACAGTACAGTAATGACAGAAGAAGCCAACATAAAAGCTGTTCCAGCTAAATACATTTTTAAAAGTACACAAAGAAGACTGAAAAATGACGTTGCTTTGAGGTGGATTCCCATCTCAAAATATGTTCTGAACTGAGATGCAATCACCTGTTTTTATTCGGCCGTCTCTGCTGATGACTCCGCCCGGTTCGACACTTAAGACATAAATAGGTAGATTCCATTCTCTGTGTGAAGATAGACCTCCTGCCACCGTCATGCCCAGGGACTCTGCATTATCTTTTCGGACAATGACCACTTTTTTGTGACAGGTAACTGCACGAAGGGCACTCTGCGAAGGACAAAGAGCAAACATAAATTCAGTCACTGGGCAAAGAACTTCTCCCGTAGGTTAATTGGGACCAGTTTATCATTCATTCGTTGTTTGATTGTACACCTCCTTAACTCACCTGCCTTCACTATCCCTGTCGTATAATTGTGGAAAAGATGGTGACAAAGTTTCACAACCCATAATACAGAAACAAAAATTATGAACGAGAACTTTGTGTTCTGCCCCAGCTACGGACCCCAAAGAACGCAGCACACACAAACTCTATACAAAGCTTATTTTACTCAAATAACTCCGTCTTTATCAACCAAAGGCTGTTAATAAACTGTCTTAACAGCCTACCAGAATTCTAAGATAAGGTAATCACAGTCTTGCTAGAGTTGGCAGAAAGCCCAGAAACAATTTTGCAGAGAATCCAGACGCAAAGGAGAGTGAACTAAAGTTGTTCCCTACAGTTTGCTGCAATCGGCGTTCCTCCTTAAATAGGCTAAGGGAGTGGCCAATTAGCCCCAAGCCTTACTCTCGAGGAGACCTCCTCCTGAGGAGCCACTCCTGCCTTTTGGCAGCTCTGCGCGCCCGTGCATCGAGAAGAGGCTCCTCCTCTTCTTCCTCTTCAGTTAAAGGAGCTTCTGGAGGTTCTGAAGGCCCTGGCTGAATCCCTGCCTCTGGCACCACCTCTTCTCCAGCCTCCTCACTGTCCGACTCGAGTGCCAGCTGCACAGGCTGCTGGTGCAGCACCACACCAACCTCCTCGCTGTCGGAATCAGCTACAATCTGCACAGGGCACTGACGGGCCACAACACTTTGGAACCATGTATTTATACAAAAAATACAGGTAGTCCCTGACTTACAACAGCTCATTTAGTGACCATTCAAAGTTACAAGGGCACTGAGAAAAGGGACTTTTGACTGTGTTTCACACTTACGACCGATGCAGCATCCCCATGGTCATGTGATCAAAATTCAGATGCTTGGTAACTGATTCATATTTATGACGGTTGCACTGTCCTGGGGTCACGTGATCCCCTTTTGCGACCTTCTGATAAACAAAGTCAGCGGGGGAGCTGGATTCACTTAACCACCATGTTGCTAATTTAACAGTTGCAGTGATTCACTTAGCAACTGTGGCAAGAAAAGTCGTAAAATGGGGCAAAACTCACTTAACAAATGTTTCACTTAACAACAGAAATGTTGGGCTCTTTTTTTTTTAATATTATTTTTTATTATACAATTTTCTTTGTTACATATAAAATGTCCATATCCATAACGGCAGTGTACTGACTAGATATAATCACTTTTAAATACAAATAATAAATCTTATACAGACAATAGCTATAACTATTATTCTCAAAATCTATACACCATATTCTTCACATAACCCTATTAAAAATTTTCCGTTATTAAATTAAACACTCTGTTCAGTTTTATCTATAATTAGTTAATAATATCAAGCATTATATAACCATCACATTTGTAACGATTATCATCCAAGTCTATTAATCATGTTTACTTATCCTCATTATTATTGTTTCCTGATTGCTTATTTGTACCCTATGACTATCATTAAGTGTTGTACCTTATGATTCTTGACGAACGTATCTTTTCTTTTATGTACACTGAGAGCGTATGCACCAAAGACAAATTCCGTGTGTGTCCAATCACACTTGGCCAATAAAGAATTCTATTCTATTCTATTCTATTCTATTCTATTCTATTCTATTCTGTTCTGTTCTGTTCTGTTCTGTTCTGTTCTGTTCTGTTCTGTTCTATTCTATTCTATTCTATTCTTTCCAATATTCTATTCTATTCTATTCTATTCTATTCTATTCTATTCTATTCTATTCTATTCTATTCAATATTCATTATTTAATTGCACATTTACTTCATTTTTATTTACATATCCTCCTTGATTCTAAATTTCTAACTTCTGCTTCTATTTTCCAACCATTGATAAAATAATTCCTAAGTTAAAAAATATTCTGTTTCCTCCTTATCCTTAATTTTCAATCTTAATCTATCCATTTCAGCACATTCTAGTGCCGTGATGGCGAATCGATGGCACATGTGCCAGACACTTGCACCGTCGCCAGCTGCTTTTCTGGTTTGCGCACGCCAGCTGCTCTTCTTCTCTTTGTCATCAGCAGCTCTTCTGGTTTGTGCGCGCCGGCCGGCTGGCGCACTGGAGTGCCGGAAACCCGAAGACCAGTGACCGGTGCGCATGCGCGTGCTGGAAACCAGAAAAGCAGCCAGAAGATCAGCCATGCCAGAGTGCTGGAAACCAGACTAACTGGAAAAAGACTAGCTGGCTGGCACACGTATGCCCACTGGCCACCTGGTATTCGGGTTTCCGGCACTCTGGTGCGTGCATGCATGCATGCACATTCTGGTTTGGGCACTCGGTGCCGAAAAACTTCAGCATCACTGTTCTAGTATTTTCTTTATTACATTTTCCTCTATAGGTATATTTTCATTTTTCCAATTTTGTGCATACACAATTCTCGCTGCTGTTACCACATATAAAATTGAATATGTATTTCTTTTATTTCTCCGGTATTTCTCCAGTAGGATACCCAACGAGAACATCTCTGGGTTTAGATCTTTTTGTTGTTTTATCATTTCTTCTAGCCACATTTTTACGTTTAACCAATATTTTTTTGCCATAGGACAAGTCCCTAGTGTTGTGGTCCGCCAGCAGCCTGCGGAGCTGACAGTGGACTCAGTGAGGAGGCTGAGGAGGAACATGGGCCAGTCCTGGAGTCTGGGGAAGGCTCAGAGGAGGGCTCTGCATTGGAGACAGAGATGGGGCCAGGACCATCTGGGAGTTATGTGCGGACTCTGGAGACTTCAAAGTCGGATATCAGAGAGGAGAGGAACAGGAGCCTGTTCCTAGTGTGCACATGCGCAGAGCTGCCAGAAGGCAAGATTAATTAGAACTAAAGGGATGACTCGAGAGTAAGGCCTGGAGATGATTGGCCCCTCCCATAAGGCTTAAAAGAGGAGCAAAGGCACATGGGCCCTTTGCAGGAAAGCAACGTTGTTAATTCTGTTCCCAGTCGGCATCTCTGTTTGATTCTGGACTCCGTGTGGCTTTGCCAAGTAGGTCTTTGGCAGAGAGTCAAGGGAGATAAAGGTTGGTGATTATCCTGAAGGACTTCTCCCAAAGGACTTTTTTGCAACTAATTGGGACTCAGCTGTGAATGAACGTAATTCACAGCTGTTGCAATAAAAGAGGTTTTTGGGACTACTTGTATGTTTTAATGACTCAGGAAGCCTAGGTCCCAACACCTAGGACATTTCTTCATATGTACTAGGTTCTCTCTCTCTCCCTCTCTCCCGGATATTTCTCTGACTCTGTTTATGAAGAACTGAAGGTCCTCCTGCTTATCTTTCTAAAGATTCCAAATACTGTTTTGTAGGGGTAAAATTACAAAAAACTAGAATTTCAGAAACGTAGCATCTGGCAGTGAAAAGCCCAAATCCTCTTGGATTCTTACTTATCCCAGATCAATGGTGAAATCCAATTTTTTTTACTACTGGTTCTGTGGGTGTGGCTTGGTGGACATGGTGTGGCTTGGTGGGCATGGCAGGAGAACGATATTGCAAAATCCCCATTCTCACCCCACTCCAGGGGAAGGATACTGTAAAATTCCCATTCCCTCCCCACCCTGGGGCCAGCCAGAGATGGAATTTGCCGGTTCTACGAACTACTCAAAATTTCCGCTACCGGTTCTCCAGAACCTGTCAGAACCTGCTGGATTTCACTCCTGTCTCAGATCCTTGTGGAACAAGGGTGTTTGCAAGGAGTGGCCAAAAGAAATCAAAGATGGTCGTCGCATCAGTGCAATCAAAGCCAGGCCTGTCTTGTGCGTTACACATAAAACACCGGCAGAGTTTTGATTGCGCTATTGTGACCGACCTTCCTGGTGTTTTCCACCACACCCTGCAAATACTCCCTGTTGGGGAAGGATTCTGTGCCCTTCCTAAGCCAGGAAACCATTCCTTCACCTCCTTAGCAATAAAATAATCCATCTTAACTTCATTTCTATTTTTGTGATATTTCTCGCTGGCAAGTGTGCTGGTTTGAAAGGAAACATCCTTTTTTTCTTTTTCTTTTATTTTTTTTGCAAGTCAGCGAACTTTTGAACCTAAACATGCAAATTCTACTTCCTCTGTCTCAGTAAAATAGGCTATTCTTAAAAAAATACTTCCACAAAGAAAATGATGTTGATCTCTTCAAGACTGATTTGCTGTCACCAACTTCATTTTCTTAGGTGGAGGAGGAGGAAATTACCGATTTCTCCTTAGGTCATGAGCAAAATTGCCTTTTAGAAGTTTCTCTTAAAAGCGACGTCTTCTCATTTAGGTTGCAAGAAATGCCAAGCAATCTTAAAGGCTCAAAAGGAATGCTGGTGAACGGGTTTCCTTCTTTCCTTTTAGATATAAAATAACATTTATGCAGGGAATGAGGGGAAAGTGGGGCAAAGTGGAAGAAATTGAAATGTATTCTGTGCTTAGTTTTAGTACTGATAACCAAGGCCTTTAGTTACAAGGTAATGTTCCCAGGGGTGATATTTTTTAAAATAACCAATTCCATCTAGGCTTATAGCATTACTGTGGGGGCACCATTGATAGGGACGTCCCAATAGATTGCCTCCGTTTTAATATTCATTGTTACGTAAATGTTGGCAGCAATTTATTCTGGGAGGCTGATATCCGTCTTTGAACATTGCAAGATAGATGGTAGATAGATAGATAGATAGATAGATAGATAGATAGATGGATGGATGGATGGATGGATGGATGGATGGATGGATGGACAGATTGATAGAGATAGATAGATAGATAGATAGATAGATAGATAGATAGATAGATAGATAGATAGATAGATAGATAGATAGATGGATGGATGGATGGATGGATGGATGGATGGATGGATGGATGGACAGATGATAGAGATAGATAGATAGATAGATAGATAGATAGATAGATAGATAGATGGATGGATGGATGGATGGATGGATGGATGGATGGATGGACAGATGATAGAGATAGATAGATAGATAGATAGATAGATAGATAGATAGATAGATAGATATAGATGATAGATTGATAGATATGATGATAGATAGATAGATGATAGAGAGATAATAGATATGATAGATAAGATGATAGTATAGAGATAGAGATAGAGAGATGATAGATAGATAGTTGATAGATATGATGATAGATATGATGATAGAGAGGGAGAGAGAGGATGGATGGATGGATGGACAGATGATAGAGATAGATATAGTGATACATAGATAGATAGATAGATATAGATTGATAGATATGATAGAGAGATGATAAAGAGATGATAGATAGATAGATAGATAGATGATAGATAGATAGATAGATGATAGATAGATAGATAGATAGATGATAGATAGATATGATAGATAGAGGATAGAGGATAGATATGATGATAGATAGATATGATAGACTGACAGATGATAGAGATAGATAGATAGATAGATAGATAGATAGAGATAGATGATAGATAGATAGATGATAGAGAGATAATAGATATGATAGATAAGATGATAGTATAGAGATAGAGATAGAGAGATGATAGATAGATAGATAGATAGATAGATATGATGATGAGGATGATAGATAGATGATAGATAGATAGATAGATAGATAGATAGATAGATAGATATGATGATGAGGATGATAGATAGATAGATAGATAGATAGATAGATAGATAGATAGATAGATATTGCAGTATGTATATGTATGTGAATGATACACACACATACACTCAGGCTTCCACTCTTCCAAGGTTGGTAAAATGAGGACCCCGATTGTGGGCGTTATGCTGACTGCTTAGAGAGTGCTGTAAAGCACTGTGAAGCTGTATATCAGTTGTTACTGATATTGCTATTGTACAGCATTCTGGATTTAAAGGGCAATGTGTGATTACAAGAGGGCAGAGTCATATCTTAATTCCATCTTTTTGTGAGATTCTCTGCCAGCTACATACTCACAGAAAGATATAACTGCTTTAAGATGCTCTTGACATGCTACACGCATAACCATTCAATCACATTCTGCCCTTCGAATCCCAATTTCTGCCCGTTTTACCTACAGGAATTAAGGGTGTTGATCAAGGCGAGAATTTCTTGGGAAGAACACCTGAAGACGCAAATATCAGATCATCTTACCAGGGGTGGGTTCCACTTACTTTTACTACCGGTTCGCAGCGGGAGCGCACATGCGCTTCTGCGCATGCACACATCACCCATGATGACGTCGTGGCGGGTGGGCGGAGCCTCCCGCCGGTTTTACTACCGGTTCTATAGAACCGGACCAAACCGGGAGCATCCCACCACTGAATCTTTACGGTTCCCTTCAGTTGGCATCTTGCCTCGTGCACGGTGTAGAAATGTCTGACATTGCACAATTCACTCCAAATGGAAGTTTAGTGAAATCTGGATACGCAATCATCCGAGTGCCTCCCAGCTTCCCTGATCTTTGGTGCTGGACAAGCCAATGTTTACAATTGTCACTGGCTTCAGAGTCAGGTTCTTTCCTCATAGAGGCAGGATGTCATGGGTTTCCATTGCCAAAAGGGACAGCTGAACCACTTTATAATAACAAATGATGTTGAAGGCTGAAGCTTATTCTTGGCACTGGATATTAGAAACTTGAAAGCAATATTGGCCCCACATTTACATCTGTGTTCTAGAAATTTCTAATCCGAGAGTTGACTCTCAAAGTAAGAAAAGGGGGGGGGAGAAAGGATGGGGACAGTTAAATCAAATTATTCTATAAAGTGGAAACATTTAAACATGATAACGGCCTGTATGATACCTGGGTGATTGTGCACGCAATTACTTTTTGCCTCTGTCACACGGGTGTAAAACCCATCAGATCAATGTCGAAGTATATAGGGCAGCAATTTGATTTGGACACTGAAGCCTCTCCAAAACTCTATAAAATCGGGATAACATCTATTACCTAACAACTGGGAAATAAGCCTCTTCAAAGGAACTCCCACTCATGCGATTTTGAAAGGACAGCACAGAGATTTTGTTTTTGCAATAGTGTAAAGAATTCATACGTGAAGGGATTCACTTAGATCTGGGATCAGAAACCTGCGGCTCTGGAGCCGCATGTGGCTCTTTCCTCCCTCTGCTGCGGCTCCCTGTTGCTGGTCGGCTCCACAATTAATAGGGCTTTCGGTTAGGACAGGTTGAGGAAAAAGGATGCCGCGTTAGGAGGAAACTATGATGGGGGAACCGGACTTCCGGTCGGCTCCAGAATTGAACGGAGGCTTCTGGTTAGGACCTTTGTGGCTCTTTTGAGTGTTTAAGGTTGCCGACCACTGACTTAGATGATTCCAGCAGGAATCAGAAGATATGCGCTAGATAGCAGGGAGGTGGGTAAAAATTCTGAGGCAACTTTAGAAACCCTTTCCAGCTTCATTCAACAATTTGTTTAAGCAGTTGTCTAATACTTTTATTTGTAACGCTTTTAGGCATGAGCGGTATACAGAATTTCTAGATTTGTAAATATCCACGTGACCACTAGGTGGCAGCAAAGAAACACAAGAAGCCATAACACTTTCCTAACAATAATACTAAAATAGCCAATGACATATTAATAAAACCAGTAATAAGAAAGTAAACAATGTCTTTGATCCCATCTGGGGCCATGGAGCTTGTTATGCCAATTTAGAAACGTTTCTACCCCATATTTTTAAGGCATGCCAAAAAGCTAAAACCTCCATGACGTGTTTCAATCCCTAGTTTATTCATCTTTATTCTGCTTTGTATTTGTTTATACTGTATATTTGTCTTTAAACGAGGACCCAGATTGTTGGGGGCAATATGCTATTTAGTATACTGTCTTTGGTGTAAGCCACCCAGAGTCCTCAGAGAGTGGGTGGCATAGAAATATGAATAATAAAATAAATAAATAAAAAAAATAAAGTGTTCATTTTTTTTTAAAAAAGAGGCAGACTGGTTGCCACAGGTGTGGTGAGGCAGATCTGAAAAGTTAATATGGCGCCCATAGCTGTTTGATGGAATCTCTGCCTCAGTGGTGAAATCCAAATTTTTTTACTACCAGTTCTGTGGGCGTGGCTTGGTGGGGGTGGCAGGGGAAGGATACTGCAAAATCTCCATTCCCATCCCACTCCAGGCGAAGGATACTGCAAAATCTCCATTTCCTCCCCACTCCTGAGGCCAGCCAGAGGTGGTATTTGCCAGTTCTCTGAACTACGCAAAATTTCCGCTACCGGTTCTCCGAACTGCTCAAAATTTCCGCTATCGATTCTCCAGAACCTGTCAGAACCTGCTGGATTTCACTCCTGCGCCGCCTCCTTTTCAGGCAACACACAGACACACAGACACACTTGCAGTGGTGGGATTCAAATAATTTAACAACCGGTTCTCTGCCCTAATGACCGGCTGGGTGGGCGTGGCCATGGTGGGCGTGGCCAGGGGATGTAACAGGCAGCACTCGGCCTCCAGCACCCCCCTGGGAGCAAAAATGGGCCATGGGGAGGTGCACCGTCCCTCTATGCCCCATTTTGGGCCTAGTAGGTCTCCCTGCAGCCTCCTGGGAGCAAAAATGGGCTGCGGGGGACTCCTGGAAGGGGCGGGGTGGGGAGGGACAGGGAGGGGAGGGGCCAGACGGCAATTTAACAACAGGTTTGACTGAACCAGCTGAATGTCACCACTGCTCTAACGGAATGGGGCTTTGAATATATGGGTGTGGGAACCAGTGGTGAAATCTAAAATTTGTTACTACTGGTTCTGTGGGCGTGGCTTGGTGGTGGGGGGTAATGTGACTAGGTGGGCGTGGCCATTTTTTTTTTTTACTTTTAAAACCATTTTTTTTACAACCTCTTCGGCGAAGAGGTTGTAAAACATTGCTTTCAAAAGGCTCTGACGATCCCAGCTGAGTTGCCTGATCGGCAGAGACTTTTTTTCTTTTAAATGCCTCTGACGACCAGGCCACTCAGCTTGGATCGTCAGAGGCATTTAAAAGAAAAAAAGGGGTTTTTTTTCTTTTAAAAGCCTTTGATGATCCCAGCTGAGCCGTGCGATCATCAGAGGCTTTTTTTTTAACTTTTAAAAGCATTTTTTCAGCCGAAGAGGTTGTAGAAAAAATGCTTTTAAAAGTAAAAAAAAAAGCCTCTAATGATTGTGCGGCTCAGCTGGGCATTGGGGGGGGCAGGGATTTTTGCTACCGGTTCTCCAAACCACCCACCTCCATCGCTACCGGATCGAGCGATCTGGTCCAAACCGGGAGCATTTCACCCTGGTGGGAACTGTAATATAAGATCCACCTCTGCTGTCTTTTAACTGGAATTATAATTTAGAACCCCAAACAGGGACTGTAACAGGGACACTAAAGAATCTGAGCTTTCATGCTTCCTATTGATACAGGGAATCGTTTAAATGCTGTAAAAATGGGGGGAAATGGGTACACCACTTGACCCTCCAACCTAACATACCTCTCTCGATTATCATTAAATTTAAATTAAGACTATAGTTTTGGATTCCGAAAGATCTCCTGTACAGAGAATTACTGCAGGGGGAGCGCCCAGAGGGAGACCACAGCTGCGATATAAGGATATCTGCAAGAGGGACCTAAAGGCCCTGGGAATGGACATTAGCAACTGGGAAACCTTGACCTCCGATTGTTCAGCTTGGAGGCTAAAGACGCAGCATGGCCTTCTCCAATTCGAAGAGACACTTGTTCGGCAGGCTGAGGCAAAGAGGCAGTCCAGGAACCAGCGAAATCTGGAGGCTGGACAGAGGACAGAATGTATCTGCCCTCAGTATGGAAGGGATTGCCACTCTCGAATTGGTCTTTTTAGTCACACTAGATGCTGTTTTAGGACCTCTTTCCAGAGCACGACACCATAGTCTCTTGAGACTGAAGGATGCCAATGAATGAATGAGTTTTGTTAATCTTCGGCCAGATTGCACGGATTTCTAAAACCACTATGAAGTGTTTCCTTCACATTTTTTGTTCCAGATGAAGGAAAAGCAGGTTAGCTTCTTAATTTTAAAATCATTAACCTGGAAGGAACCTACGGAGCCCTGCAGGACCCCCACCCACACAGAACAATGTGCTATGATTTTCCTTTTTCTCCAGCTCTGCTTTCTCAGCTGCTGTGCTCTTCCTTCTCCTCATTCAGAAATCAGCAATTCCTCAAGGTACATAAACAAGTGCAAACCTAAAATGCATTGTTTTGGACAATGCTTTCCAGAGGTGATACTTAGAGACATTAATACGTTAGTCAACCCTCATCAGAAGGAGGAGCAGGAGGAGGAAGAGGAGGAAGAGGAAGAGGAGGAGGAAAGTAGGCCTTACCTTGTCAGCAAGGAAGGGCAGGTGGTTACCGTGGCAATCCCAGCCAGTTTCCTGCAAGATATCCGGGGTCTGTCGCCTGGTTTGCCTGGAAATGCTGAGGTGAACCTGCTTCTTGCTAGCCTGCATATTGACACACAGGGAGAAGTAGTTACTTGGCTGCATAACCAAATTTTCAATTTTCAGACACATTCACAAAATGGCTGCGCTCATACCAGATTGATTTTAAACAGATTTAAGAAAATGCCTTCTGGATACATTATAAAGTTTTATTTGAAGGGCTGCCACAGAGAGGAAGGAGGGGGGGGGGACGGTCAAGCTATTTTCCAAAGCACCCTAAGATCTGATTCCATAATGGATGGGAATTGATGAAGGAGAGATTCAACCTAGAAATAAGGAGAAATTTTCTGACAGTGAGAGCACTCAACCAATGGAACAGAAGTTGCCTTCGGAAGTTGTGGGAGCTTCACCACTGGAAGCGTTCAAGAAAAGACTGGACTGCCATCTGTCAGAAATGGTGTAGGGTCTCCTGCTTGGGAGTGGGGTTGGACTAGATCAGGGATCTGCAACCTTAAACACTCAAAAGAGCCATTTGGACCCGTTTCCCACAGAAAAGAAAACACCGGGAGCCACAAAACCCTCCCCGTGCCTGACTCTTTCTTGAGCGGCCACAAAACTAGCATATGTAGTTGAATTAAACGTTCTCTTTTCTTCTGAAACTTTTCTTTTCTTGGATTTATCCATGGTTGGCCTACCGGGAATTGAAAAGCTCAATAAATTGCGGGCCGGTGGGTGTTGCACATTGTCGGTTGTGACACATATTTTGAGTGACAGAGAGCCGCAGCAGAAGTGTTAGTTAGTTAGTTTATTATTATATTTATATACCGCCCCCCTCTCCCGAGGGATTCGGGGCGGTGAATAGCCAGCAAATAAAATACACAGATACAAAATTTAAAACAATATTAAAATCCAATTAAATCAATTTGGCCCATAGTTAAAAACCCTATATTAAAACCCCTAATTTTTTAAAACAATTCTTTTTAAAAAGCGTAGGTCAGGCCAGCCTGACTTGATGAAACAAAAACGTCTTTAGGGCAAAAAGGGTGAAAGAGCCACATGCAGCTCGAGAGCCGCAGGTTGCTGACCCCTGAACTAGATGACCTACAAAGTCCCTTCCAACTCTGTTCATCTGTTAAAGTTGTGGCAACAATAAAAACAGGGCAGATTCTCCCCCTTTTCTCTGCAGACACGGTGGTTTGCATTCTTTGTCTCAAAGAAACGTTAACCCCATTTCTCAGATGTGTTCTGACTGAGGAAGCTCTTTCAACCTACTTGTATTAATTGGGCTGCGCTTTCTGGACTTCCGTGCTGTAAGTCGTGCCCGTTAATGGCTAAAACCTTATCGTCCTCTCGAAGTTCCCCGTCACGGGCAGCTAGGCCTCCTTCCAGCATTTTGAACACAAAGACTCCCTCCTCGTTGGCTTTACTGATCAACTTGATGCCCAGCTGTTGCTCTGGGTTACTTTTGTTCAGAACAATGTGCAAATTCTCATCCCTGTGGCAGGGAACATCAGGGTAAAGTCCAGAATTCCCACACTGGTACCTTTGCTCCCTGAGCACAGTGAGACGGAGGACTTGACAAGGTTGACTCAGGACGAACAAGGCATAGCTGTGGGGTACGTTTCTGATATCTATGCCGTTGACCTGGAAGACAGAACTGTGGGTCAGTCATATCTAACTAGACACAAGAACAGTTTTTTCCTGAACGCCATCACTCTGATAAACAAAGAATTCCCTCAACACTGTCAAACTATTCACATTAGGCTACATTACTATTACTAGTAGTCTTCTCATCGTTCCTATCACCCATCTCCTCCCACTGCATGACTGTAACTTTGTTGCTTGTATCCTTACGATTTATATTGATATTGTTTCCTAGTATGATTTAATTGCTTATTTGTACCCTATGACTATCACTAAGTGTTTTACGTTATGATTCTTGATGAATGTATCTTGTCTTTGTATGTACACTGAGAGTGTATGCACCAAAGACAAATTCCTTGTGTGTCCACTCACATTTGGCCAATAAAGAATTCTATTCTATTCTGTTCTGTTCTGTTCTATGACTGTCATTAAGTGTTTTACCTTATGATTCTTGACGAATGTATCTTGTCTTTGTATGTACACTGAGAGCGTATGCACCAAAGACACATTCCTTGTGTGTCCACTCACACTTGGCCAATAAAGAATTCTATTCTGTTCTGTTCTGTTCTGTTCTGTTCTGTTCTGTTCTATTCTATTCTATTCTATTCTATTCTATTCTATTCTATTCTATTCTATTCTAACAGTGTCTGGGCACAGTTTTAAGTAAAGTACAACAATAATCATAATAGTAATCATAATAAACATATCAATATTAATCACAAAGTAATAATACAATTAGTTTATCCTTGCAACATTTTCAATGAATTTTTTTTTTATTATTATCCTTCTAATCTTTTTAGTTTCTAACCTCTGTTTCTGTTAGATAGCCATTGGTAAAACAAATCCCATGTTAAAGAGTATTTGTTTCTTCCTTTTCTCTTTTCTTTTAAATGTTAATCTATCGTGGATGATTTTTTGTGGCAGTGATAGCTTCCACCACAATGCACCCTCCTCTCTTAAACACCCCTCCCTCACAACTTTCTTGTGAGAAAAAGGCTGGTTTTTTTATTTTATTTGTTTACTCGTCAAACGAAAATGACAAATTCAAATATTAGTATTTTTAAATATTAGGTAAAGTATTAAAATGTGACAGAGACAATAGGCATGTTAGTGCAGTTATGCCCGCCTCCTTAAGGACCTCTTAAAGTCCACAGAGGTTAAGTTAGAATTAAAACTGGGGACGTTAATGGCTGGGACAAGTGAATTGGGTAAGATATTCCAGGCTTCGACAGCTCTGTAACAAAAATCATTTTTTTTTTACAATTTTTATTTTCCTTAGACAAGTCCAGCAGTTCCTCACTTATCATACTCTGAATTTACTGCCGGTCTGCAGGAACGCTGTTTTCTGTCCCATTTCTTCTCTAGAATCGATATCTATCCATATTACCTTGCAGAAAGTCTTAGGTTTAAATGTTCGGGAAGTCACATAGCGTTGAAATGGCTCCCAACCAAACATTTCATACCCGTGATTTGCTTAAGCTGTTTTTATATGTTTTGCTAGGATATTTGCCCCTACCTCTGCTAGTGCTTCCAAGGCTATTAAGAAAAAATAAATAAAAGATCTAGCGATACTGTTTCATGGTAGAGCAATTAACTCTCTAAGAAGGTTCTGTCAAACATAACTTTTCCCCAGCAAGTAAAACTATTCTACTCTGCGATTAAAAAAAAAAAGATGTAAAGAAGCTTCAGCAATAATGTTGGAGACAGAGATAGATGGAGTATTTCTAAAGCTCCTAATCCTAAAGAAATCCGTTCATGTTTCAGTGCAGGGGTGGGTTCTACTTACCTTTACTACCGGTTTGTAGTGGGACCGCGCGCGCGCGCCAGCTTTACTCACACACACACGTGCTCTTCTGCACATGCGCAGAAGCATTTTGATGATATTGGGGTCGGTGGGCGGAGCCTCCCGCCGGTTTTAGTACCGGTTCTATAGAATCGGTGCGAACCGGGGCAACCCACCACTGTTTCAGTGCTAGAAAATGGGTTTATTCTTCCGTACAGGTAGTCCTCGACTTATGACTACAATTGAGCCCAAAATGTCCGTTGTTAAGTGAGACATTTGTTAAGTGACTTTTCCTCCTTTTGCGACCTTTCTTGCCACAGTTGTTAACTGAATCACTGCAGTTGATAAGTTAGTAACCTGGCTGTTAAGTGTCAGCACTTCAACCTGCATTTACTCTAGTGCTGACATAAGAAGGAGAAGAGGGGGCAGCTGGCAAGAGGACGCTTGACTTCTCACCTACTTATTTTCCTTGAAGATAATATCCCCTCGGAAATGAGATGGGAGGGGGGACATTCCTAGGAGCTGAAGTAATAGATATGGGGAGAGTGATTTGGAAGAGGGCCAATGAGACGCGGAGAATTGGGGAACGGAAAGGGAAGGTTTGGGGTCAGGAAGTCAGAGTTGGCTATGCCACAATCGGGGACAGGTTGTCGTGCTTAATAAAATGAAAGATTTCTTCAAAGACTATGTCTTTGGAAATGCATTTTATTTTATCTGAGACGACATCGAAACCTGACATTAAGTGAATCTGGCTTCCCCATTGACTTTGCTTGTCAGAAGAATGCAAAACGGGATCATGTGACCTTGAGACACAGTAAGTGCCAGCAGGGTTAAATAAGGGCTTACTTTAGTACATTTTAGGCCTGATTCTATGCTGTAAGCCAGGGGTGGGCAACTGTGGCCCTTTTACAACCTGTGGACTTCAACTCCCAGAATTCCTGAACCAGCTTGGCTGTCTCAGGAATTCTGGGAGTTGAAGTCCACAGGTTGTAAAAGGGCCACAGTTGCCCACCCCCGCTGTAAGCACATCATGTGGGAGTGTGAAATATTCAGACAGCATGTAGAAGGCAACAAAAGGAGACATGAAATTCAAATAAGCTGTCATTCAGAACTTTGAACATTGTATTGGGGATACCCAGGGGTGGGCTGCTGGAGGTTCGTAGGAGTTCGGGAGAAAAATCTAGCTAAGATTCTGTGCAGTTCGGAGAACCCCCAAATCCCATTCCTGGCTGGCCCTGCCCACCTCGCCCCTTCCCTCCCAGGAGTCTCCACGCGGCCTGTTTTGTATGCAGATAAGTGCAGGGTGCGTGTGGAGGCTCGGGGAGGACGAAAAACAGGCCTACCGGAAGTTCGGGAAGGGCCTTCAGAGCCTGGGGAGGCCGTTTTCGCCCTCCCGGAGGCTCGAAGAAAGCCTCCAGAGCCCGGGGAGGGCAAAAACGCCCCCCCCGCCATGGTGCAGGAGGCCGACTAGGCCACGCCCACCATGGCCACACCCACCCAGCAACCGGGCAGAAAACCCCTTGCTAAAATTTTTGAAGCCCACCCCTGTTCAAACATTCCTCCATCCCTGAGGAGCCTTGGTAGTACAGTGGTTTAATGCACCCTGTTATTAAAACAGCTGCCTGCAATTTCTGCAGGTTCGAATCTTACCAGGCTCAAGGTCGACTCAGCCTTCCATCCTTTCTAAGGTAGGTAAATTGAGGACCCAGTTTGTGGGGGTAATAAGCTGACTTTGTATAAATATACAAAAGTATGAAGGCTATTGCTTAACGCATTGTAAGCCGCCCTGAGTCTCCGGAGAAGGGCGGCATATAAATCAAATTTTAAAAAAAAACAAACAAAACCCCCCTTTTATTCCCCTGCTCAATTCTCTGAACGTTTACCTTCAGGATCATATCTCCCGGCAGTAGCCTTCCATCTTTGAAAATGATGCCGTCTCGATAAATGTGTTGAATGATGACGTGAATCAAAGGCGTTTCGCTGCCCCCCACTACTCTAATGGCAAGAGCTTCGTGGGGGTTCCTGCGGTTGACCTTAATGCTGGCGATTTCACCATCTGGAATGAGATGATATAACCTTGGAGCGGCTGAAACAAATGCAGAAAAGGGTTGGATGTGAAATGAATGGGTTTTGTTCTTTTTGAACAAACGCAAGAACACAAAACATGACGCACTTCCACAGTTCTTAAGAGTTACAATTTAAGAGGTCTGGTCCTTATTAAAAAGGAATCAGAGATGCCCAGTGACTTTTTGCTAAAAGCTGAAAGTGATCGTTGTACGTTTAACATCAACTCTTTCATCTGTTATGTACAGGTAGTCCTCGACTTACCACCACAATGGAACCTAAACTTTCTGTTGCTAAGGGAGACAGTTGTTAAGTGAGTTTGCTCCATTTAACGACCTTTCTTGCCACCATTGTTAAGTGAATCACTGCTTTTATTAAGCTTAAGTTATTAATTTAATGAATTTGACCATTGACTTTGCTTTTCAGAAGGTTGCAAAAGGTGATCACATGACCCCAGGACACTGCAACCGTCATAAATATGAGTCAGTTTACCGAGCTTCTGAATTTTGACTATGTGACCATGAGGATGCGGCAACAGTCATAGGTATGAAAAACGGTCATAAGCCACTTTTTTCAGTGCTATCGCAACTTCAAACAGTCACTAAATGAAGGCCATATGTTGAGAACCACCTGTACTATGACATAAAGAACCTGTTGTGGTTCTCCAGCAGCCTGCAGAACTGGCAGCGGAGTCGGACAGCGATGAGGCTGAGGAAGAACATGGGCCAGTCCTGGAGTCTGGAGAAGGCTCGGACAAGGGCTCTGCATCGGAGGCAGAGATGGGGCCAAGGCCATCTGGGAGTGAGGTATGGATTCCAGAGCCTCCAGAGGCTGACAGTAGAGAGGCAGAGGAACAGGAGGAGCCTGTTTCTAGTGCATGTATGAGAAGAGCTGCCAGGAGGCAAGAGCAGCTAAAGCAGAGAGGACGACTCGGGAGTAAAGCCAAGAGATGATTGGCCCCTCCCATAAGGCTTAAAAGACCAGCAACGGCTCTTGGGCTCTTTGTCGGAAAACAACGTTGATAGACTTGTTCTTGTCTTGCTGCACTTATTTCTTGTCGGCATCTTCTGCTTCTGAACTTTTGCCAAGAGAAGCCTTTGGCAGTTTGCCTAATTATACCAAGGTTGGTGATTAGACTGAAGAATTTGTGTTATGAAGAGTTTGTTTTAATTCAGTTTGGACTACGCTGAGAATGAGTTAATTCTCAGCTGTTCTAATAAAGTCTATTTGTTTTGGAACTGTTTGCATCGATTACTACCTACTTGGGCCTGGGTCACAACAGAACCTTCATGTTCAAACAATGGGGCACAGCACAACTATATTCCAACAGCGGTTGTTTTAATATTTATTTTTGTATTGATTTAATGTAGAAAAAAGAGAAAAAAGGAGAGAAAAAATAGAAATATACGAAAACCAATAGAAAAATGAAACACCGTACCGTAAACTCCATGCATTACATAAAATCAATAATTCTCCCTAGTTTTTTGCTACTCGGGGTAGGAAAAGCCTTCGCAATGCATCTGGATGAAAATGCAGATCCTGCTAGGGGGGTTCAAGATGCTGCATGTATGATTCAGTTCTCACATAAATAACGAAGGCTTTTCACGATCCAATTCAAAATAGCAATAGTACGTAGAGTTATGTACCGCTTCACAGTGCTTTAAAGCCCTCTCAAAGCGGTTTACAGCGTCAGCCTATTGCCCCTAACAATCTGGTTCTCATGTTACCGACCTCAGAAGGATGGAAGGATGAGTCAACCTTGAGCCGGTGAGAATCGAACTGCTGGCAGTCGGGCAGAGTTAGCCTGCAATGCTGCATTCTAACCACTGCGCCACCGCTCCACTTATCAGTACCGTAATTTCAGTGCAGCCATTCTGACATTTGGCTATGAAACTATGCTACCGTGGCTGACAAAAGAGTTTCTTAATCAGTGCCAGAGTCAGTCTTAAGCCCACGATTCTATTCGTAGCATCCTTATCTACCCGAATCTGGTATTCTAAATCTCATTTATTGCTTTTTAATCTTGTTGCCAGAGTTTTCCGGCAAAGCAACATCCTCCTGGCTGCTGCTTATTTTCCATGGCCTCTTTAAACTTCCATTGCTTATGTGGGAATAAACTGCAAATGCCACCCGAGATAGAGAGAGTTTTGCTTCCTTTGATGTTTCTAATCTTACTTTATACTTTTTTCGTGTTTACACATGTTTGTGTTTTTTTTTCCAGGAAGGATGTGAGATGGCTGGCTGTGTCGACAATGACAAAAAAAATGTCAAGGTTTGTGCATTCTACAAACATGATTTGGAAAAGGTACTTCTGATTCACACAAGCACAGAGTCTCTATGCTTGTGATGGGATTCAGCCGGTTCGGGCGAGTTTGGGCGAACCGGTAGTTATATGGCTCGCTGGTTCCACCCCTTCCTGCCCCGCCCCTTCCAGGAGTCCCCAGGGGCCCAATTTTGCTCCCAGATAAGTGCAGGGAGGCCTCCTAGGCCCAGAATGGGGTACAGGGATGTTTGTGGGCCCCCTCATGGCCCGTTTTCGTTCCCAGAAGGCTTCAGGGAGGCATCTTAGGCCCAAAACAGGCCACGGGGGGAGGGGAGGGCAGCGCCCCCCCCGCATCCCATTTTTGCTCCCAGGGGGTGCAGGAGGCTGATTGCTGTCTGTCACACCCCCTGGCCATGCCCAACATGGCCACGCCCACCCACTCATTAGGGCAGAGAACCAGCCTCCTGCACCACAGTGGGGGGGCATTTTTGCCCTCCCCAAGCTCCAGAGGCTTTCCTTGAGCCTCCAGGAAGGTAAAAATGGCATCCCTGGGCTCCGGAGGCGAGCCTGTTTCCAGACTTCCGGAACTTCTGGGAGGCCTGTTTTTTGCTCTCCCCAGACTCCAGAGGCTTTCCTCGAGCCTCTGGGAGGACGAAACCGGCCTCCCCCAGGCTCTGGAGGCCCTCCAGAAGCAGGAAACAGGCCCATTTCCAGACTTCCAAAACTTCCAGGAGGCCCGTTTTTTGCCCTCCCAGAGCCTCCGTGTGGGCACTGCACTTACCTGGCATCCAAAACGAGCCGCATGGAGACTCCTGGGAGGGGTGGGGTGGGCAGGGCCAGCCAGTCCTTGCAACTACTTGTTCTGTCCCCAACCCCACGCACACACACCAACAGACGTTCAAGAGTTAAAGATCAAACCTGCCGGCAAAATCCTTTTCCTTATGATAACGGAACTTGGCAACAACCTAGTGGCTGCCTGCCAAGAGTTTATTATTTACAAAGAGGAGAGATAACTTCTCCCCACTTCTGATACATCAAAAGAAACAGCTCAATAATTACGGAGTCAATCAAATCCAGAGATAATCCAGCAAAGTCTATAGCAAAAGTCCGGCAATGCAGAATGGCGTGGAAGCTTTCAGCTTTGTTCGTCACAAGGTTTGACTGGCCACCACGCTCCCTTTTATACCTTGTGGGGTATGGTCCAGTGACTCAGCCTAATCTCGGGCACGCCTTTTCTTCTATTGCGCGCGCTTATCTCTGCGATGCTGGCGTGGATCCAGCCAAGACTCATTACCCTCATCACTGTCCATCTGTGGCTGCGTGGACGTGCTTGGCCCCAGCCCTATCTCTTGCCCTTCGGTGGACACCGAAGGCATTGCCAGAGAGGAGGGTCCTGGAGAGGGAGGCCTTGCCAACTCCTCTCCTTCACTCTTGGAGTCCTCTCCTGCCGATGACACAGGCTCAGGTAACGGAGCCACAACACTACTGGTTCGGCGAACCAGATGTAAAATTCTAACTGCTGAATTCCAACCCCTATATCAGGCCTTGTCTGGGGCCCTGTAGTTTGCCGAGTCCCTAAAATAAACCATCAGGTTTCTTCGAATTTTGATTCTCATTTTTCATCATCCTTTTTGGTTTATGCTCCTCATTCACGTATTCTTATCACTTGTGTTTTTTAAAAAAGAAAGAAAAGAAATTGTACAGTTCCAATGAAATAAGTGTGATGTCTCAGTGATTCTAGAAGACCAGTTACAGGGAAGAAAAATGATGACAAAGAGTGCTCATTCTTAACTCATTCTTGTTTTCACTGGGATCTTCTCAGCTCAGTCTGTCCATCCCAGTGGATTTAGACTAGCTTCCCTGGGAAATGATCACTGGCTTGTTGGTTTGAAATATTCATTACCTAATTATTATCTGAAAGATCTCATAGTAGTTCCATAACATGGCAGGAAAAGCCTTCATAAAGATGGCTTCTGGAATTCTTTTCAAAACCTTTACCAGCAGGGGCCATAGAAGCTATATGCATTTTTTTCTAGATCATAAAGTAATCTACTGATTCTTTACAAATATATGGGTACTTTCCTTCCTAGGGACAAATCAGGATGCACACCTGTGTATTGTCTCGATGCGTTTGTGTGCGAAGGTCTCATTGGGATAATGTGAGCCATATGGGTTGCTTGTGTACATCAGTTTTTGGTTTTTCTTCATGTTGCATCTGTGTGCATTAGTGTGTTAGTATGCACCAAGAAGCACAGAAAAGGCTGCATGTGCTCCCTTCTGGGTGATCGGGAAGTATGTTGAATGGGACTTCTACTGGCCAAAGGAATGTATTGAGGTAACTTTAGATGAATAGAATAGAATAGAATAGAATAGAATAGAATAGAATAGAATAGAATAGAATAGAATAGAATAGGATATAGGATATAGGATATAGGATATAGGATATAGGATAGGATAGGATAGGATAGGATAGGATAGGATAGGATAGGATAGAATAGAATAGAATAGAATAGAATAGAATAGAATAGAATAGAATTTTTATTGGTCAAGTATGATTGGACACACAAGGAATTTGTCTTGGTGCATATGCTCTCAATGTAACTAAAAAAAAGGATACGTTCATCATGAATGATAAGGTACAACACTTAATGATAGTCATAGGTTACAAATAAGGAATCAGGAAACAATATCAATATAAATCTTAAGGATACCAGCAACAAGATTACAGTCTTAAGTGAGAGGAGATGGGTGATGGGAACGATGAGAAGATTAATAGTAGGTGCAGACTTAGTGAATAGTTTGACAGTGTTGAGGGAATTATTTGTTTAGCAGAGTGATGGCGTTCGGGAAAAAAACTGTCCTTGTGTCTAGTTGTTCTGGTGTGCAGTGCTTTATAGTGTCGTTTTGAGGGTAGGAGTTGAAACAGTTTATGTCCAGGATGCGAGGGGTCTGTAAATATTTTCATATCCCTCTTTTTGACTCGTGCAGTATACAGGTCCTCAATGGAAGGCATGTTGGTAGCCATTGTTTTTTTCTGCAGTTCTAATTATCCTCCAAAGTCTGTGTCTGTCTTGTTGGGTTGCAGAACCAAACCAGATAGTTATAGAGGTGCAGATGACAGACTCAATAATTCCTCTGTAGAACTGGATCAGCAGAAAATATGAATTATTTTCTTCACAGACCCCAGCCTAATGTGACTCATTTTTCAAATTTGATTTGTCCATTACTCTCTTCTCTCCTTACCTGATTTAGTCCCCATTTCAATTCAGCTTTTGGAAAACGACTCTGTTGTCAGACAGACAAGAGTTTTATTTATTTATTATTTATTTATTTATTAAATTTATATACCGCCCTATTCCTAAGGGACTCAGGGCGGTGAACAGTGAACGATAAAAATACATGTAATACAAACGTTAATAATAAAAACCAATTAAAATATACTAAACATTCTGGTCCTAGATAATTCAAGACATCCCAGTTTAAAATAAAATCAAAAAGTAATTTTGAGTTTTAAGCCCCTTTATATAATTTTCCTTCCAAAATTATCATGGTTTGGAACCAATTATAGGTGTGCAAGTACCAAACAGAACGAACTAGCAATTTAAACTGTCAGGACTGCATTGTGTCTAGCATGTGTAAATTTCCCTGACATTGTATGCCGTACACTAAATAGAAATAAATAGTTGTGATGACTCTCCGGGATGCTTCCCCAGATACCTCTCCACGTGTCAATTCGGAGAAGGGTGAACCAGTTCCAGGCACATCTGGAGGGGAGTTGGTCAATGGCTCTAAGCAGCTGTCTGAGAGGGATTTGGCTGAAGCACAGCTGTGGCAGGAGAGCCCTGAGGCTTCAGGTGGGGAAAGCACAAAGCTGCAGCCACTCAGTGATGAGGAAGAGGAACTGCCTTCTGCACCTGATCCAAGAACAACTAAGGCAGAGAAAAGGCAGGAGCAGAGGAGGTCAACCAGATTACCTATGAGGAGGCAGCCTTTCCTTCCTTGATAGGCTGCGCCGGAAGCTGGCTATTTAGAACAGCAGACAGATGGAGGCGATGCTGGGAACAACGTGTTCATTTCCTAGCTTGCGTTTCTCTTGGTCTTTATGATCCCTGCCTTGCTTTGGGTTGACCTTGTGCCTTGACTTGGATTGTGCCTTGTGAACTCTGGACTTTTTTTTGCTTCGTGGAGCCTCTTGTGTTGTGGATTTAATTTTGCCTCGTGGGTTTATCTTGTTTGGGAAACTTGCTTTTTCGGGGGACAACTGGACTTTCCTGGTTTTCTTTCTTTGAAGATGTTTTGCTTCTCATCCAAGAAGCTTCTTCAGCTCTGACAGGATAGTAGGGAATGGAAGGATGCTGGTCATTTGCATCCTTTTAGAGAGTTGTTCAGGTCAGTTGGAGGTTTATCGGTGTCCTTGGGGTCACCAGCTGTCTGCAACAAATATAAATCCTTCCATTCCCCACCATCCAGTCAGAGCTGAAGAAGCTTCTTGGATGAGAAGCAAAACGTATTTGAAGAAAAAACAAGAAAGTCCAGTTACCTCCTGAAAAAGCACATTTGGGACAACTATGACCTGGATGACTGAGAATGTTCATACTTGTTTGGGAAACTTTCAAATGGACTCATTGGCCATTGCTCTCTGGACTAGCCTTGCTCTGCTTTTGACTGGAGTTCTGGGTTTTAGGTGAAGGGAATTACCGGGGAATATTAATAAACCCGCTAAACCACTGTTGGTTGTGCATGTGAGTTGGACAGCACAATAGAGTCAACATGTGGCTCCCATCAATAGACTAGTCTTTCCTAATCAATCAGGAATATGTGGAGTTTCATATGACATTGGAGGAGAGAATAAATCCAGGCTGAAGATCAATAAGGAAGAGGGAGGACTGTATTTTTGCAAAATAGATGTAATCATGTTTACCAGTGGTGGGTTTTAAATTTTTTTACTACCGGTTCTGTAGGTGTGGCTTGGTGGGCATGGCATGGCTTGGTGGGCATGGCAGGGGAAGGATACTGTAAAATCTCCATTTCCTCCCAATCATCTGGGACTTGGGAGGCAGGGAATAGATGGGGGCGGGGCCAGTCAGAATTTTTACTACCGGTTCTCCGAACTACTCAAAATTTCCACTGCCGGTTCTCCAGAACTGGTCAGAACCTGCTGAAACCCACCTCTGATGTTTACTCATCATGAAATCAGTAAGGGCCAAGTAAGTATCTACTGAGTTTTCATCTTCAAAAAGATATTCAGAGTTGGACCTTGTTAGTTCTTGGGTGAGAGAATAGGATTAATTGAATCTGAAGTTTAGAAAATGTCTAGAATGAGAAGCTGAAGATAACTTCTGCGAAGATTTTGGCAGCTGCAGCCAAAATCTACCTGGATATGTCCATGAAGTTTATTTATTTATTTATTTATTTATTAAATTTATTTATTAAATTTATATACCGCCCTATTCCTAAGGGACTCAGGGCGGTGAACAGCGAACGATAAAAATACATGTAATACAAAAGTCAATAATAAAAAACCAATTAAAATATACTAAACATTCTGGTCCTAGATAATTCAAGACATCCCAGTTTAAAATAAAATCAAAAAGCAATATAAAGGGAAAGTTAGGCCAGGCCGGCCTGCTGAAACAGGAATGTTTTGAGGGCACGGCGGAAAGTGCGCAGATCCGGAATCAGAAATGTTATCAGAAATGACACTCACTTCAAATTGACTTTTCTTAAACCCAGCGCAGTCTACTTGCAATCAGAGACAGTAGGTTAAAAGGGTGCTAGTAACTCCTTCTTTGTACTACCCTTCACTTGTAAAGAGCAACTGTTGATAACAAAGAGCATTATCTTACTATGCAATGGATGCAAAAATGACTCAGGAGTGTTAAGTCTACTTTGCTCATTTCCAACTGCACTTGATATGAACAGATGGCTTCCAATTTATTTAAAATAACCAGACAGGACTACCTTTATAAATAAACAATAGTTTTTAGTGTAGCTGGTCTGACATGGGGACTTCTTAGGTTGGACATGGCTTAGAAATCTTGAAATATTTTGATCCTTGGTGGTTTCCCCTTTCTACAATAAGATAAAGGTAAAGATTCCCCTCGCACATATGTGCTAGTCATTCCCGACTCTAGGGGGCGGTGCTCATCTCTGTTTCAAAGCCGAAGAGCCAGCGCTGTCCGAAGACGTCTCCGTGGTCATGTGGCCGGCATGACTCAACGCCAAAGGCGCACAGAACGCTGTTACCTTCCCACCAAAGGTGGTCCCTATTTTTCTACTTGCATTTTTTACGTGCTTTCGAACTGCTAGGTTGGCAGAAGCTGGGACAAGTCACGGGAGCTCACCCTGTTACGCGGCACTAGGGATTCAAACCGCCGAACTGCCGACCTTTCGATCGACAAGTGCAGCGTCTTAGCCACTGAGCCACCGCGCCCCCCTCTTTCTACAATAGGCCTCGATAAAAAGGATGGATCTGGATTTTTACGCTTTGCATACATGTGTAGTGTCTGATGATGGATGTCTACACATAAATTGGCAGCCAGGCTGACAGCTACCAAGAGGAAAGTTAAAATAATTCTGGCAGTTAAAACATTTGAACTGCTGCCGACCTCAATGAAAACATGAAGTAGGAAGTATAATTTTAGAAACAGGCTACTCCTGAACCTTGACAAGATTAATACGAATCATCATGGATGCAGATGACTCCAGAAAGTAGACGATAACAGCTGACAGCCAAAAGAGATTTGGTTGTATTCTCTTTAAAGTCTAGCTCAACAGGAATTCACTCTGTAAAACCGTAGGGTGTGCAAACAGTAGAGTTATAATGTGGGCCCAGTTTTGATCTGCCGTTGAGTCTTCAAAGCAGATGGGCCACATGTATCCTTCGTTTGAGGAGCTGAACATTCAAAATGTGTGGATGTGAACAAAGCTCTGGTTTTCCTTTGAATCGCTTGTTTGCCCAATTCTTTCAGCCCATGTGCAAGTTGTCCATGAATTTAGCATCCAGCTGAATTCATAGGCCTCGGGTAGTAAATCAAGACCACACATCTTGCTTCGCAGACATGCAATTAAAGATTGCGAGTGTGCGTAAATTCACTAAATGTTCCATGCACGGAGGAAAATTATTTATGATTTTTTTCAGTGAATTGTATTCCCCCCCCCTTTTTTTGTAAAATTCCCATTCATCACAACATTGCTTTAAATAAGTTAAAACTAAACGAGGGACATAGCATTTAATTTTGAAAGAAAGGCCATAATTGGGTGGAAAAGCCAAGTGATTGCGTTAGATGATCAAAAAGATGGAACATAGAACATAGAATAATAGAGTTGGAAGGGAACTTGGAGGTCTTCTAGTCCAACCTCCCCCCCTTGCCCAGGGAAGGAGATACTATACCCGTGATGGCGATCCTATGGCACACGTGCCACAGGTGGCACGCGAAGCCATATTGGTGGGCACATGAGTGTTACCCTAGCTCAGCTCTGGCACGCATGCGTGGGCTGGCCAACTGATTTTTGGGCCTTCCGGGCCCACTGCAAGTCAGGAAATGGGCTGTTTCCGGCCTCCGAAGAGCCTCCGGGGCGTGTGTGGGAAGGCTGTTTTTGCCCTCCCCAGACTCCAAGAATGCCACTGGAGCCTGGGGAGGGCGAAAAACAGGCCCACCGTGCCATCGCGTGCCAAAAGTGTGGGGAGCGGGAGGGGAGTTCGTGCATGCATGCACTGGGGGGGCAGGGTGCATTGAATTATGGGTGTGGGCACATACACACGCGCCCCCTCCACACTCTCCTCACTTTTGGCACGCGATGGCAAAAAGGTTAGCCATCACTGTCCTATACTATTCCAGACTTTCTTTGGGCTTGATGCAAGGGTGAAATTCAGTAGGTACTGACAGGTTCTGGAGAACCAGTGGTGGAAATTTTGAGTAGTCCAGAGAACCGGTAAATACCACCTCTGGCTGGCCCCAGGAGTAGGGAGGGAATGGGGATTTTGCAGTATCTTTCCCCTGGAGTGGGGTGGGAATGGAGATTTTGCAGTATCCTTCCCCTGGAGTGGGTTGGAATGGATATTTTGCAGTATCCTTCCCCTGGAGTGGGTTGTAATGGAGATTTTGCAGTATCCTTCCCCTGGAGCGGGTTGTAATGGAGATTTTGCAGTATCCTTCCCCTGGAGTGGGGTGGAATGGAGGATTTTTTGCAGTATCCTTCCCCTGGAGTAGAGTGGGAATGGAGATTTTGCAGTATCCTTCCCCTGGAGTGGGGTGGAATGGAGATTTTTTGCAGTATCCTTCCCCTGGAGTAGAGTGGGAATGGAGATTTTGCAGTATCCTTCCCCTGGAGTGGGGTAGAATGGAGATTTTGCAGTATTCTTCCCCTGCAGTAGAGCGGGAATGGAGATTTTGCAGTATCCTTCCCCTGGAGTGGGGTGGAATGGAGATTTTGCAGTATTCTTCCCCTGCAGTAGAGCGGGAATGGAGATTTTGCAGTATCCTTTCCCTGGAGTATAGTGGGAATGGAGATTTTGCAGTATCCTTCCCCTGGAGTGGGTTAGAATGGAGATTTTGCAGTATCCTTCCCCTGGAGTAGAGTGGGAATGGAGATTTTGCAGTATCCTTCCCCTGGAGTGGGTTAGAATGGAGATTTTGCAGTATCCTTCCCCTGGAGTGGGTTGGAATGGAGATTTTGCAGTATCCTTCCCCTGTAGAGTGGGAATGGAGATTTTGCAGTATCCTTCCCCTGGAGTGGGGTAGAATGGAGATTTTGCAGTATTCTTCCCCTGCAGTAGAGCGGGAATGGAGATTTTGCAGTATCCTTTCCCTGGAGTATAGTGGGAATGGAGATTTTGCAGTATCCTTCCCCTGGAGTGGGTTAGAGTGGAATGGATATTTTGCAGTATTCTTCCCCTGCCACGCCCACCATGCCACGCCCACAGAACCGGTAGGGAAAAATTTTGAATTTCACCCCTGGCTTGATGGGATGGATACACGTAATCATAGAAAGAATAACAGAACAGAATAATAAGAGTTAAAAGGAACCCGGAGATCCTCCAGTCCAACCCCACCCAAGCAGGAGACCCTATACCATTTCCGACAAATGGTTGTCCAGTCTCTTCTTAAAAGCTTCCAGTGATGCAGCCCCAACAACTTTCAGAGGAAAGCTGTCCCACGGATTAATTGTACTCACTATCAGGACATTTCTCCTTAGTTGTCAGTTGGATTTCTTTTTAATGATCTTCCACCCATTGCTTCTTGTCCTGCCCTCAGGTGCTTTTGAGAATACGTTGATTTCTTCTTCTCTGTGATAGCCCCTCAAGTTCTGGAAGATTGCTATCATATCACCCTTAGTCTTCCTTTTCATTAGACTAGACCCGTGATGGCGAACCTATGGCACGCGTGCCACAGGTGGCACGCGGAGCCATATTAGTGGGCACGCCAGCTCAGCTCTGGGGCGCATGTGCGCGCCGGCCAGCTGATTTTCGGGCCTTCTGGGCCCACCAGAAGTAGAGAAACAGGCTGTTTCCTGCCTCTGGGGGGGTCTGGGGGTGGGTGGGGAAGGCCCGTTTTTCTTTCTTAGCTGGCTCCAGATCCTCTCTGTGTATCTGGGAACGGCAAAAACAGCCTTTCCCACTCCCTTGGAGGCCCTGCGGAGGCTCAAAGGGCCCATTTCCCCACTCCCGGTGGGACAGGAAGTGACGTTTTTTCCTGTCCCCAGCCTCCAGATACTCCTAGAGAGGCTCCTACAGACTCCTAGAGAGGTTCTGGAGGCTGAGGACAGCAAAAAACGTCACTTCCTGTCCCACTGGGAATTGGGAAATGGGCCTTTTCAGCCTCCGTAGGACCTCCAAGGCTGTTTTCGCCGTTCCCAGATACACAGAGAGGATCTGGAACCAGGTAAGAAAGAAAAACGGGCCTACCAGGCCATCATGTGCCAGGAGCCGGGGGGGGAGGGGGTTGCGCACACATGTGCGTGGGCACGTGCGCGCGCGACCCTCCCCCGCCCCCCCTCTCCTGGCACGCGATGGCAAAAAGGTTAGCCGTCACTGGACTAGACAGACCAAGTTCCCTCAATCATTCATTGTACGATTTAGTCTCCAGGCCCCCTAATCATCTTTGTTGCTCTTCTCTGCACTCTTTCCAGGGTCTCAGCATTTATTATTATTATTATTATTATTATTATTATTATTATTATTATTATTATTATTTGTATTGTGGTGGCCAAAACTGAATGCAGCATTCCAAGTGTGGTCTCAGTAGCGCAGTATTGTAGGAAGTTAGCACCCACCCCTCTCCTAGAAGAATGAAATATTTTAGGAAATATTGAAAGGGGCAGAATATTATGTTTCCCTGGATGAGAAACAGAGAAACATGTTTTAAAGACTAAGTAGCTTCCTGCCTCCCCTCCACCTTTGTCAATGGGCCATATATGCCCCAGCCGAGCTCACCCATTCCCCCCCACCACCTTTGTCAATGGACCATCATCTGCAACATAATAGGACCCATCTAGCAACAGAAACTCACCACATGGCATCTGGGAAGATTACATCAGCCAGCAAAGCTAGCCAAGACCCCCACCCCCTGGGAGTCTGACAACCAATCAGGATACTCTTCCTGTGCCCCACGAAGTTCAAAGCGCAGAGAGGGCATAAAACCAAGGCACGTTCAGCATCTCGGCCCCTTTCTGTTCAGGAACTCAAACCATGTGATCCTGTCCACCATTAAACCATCTTTCCAAGCAGTCTCCATGTTTCCAGTGTCTTTTTCCCCACTTGGAACTGAACCCAGATTTGTTCTTCCAACAGTATAATGCAGCACTGTCACTTCATGTGATATTATCCCTCTGTTGATGTAGCCTAGTTAGATGTTCTAGGTTTCTAAGCTAGCATGGGAAGTAAAACAAACAAATTGTGGAATGGAACAGCAACAACTTCTGTCCCGCCATGCAGAAAATTATCTAGGTGGATCCAATATGCATTCAGCCATTAAGCTTGATTCATGGCAGACTTTATTATTTTATTGCATTTTTAAATCCTACAGTAGGATCTAAATATAAGTTGGAAAAAAATGATTACCTGCCTCTGAAGCAATCAGATTTTCAACGTTTTCTCGTTCCCGTTCAGCACGGTTAGCCACAGCACTGCCGCTTTTTGTCCTTCGAAGGACATTGAGAGCTCTGTTTATCTTTTTAAAAGATCTGCTTCGTACTGTAGAACGCTCAAAGCGTGAAGTTGTGACTGAAGAGGAAGAAGACAGAGAATATTTAGGCTTGGGCTGATTACAGAAAATCTTATTTATTCCAAGGGCTGCTAAAATGAAGATAACCTAGAAGTAAGGAAGACTTAAACCTTATTCCATTATTGCACAAGAGCCTTAGTATATGTTAGCCAGTGGAAAGTCAGCATAACATAGTATCTTGGTGTTAGAAATTCTGTTTATATAACGCACCACACAGAGCAAACACAGAGTACAGTCACCATGTGCTTTACTGCTCAACTATTTTACTGTAACAGGAAACAGGAAACTCTACTTAGAACAAAAGAGCATAGAGTATATATTCCATAAATCCCAAACAAGTAAATACTGCCATCTACTGGCTAAATATTACTGTAGGTGTTGCATAAAAATACATTCCAACAATGAATTCCAACACTTGGGTACTAGACTTGGACAACAAGTAAATTCAAGTCCATACTTGTTCACACTTGTTTAGTGGGTATTGCCAAGACACATCCATCTTATAGGATATTGTATCTCCCTCTCATAGTCATAAAAATGAAGGAGAACGCTATATAAAACTGCATGGAGGAAACTGAATGGATGAATGAATAAATAAGTAAATAAATTTTGGAAATTTCCATAACGACATAGTAGAATGTCATTTTGACCATCATCAATAATAAAATGATGGGAATATATGCTACAGTCAAAGTTACCGAATGTGTATTTAAAATATACTAAATTAAGAAAAGGTCCTTTGAAAGAAAGCTATGGTACCGACTCCAAGTTCACTAGAATAGCCCCTTATCTTTCAGAACAATTCCACAAATTTCAGCCCAATTTTTTAAATAATATACGTGAGTATTGTAGACATTCAAGAATTCTGCTCAGTCCGCCTTTCAAAGTGAACTCATCAGATTTGCAGCTCAAGAAAGTAAGAACGCAGATCTGGTTTGCGTTCTGTACTTCTCCAGGTTTTGGAAGGCAATTCTTAGCTCAGAGAAATAACAACATTCAAATAAAAATGTGAACTTCAACCGTTAGTGGCATTCGGAATGAACTTTTAGTTTGTCCAGTCCTTTGTATATGCAACAAATCAACGTGGAAGAGGGTGTAACCTCTTAGAGCATGATTTTGAAAACCCAAGGGGACAATTATCAAAAGGAGAAGCTGCCAAAAGATTTATCTCTCTTTTTTCATTGTTATATTTAAACCCCACCAGGTCTTCAAAAGTTCATAGGGGTTTTCCTTCGTTTTATTCTCAAAACAGCCTTGGTAAAAATGATTAGGGCTAAGAGAGAGCAACCAACCCAAAATCACTCAGTGAATTCCCACAGAAGAGGGTGAATTTAAATCTGAGTTTACCCTGTCCAACTTCTTAAGCTGCCACATCATATTGCTTCATATATATATCAGTGGTGAAATTCACATTTTTTTTACTACTGTGGGCATGGCAGGTGAAGGATACTGCAAAATCTCCATTCCCACCCCACTCTGGGGGGAAGAGTATTGCAAAATCTCCATTCCCACCCCCATTCTGGGGCCAGCCGGAGGTGGTATTTGCCGATGTAGCGGTATGTGATTAGGCTTAAATAAATTTAAAAAAATGCATTCTATATTGTTAGATGTCAGATGGAAAGCATAAAGAGCAAACAGTGAAGAGGGCATCAAATAATTAAATTCAAATTTCTTTGTAACGTTTGAAAGCTTAGAGGAGTCCTATTCTTTCGAAGTTTCAAACGTACTTTTAATGAGAGAGTCCATTTGGTGCACAGGTAGTCCTCAATTTACGATGATAATTGAACCCAAAATTTCTGTTATTAAGTGAGATATATTTCTAAAGTTGAGTTTTGCCCCGTTTTGTGATCTTTCTTGCCACAGTTGTTAAGTGAATCACTGCCATTGTTAACTTAGTAACACAGTTGTTAAGTGAAACTGGCTGTCCCATTGATTTTGTTTGTCAGAAGGTTGTTGGTTGCCCTCTCCCCTCTTTGGAAGAGCTTTCATAGCTCCCGCTGCCTTAAGAAAGTTGAAAACATTCTTAAAGATCCATCTCATTCTGGGCACCCTTTTTTTTTGAACTATTACCATCTGGCAGACGGTACAGGATAATATAAACAAGGACAAACAGGATGAAAAACAGCTTCTATCCCAGGGCAGTAACCATATTGAATTCTACTAGTGCAATATTAATGCAATATCAGGGGGTTTCAATTCAATTGTATAGAATGTGAAGGATGTGTGTTTGTGTTTTATTTTTATGGTTATAATCAGGGGTGAAATCCAGCAGGTTCTGACAGGTTCTGGAGAACCAGTAGTGGAAATTTTGAACAGTTTGGAGAACTGGCAGGGGAATTTTGAGTAGTTCGGAGAACTGGCAAATACCACCTCTGTCTGGCCCCAGAGTGAGGTGGGAATGGAGATTTTGCAGTATCCTTCCCCTGGAGTCGGGTGAGAATGGAAATTTTGCAGTATCCTTCCCCTGTCATGCCCCAAGCCATGCCCACCAAGACACACCAAGCCCACCAAGCCACGCCCACAGAACTGGTAGTAAAAAAAATTGGATTTCACTATTGGTTATAATGTACACTGAAGATGGCATTTAATTTCGTTTAATAAAGTAAACTAACTAACTACAAGGAACCATTGTTAAGTCCCCCTTGTTCAGTGCCATTGTAAATTTGAATGATCACTGAAGAGTGGTCATTCAACAAGGATACCTGTAATAGCAAACCATTTCTGACAATTTTGCCAAGAAAAAGACCTCCAAGTTTCCTTCCATCCCTGTTATTCTATATTCTGTTCTCTATAAGAGGGTTTGCTTCAGACAGTTGCCAGGAATCAACTCAAAAGCACACAGAGACACACAACACCACAATTTTAGCAATGTATTACTAACAGCCTGCTAGTAGTAGGCTGCTACACAACATTCTCTCGATCTTGCTTCATATACAGTACAAAATAATATATTTACAGACTTAAACATTCTCAACACATAATTAAAAATCAGAAGTGATTTTCATACATAGATACCCTGTTTCTCCCAAAATAAGATATCCCCTGATAATAAGCCCAATCGGGCTTTTGAGCGCATGGCAATAAGGCCGAGGGCTTATTTCAGGGCTTCAAAAAAATATAAGACAGGGTCTTATTTTTGGGAAAATACGGTAGAAGAATTTGATCCCCCAATATTGGTTCTTCATGGAATAACTACTTCCTTCTCCTGATTTTTTTTTTTAAATTTATTTTTTGCTTTTCGAAAAGCTGCATTTTGCACATTTTATAATGTTCTGCGTTGTGTATAAATAGCGCGAAATGTTTCCTGGCCTACAAAATTTAACTAAAACGTGGCCGTTTAGAAACAGGTCTACTGCATCTAAGATGCTCTTCTGTTGGGGTTCTTACTTCTAGGTTGCTGGCTTGTATAAAGATTGGTGGAGTTGGCTCCTGACGGGATGTCCTCAAAGTTGGCATTGAAGGCAGGATTAATTAGCCCTGGTTCATCGGTCATTAAGGCAATTGTGGCAGCAGCGGAGAACTCAGATCCAAGGGCAGATACCGTTAAAGCAGCATTCAAATCAGCAGATCCAGCTAGGGAACATCTCTTCCTCTCCTTGGTGAAGCCATAATGAGATGCCCCTCTGCACCTAAGGAAATTTAAAGACAACAGAACTTAAAACAGTGATGGCTAACCTTTTTGCCGTTGTGTGCCAAAAGCGTGGGGAGCTTGGGGGGGGGGGACATGCGCGCGCGTGTGTCCACACCAATAATTCAATGCACCCCGCCCCCCCCAGGGCATCGGTGCGGGATCCCCCCACACTCCTCCATGCATGCGATGGCACGTTGGGCCCTGTAGGCCCATTTTTCACCCTCCCCAGGCTCCAGAGGCTTTCTTGGAGCCTGGGGAAGGTGAAAACGGCCTTCCCCACCCTCCAGGAGGATCTCCGGAGGCCGGAAAGAGCCCGTTTCCCGACTTCCGGTGGGCCCGGAAGGCCTGAAAATCAGCTGGCCGGTGCATGCATGCGTGCTGGAGCTGAGCTAGGGCAATGCTCGCGTGCCCACAGATATGGCTCCATGTGCCACCTGTGGCACGTGTGACATAGGTTCGCTATCACAGACTTAAAACAAAAATTGCTAAAATGAATGGAGATAGGTAACTTCTTCCAAAAATTCAAATTTTGGGTGGGGAAGGGGAAGCAGAGGTGGGTTTCAGCAGGTTCTGACCAGTTCTGGAGAACCAGTAGCGGAAATTTTGAGTAGTTCAGAGAACCGGTAAATATCACCTCTGACTTGCCCCACCGCCATCTATTCTCTGCCTCCTGAGTCCCAGCTGATCGGAAGGAAATGGGGATTTTGCAGTAACCTTCCCCTGGATTGGGGAGGGAATGGAGATTTTACAGTATCCTTCCCCTGCCACACTCACCAAGCCACGCCCACCAAACCATTCCTCGCCCACCAAGCCACGCCCACAGAACCGGTAAGTAAAAAAATTTGAAACCCACCACTGGGGGGGGAGGGAATTGACAATGAGTTAGTTTCCCATTTTTAGTTTTCGGCCATCCCAAAAGGAGAAGCATTAAGATGTTTTAGCAGATTACCCACAGTTTTTCTTTGTCAAACTATGAATACATACCAAGTAGATAAAGATCATATAAAGAGAATGTCTGAGGATAGACTTGCAAAACAAATATATGAGGGAAGAAAGAACGAATGGGCCAAGAAGAAAAGGAAGGGACTAACAGATAGATTAACAGATTACCAGAGTTGGAAGGGACCTTGTAGGTCATCTAGTCCAACCCCCTGCCCAAGCAGGAGACCCTACACCATTTCTGACAGATGGCAGTCCAATCTCTTCTTGAAAGCCTCCAGTGATGAAGCTCCCCCAACTTCTGAAGGCAACTTCCTTTCATTGGTTGATTGCTCTCACTGTCAGAAAATGTCTCCTTATTTCTTGTAGTATAGTAGTGTAGCCTTTATTGTCATTGTACATCATGTATACAACGAAATTGGTTTTAGCCTCACTGGTGCAATCCATGACAAAAAATACAAACAATTTAAATAGTATAAAGAACAATTCGTATGCAAGTAATTGAGGGGGGAAAAAACATAGTCATATGTTTCCACGTGTGCATGGAGTGATTGTGGTTGTGTTTAAGAGTGTTGTGGCTCCATTACCTGAGCCTGTGTCATCGGCAGGAGAGGACTCCGAGAGTGAAGGAGAGGAGTGGGCAAGGCCTTCCTCTCCAGGACCCTCCTCTCTGGCAATGCCTTCGGTGTCCGCCGAATGGCAAGAGATAGGGCCGGGGCCAAGCACGTCCACGCAGCCACAGGTGGACAGTGATGAGGGTAATGAGTCTTGGCTGGATCCTCAGCAGCGTCGCAGAGATAAGCGCGCGCAACAGAAGAAAAGACGTGCCAGAGATTAGGCTGAGTCACTGGACCACACCCCACAGGATATAAAGGGGGGTGAGGTGGCCATTTAGACTCTGTGACAGACAAAACTAACTACTATCGAGTCACATTTCATCTTTGGAAACAACATTATCGGCCTTGGATTTATTTTACGAAATGGACAATTCTTGACTGTGTGTATTTTGTTTATTGTTTATTGAGTAAAAGTTCTTGGCAAGCAGCTACTGGGTTGCTGCCAAGCATCTTATCGGAAGAATTGGTTGTCTGCCAGTTTATTTAACCCCCGGCTGTCTGTTTGTGTGCATGTGTGAGACGGGGACAGAACAAAGAGTCTGACAGCCCAAGGATAGAAACTATTTTTAAACCTATTCGTTCGGCTGGCTATGCTTTGATGTCTTCTGTCCGATGGTAGAAGTGCGAAGAGACACTGACCAGGATGCGAATCAGTGGTGGGTTGCCCCCAGTTCGGACCGGTTCGCATGAACTGGTAGTAAAACCGGCGGGAGGCTCCGCCCACCACCCCGGATGTAATCATCGGCGATCTGCGCATGTGATCCCGTTGCGAACCAGTAGTAAAGGTAAGTAGAACCCACCCCTGGTGTAAATTATCTCTGAGTATCTTCCACTGTCATCCACTGATGTTAGAGGGCTACCAATGGTTTCTTGTGCCAAATTGATCACTCTCTGTAGTGCCTTCCTGTCCGCCGCAGTTAAACTTTCCAGGTTGAATTAGTTTCAGTTTCCATCCATTATTTCTTATTTGGCCTTCAGGTGCTTTGGAAAAAAGCTTGACCTCCTCCTCTCTGTGGCAGCCCCTCAAAATATTGGAAGACTGCTATCATGTCTCCCCTGGTCCTTCTCTTCTCTTCACTAGACTAGCCATGCCCAGTTCCTGCAACCTTTCAAACCTGCAACCGATTAAAAAAGTTGAGTTTGAACGGAGTTGCCAAGACCTTGAAAAAAGGGAGAAGCGAGAAGTTTAAAGAACAAAAGGCAAATTACGAAGAAACAGTGCATGAATGTAGCGGAAACCATGATGGTTTGCAGGGAGGGCAAAATACGAAGAATAGCAAATGGAAGTTAAATCTAGTCATATATTCCTTTCTTTTTCTCTTACGTCCTTCGCTCCGTTTGCTTTTCTTTCTTTCTTTCTTTCTTTCTTTCTTTCTTTCTTTCTTTCTTTCTTTCTTTTTCTTTCTTTCTTTCTTTCTTTCTTTCTTTTTCACCCTTTTCTCCGCCCTTTGAGCAAGTGCTGACTCTGAAAGGGAGTTGTGTGATGGACAGGCAAGTATGTTATTATAACATAGCAAAGCTTGAGGGCCTGGCATCTTTTCCTTGGCTTTAGCAGGAGCGGAAGAGCAGGGGACGGTCCTTCCAGTAAGGAGGGATTACATGATTAATTCACACCGAAAGCCTCCTCTTGCTAAAGAGATCAATTCGGGGAACACAGGCCCAATTGTAGATGGAGTTTCACTGGATCGGAAACAGAGAGAGACTAAGCTAGCCTGGCAGGTGACCGACCCAAACAAAGGAGAGAGTTATAATCATGGGTTTTTTTTTGTCTCTGGCTAATGAAAGAGGGCAATGTGTGGCCAGAAAACTGGATTGCGTCAGCTGATGTTTGAGGAAAGAATAAAGCCACTCATACTGGGGGCTGCCGAGTCCCCCACCATGACAAAACAGGGACTGTCGCAACAGCCGTGACTTCACCAGGGGCCGGACAGCTGCCCGCCAGATTTGGGATTCCCAGTGTTGTTGTTTTTTTCCAAAAGACTGTTCCAGAAACAATTGGGAAATAAAACCTGTTTGCTTTGCAGAATTAGAATGCAGGCTTAGTCTAGCTAACAAAAGGGCCCTCGTGTAGAATCCAACCCTTTTCCCCCTGAAGTCAAATGCTTATTCTCTCCCCTCCCCTCCGTTTCTTATTTCTTTCAACTTTTCAAATCACAAGCTTTGTGAGGTTTCTCTTTTCTATTAGAAGCTGTAAAATATACACTTGTCATTTATTGCTTTTATTTATTTATTTATTTATTATATTTCTATAACGCCTTTCTCCCGTAGGACTCAAGGCGGTGTACAGTCGAAAAATATAGATACACAAAACATCATAAAATAGCTAATTAAAATTATTATTATAACATAGTTTGGCCCAATTAAATAGAACCTAAAATTAGATAACATTTTAAAAACATTCACATGTTCGTATGTTTAGCCCCGCCTGTTGGAACATCAGGGTCTTGAGGGCACGGCGGAAAGCACGGAGATCAGGGATATTTCGTATCTCCGGGGGCAGTTCATTCCAAAGGGTTGGAGCCCTCACAGAGAAGGCCCTCCCCCTGGGAGTCGCCAGTCGACATAATTTGACTGACGGTACTCTGAGTAGTCCCTCCCTGTGAGAACGAACTGGTCGGTGGGAGGTTATTGGTGGCAAAAGACGGTCTCGTAGGTACCCAGGTCCTAAGCCATGGAGTGCTTTAAAGGTGATAACTATCACCTTGAATCGCACCCGGACGACCACCGGGAGCCAGTGCAGCTCGTGTAGGAGAGGTGTTACATGGGCGCAACGAGCTGCGCCCATAATCACCCGCACGGCTACATTCTGGACCAGTATAACAGGCTTATAACAGGCTTCGGTTTCTGGTGAGTCAAGTGTAAGAGTTGCATTTGGCTTAAATCAGCCCCCCCCCCCTAATTTTTCTTTCCCCAATGGATTCTTGGATCCTGAACTCAATTTTAAGGCAGTGGTTTGCACAGTCACTCATTAATATATTCAACTTTCTATATAAATATTCTTGGGATGTACACAAGGTAGATATTTAAGCAGCAATTACACAGAAACAGAAGATATTAAGATAATAAAAAGAGCCTTGATAGTACAGTGGTCTAAGCACCCTGTTATTAACACAGCTGCCTGCAATTACTGCTGGTTCGAATCTCTCCAAGGCTCAAGGTTGACTCAGCCTTCCATCCTTTCTAAGGTAGGTTAAATGAGGACCCAGTTTGTGGGGGCAATAAGCTGACTTTGTATAAATATACAAAAGGATGAAGGCTATTGCTTAACGCATTGTAAGCCACCCTGAGTCTCCGGAGAAGGGCGGCATATAAATCAAATTAAAAAAAATAATAATCTACTAGACAGAAACTATCTGCAATAAAAGGCTGTAGAGATTCTCAGTCATCCAGGTCATTTGGTTGTCCCAAAGGCGCTTTTTCAGGAGGCAACCGGACTTTCTTTTTTTTTTTTCTTTGAAGACGTTTCGCTTCTCATCCAAGAAGCTTCTTCCACTCTGACAGGACGGTGGGGAATGGAAGGATTTGTATTTCTTGCAGGCAGCTGGTCATTTGCATCCTTTTAGATCAGGGGTCACCAACCTTTCGGACCTCAGGAACCACTAAATTCATAATTGTAAATCCCGCGGACCACTAAAATGATCTGCCTAATGACCGGGTGGTTGGGCGTGGCTAGGTGGTCATGTGACTGTGTGGGCGTGGCCAACTTAATGTCACTCACGTCAAGGGGTGCCTCTCCAGCCTCTAAGACCTCCAAGGTCCCTTCCAACTCTGCTATTCTATTCTATTCTATTCTATTCTATTCTATTCTATTCTATTCTATTCTATTCTATTCTATTCTATTCTATTCTATTCTATTCTATTCTATTCTACATTTTTTTAAGGAAGGCATATTTTAGCCAATTTATCCACCCAGGAGAAGAAATAGAACTTGGAAGTATTTCAAAATGATAGAGGAAGAATTTCAAAAGCAATTTGTACTACAGGATGCGGAGAAAGAAACTATTCAGAAGGTCCCACATGTGCCCAAGGCCTCTGGGTTGTGACCATGGTTGTTGCAACGGCTATAATCCTATACTTAATTACTGTTACTCTCCACAAACCCACCCACCATTGACAGAGTCTGCCCATAATGCACAAGGGGTTAATGTTAAACACAGGTAGTCCTTGACTTAACGACCACAATTGAGCCTAAAATTTCTGTTGCTAAGTGTTGTAAAGTGGCTTTTGCCCCATTTTACCACAGTTTAGTGGTAGGTTCCTCCCGGTTCGGCCCGGTTCGGCTGAGCCGGTAGCGGTGACGATATGACGTCACCGAACCGGTTCTCTTTGTTCGGGAGCTGGGCCCTCCCGCCCCTGCCCCCCACGTTATTCTTACCTTTTATTTGGCCCCGCCCCCAATCTATTCGCTGCCTCCCGAGTCCCAGCTGATCAGCTAGAAGGAAAAAAACTGTTTAAACTTTTGCCGCGGGGCTTCAAAGGGCCGCCCTACAGTGTTAAAAGGCAGTGCGGTGGTAGACTGGTGCCTCCAAAAACAAATGAGTAGACCGGTGCCTCCAAAAACAAATGGGTAGACCGGTGCCTCCAAAAACAAATGAGTAGACCAGAATGCTCCAAGAACAAATGGGTAGATTGGTACAGCTCTGCAAGCAGTTAAAAGCCTGGTAGAACAGTACCTCTGCTAAATCCTAAAGAATTGTCACATGACCATCAAACCGCGCCCACAAAATAAGCCACGCCCACAGAACCAGTAGTAAAAAAAAATTAGAACCCACCCCTGCCACAGTTGCTAAGTGAATCACTGCCGCCGTTAAGCTAGTAACCCTATTGTTAAGTGAATTTGGTTTCCCCGTTGATTTTGCTTGTAAGAAGGTCGCAAAAGGAGATTGCATGACCCTGGAACACTGCAACAGTCATAACTAGCTGAATTTTGATCACAGGATCAGTTGTTTAAGTGTGACGAACAGTCATAAAGTCACTTTTTCCAGTGCCGTTGTATCTTTGAATAGTCACTAAATGACGAGGACAATCTGTACATACACTTTAGGCCCCTATGTGGCAGCTTCTTTTCCTCTAGTGCATCTGTAAAAGCAGAGGCCTTTGCTTCTGTATTTAAAAATAACCGAATTGTCTTCTTTCCTTGAACCTCAGTTCAGATTAACTTACTTTACAATTCAGAGGTAAAGCTAAAACATTTTGATCTCTTGGAGAAGAGAGGAGAAGAAAGTGAGTAGCACTTGAACCCAAGGTCCATAATTTTATTCCCCGACTTAGTGTCACTAGCACCATTACACTATCAGAACTATTTTATCAGAACTGCAATAGTAATTACACTCAAGAGTAAAGCAACCAAATATGGCCACTAGATGGCTGCAAAGAGATATCTAAGATGGGAACTCTGTGTCCACCTTGTGGCCATCTAAAGTTTTGCAGCCCAGATCTAGTACTGGAATCTAGTTGGACTGTAATTTGCTTTGCACAAGCACAACATTTCTCTGTGTGCATTAAAGTAACCACACTCAGATTTATAAGCAAACCTGGAAAGAAGAAGAAGAAGATGCTTTAGGAACCTTCTTATTAAAGATAATAGGTCTCTCAAAGCAGCAGCACTGAAAAAAATGGAGCACAGAGCTGTTGTGAGCAAACTTGAATAATATCTGAAGAACTTTCTCCCAATCTTTTTTTTTTTTTTAAAAGAACGCATGGCCCTGTTAGAAAAACTATACTCTTTCCTTCCAGATTCCCATTGCCTTTCTGGGCAAAGCTGTGGTGGCCACATAAGCTTTAAATTCTCCTTAGTACTCCTGGAGTGGGTATTGTTAACCAAACCTTACAGCTTAAAATGCTGCGTTCGGGCCCTGAGGATTTTTTTTTTTTAAAGAGGTGAGACTCCAGACTCCATTGATATTCTGGCTTTGCTCCCTTGAGACGGCCGAGAGACGCCTGAGGCAGATCACCGAAAACAACTGAATACTGTCTTTACACCTCTGTATTTGATGGAACGTGGTGTTAATCGCCTCCCAGAAGTCTGGATTTACTGACATTTACCTCTGACCTTTGTGACCTAAAAGCCTCAGACCTTAAACAGCCACTGGCTCTTTTAGGTACGGACATTACAATGGACAGCACATCCCGATGAGACGCTAGCCGTAAATAATCTGCTGCGGTCCAAAGAAACCACATTAAATTCAGCCAGGGGTTTGTTAAAAATTTAAAAGAAGACAGTCAATTTTCCCCGTGACTGGTGTGAAGGAAGCTAGATGGATGGAAAGGAATATTGGCAAGAAAGATTTCTAATTAAAACATAAAAAAGGATCAGTTAAGATAGACAATGTTTTTTTTTTGACCTGTTAAATTCACAGGCTGACCTTTCGTAACTTATAAAGAATCATTCTGAAGAAAATGCAAAGGAAGGGTGTGTGCCTATAACCCTGAAACTGTGGGGTGTGCTTGGACGTCCCTTCCCCATCTCACTTATTTTTTGGTTTTCAGAGCCGACTTTTCTGGACCTCACCACTAGCATATGGTACACCTTAAAACAGTAGACTTTTTTTCCCTAAGGACATGAGAATACACCACTTCATCACTGGAAGCTTTCAAGAAGAGACTTAAGGAATCTACTCCATAAGTAGACTCAAGTGGTCCATAACTGGAAGCTTTCAAGAAGAGACTGGACTGCCATCTGTCAGAAATGGTGTAGGGTCTCCTGCTTGAGCAGGGGGTTGGACTAGATGACCTCCAAGGTCCCTTCCAACTCTGTTATTCTGTTATTTTGTTATTCTGTTAATTTGAGAGGAGGTGGTTTACTCTCAAGGATGCAGGGTTCTTCTCAGGCAATTTATTTAGGCTACAGAATATAACCTAAATATAGAATATTTATATATTTACACATTCTATATTCCAGAATATAGCTATAAGCAAAGAAATCTGTTCGCTAACTTTTCAGCTGAGATATTTACCATGCAATCAAACTTGCTGAAATCCAAACCTGTATACTGTATTTATTTATTTTATTTATTTTGCTTTAATTTATATGCCGCCCTTCTCCGGAGATTCAGGGCGGCTTACAATGCGTTAAGCAATAGCCTTCATACTTTTGTATATTTTATACAAAGTCAGCTTATTGCCCCTACAAACTGGGTCCTCAATTTATCTACCTTAGAAAGGATGGAAGGCTGAGTCAACCTTGAGCCTGGTGAGAATTGAACTCGCAGTAATTGCAGGCAGCTGGAAGCTAAATACTACCTTTTAACAGTAGCATTAGTCTGCTGCGCCACTCAGGCACATATAATCAAACTTAACAGTTTGGGCTACTGTTTGGAGCTAGAAGAATTTAACCAAATTTAATTAAATATTATGTTTTATCTTATTTTTATTATTTTCCTCAGGCTTTTGGAACAGTTAGACGAAATATTCAAATATATAAATCAATGTGAAGACCGCTGAACAACAACAAAAAAAATCTGTTGGAAGGAGAAGACTTTCCTTCCGACAATTGTTAAGTGGATCACTACAGTTCTTAAGTTAGTAACAAGGTTGTTAAGTGAATCTGGCTTCCTTGTTGACATTGCTTGTCGGTGTTCTGCCCCAGCTCCGGATTGCCAAGGATTGTGACACACACCAACGACATACCAAGAATAAACAAAGTCCGGCAAAAGTTGGCAACCAGCCCAGAAAACAAGATATGATAAGACACTCACTCTCCAAAATGCTCTGTAATAATTATACGTGGTTTCCAGCACGAAATTACTAACTGCGTGCGACTTAAATAGGCTAAGGGAGTGGCCAATTATCCTCAAACCTTACTCTTGAGGAGACCTCCTCCTCCTGAGTAGCCACTCCTGCCTTTTGGCAGCCCTGCATGCTCGAGCATTGAGGAGAGACTCCTCCACTTTGCTCTCTCCACTTGAAGGAGCCTCTGGAGGTTATGAAGGCCCTGGCTGAGTCTCTGCCTCTGGCACTACATCCTCTTCAGCCTCTTCGCTGTCCGACGCGAGTGCCGGCTGTGCCGGCTGCTGGCGCGACCCCACACCAGCCTCCTCGTTGTCGGGATCAGCCACGATCCATGCAGGCTGCTGGCGGGCCACAACAGTCGGAAGGTCACAAAAGGGATCACAAAACCCCGGGACATTGCAACCATCATAAATATGAGTCAGCTCTAAGTTGTCATAGGTTTTTCCCCCAATTAAAATTAAAACTTTATCATTTCCCCTCAGAGTCTCAGTCACATGGTCCAATCAGCATACAGCCCAGTTGCTAGGTGACCTGAGTCTCCACCTTTCAGGCACTTGCACCAAAGTCCTTGATTCCCAGAGGAAAGAATTTTATTTAGGCTACAACACCCCAGCTAATCTCTACACCCCACTTCCTGGCCTCTTCACACCAGGCTGTGTCAGCCCTGAAGCAGTGAGAAGAGAAACCTCCCTAGAAAACTACAAAAAAATAAAATGCCCACAGTTCAGCCAACTTCAGAGTTGACACCTCTGAATTTTTGATCACAAGACCATGGAGGATGCATGCTGCATCAGTTCTAAGTGTGACGAACGGTCCTAAGTCACTTTTTCTTTCAGTGCTGTTGTAACTTTGAGTGGTCACTAAATGAACTGTTGTAAGTGGAGGACAATCTGTACATAAACTTTGCTGCTGCTTCCCCTCCAGTGCATCTGTAAAAATACATCATTATGTCCGAACCCAGAGCAACATTATGTCTGAACCCAGAGCAACAGAATTGTCTTTTTTCCTTAAACCACAGTTTAGATTAACTTACTTTACAATTCAGAGCAGTGGTGAAATGTAAAATTTGTTACTACCAGTTCTGTGGGTGTGGCTTGGTGGTGGCGGGAAATATGATTGAGTAGGTGTGGCCAACTTTTTTTTTTTTTTTTACTTTTAAAACCATTTTTTCTGCATCCTCTTCGGCTGAAGAGGTTGTAAAAAAAATGCTTTTAAAGCCTCTGACGATCCCAGCTGACTTGCCTGATCAGCAGAGGCTTTTTTAAAAAAAAACTTTTAAAAGCATTTGAAGAGATTGTAGAAAAAATGCTTTAATTTTTTTTTTAAAAAAGCCTCTGATGATCGCGCGGCTCAGCTGGACATTGGGGGGGGGTAGGGATTTTTGCTACCGGTTCTCTGAACCACCTGCCTCCATCACTACCGGATCAAGTGATCCGGTCCGAGTATTTCACCCCTGATTCAGAGGTAAAGATAAAACATCTTGATCTCTTAGAGAAGAGAGGAGAGAAGAGAAGAAGAAAGTACCACTTGAGCCCAAGATCCATATTTTTATTCCCTGACTTAGTGTCGCTGGTACCATTATACTATCAGAAGTATTTTGCGACAATAGTAATTGTAGCTGTTGTAAGTCGAGGGTTATCTGTATTATATGACTCTGCATATGGGGATGGTACTAAGTCTTCAGATAGGTTCGCACACCTTCTTACTCTGTGATTGTACCAGAATTACCAAAATGCACAAACCTAACTAAAACCCCAGTAAGACCACACCTGGAATACTGCAACCAATTTTGGCCACCATATTACAAAAAAAGACATTGAAACTTTGGAAAAAGTTCAGAGAAGAACAACTAAGATGGATCAAAGGCCCGGAGACTAAACCATATGAAGAACAGGCTGCAGATTTTGGGTCTGGCTTGTCTAAAGAAAAGAAGAATTAGGGGTGACAGGATAGCAGTATTTGAGGGGCTGCCACAAAGAAGAGGGGGTCAAATTATTCTCTAAAGCACCAGAAGGCAGGAGAAGAAACAATGGATGAAAACTGATCAAAGAGAGAAGCAACCTGGAATTAAGGAGAAACTTCCTAAGAGTGAGGACAATTCACCAGTGGAACAGCTTGCCACCAGAAATCGTGGGTGCTCCCATCACTTGAGGTTTTTAAGAAGAGACTAGACAATCACTTGTCTAAAATGGTATGGCTTCTCCTGCTTGAGCAGAGGGCTGGACTAGAAGACCTCCAAAGTCCCTTCCAGCTCTATTCTATTCTATTCTATTCTATTCTATTCTATTCTATTCTATTCTATTCTCTGCTCTGTGATTTTCAGAAATGGACAATTCTCAAAGTAAAAAAATCCAAGATCTCTCTCTCTCTCTTTTTTTTTTGAGTTAATAGATTCTTGGGTCCCATTTTTATACTTTACTGATCTTTATTCAATATCTCCTGTGTAGTTAGTTGTGAGGCATACTCATTTTTATACATTCGCTTGCTTTCTTGGTGACTTTATTAAGCAAAGTAAAGTAAAGAAAGATAAAAAATGGGGATAAAATCAGTACCAAAGAATGCTCCTTCTTTAATGTTTTTGAAAAGTGTTACAGGATCGGGTATTTATCATTGTTTATTTGAAAGGCTTCACAAGTGAACAATCCTATTTAGAAAATCAGTAATTGTCCCAAAGGTGCTTTTTCAAGAGGCAACTGGACTTTGTTGTTTTTCCTTGAAGACATTTCACTTCTCATCCAAGAAGCTTATTCAGTTCTAACTGAATGGTGGGGAATGGAAGGATTTATATTCCTTGCAGTCATCTGGCTGTTAGCGCTCTTTCTGAGAGTCATTGAGGCCACTTGGAGGTTTATCTGTGCCCTCAGGGTCACCTGAAGAGTGCAAATGGGTGTGGAATCTTTTTGGAACTGCTGAAAGGAATGTTTATTTTATTTATTTATTATTGCGATTTATATGCCGCCTTTCTCCCTGGGGACTCAAGGCGGCTTACAAAATGACAAATTCCAATACAAATCACAATGAAATAAAATTAAAATCAGCAACCCTATTAAAAACAGTTTAAAATTATGACAGTGTACCCCCAAACGGATCAGTTGAGTTGACGAAAGAGCCACGTCTTCAGCTTGCGACGGAAGGAAAGAAGGTCGGGGGCTGTCCTGAGCTCGGTGGGCAATCCATTCCAGAGGGTCAGGGCTCCCACAGAGAACGCTCTCCTCCTGGGGGCCGTCAGCTGACATTGTTTGGCCGACGGCACACTGAGGAGGCCGACTCTGTGAGAGCGCACAGGACGGTGGGAGAGCGGCTGGAGATGGTCCTGCAAGTACCCCGGGCCTAAACCATGAAGGGCTTTATAGGTGAGCACCAGCACCTTGAAATATATCCAGAGCGCCATCGGCAGCCAGTGCAGCTCACACAGGAGAGGTGTTACATGGGAGTATCTAGACGCCCCCGTAACTACCTGCGCGGCTGCGTTCTGGACTAGCTGGAGCCTCCGGACGCATCCCAAGGGCAGCCCCATGTAGAGGGTGTTACAGTAGTCCAACCTAGAGGTAAACAGACTGTGTTGTAAACAGGAAGAGGTGGTGTCGTATCCCTCCCCCCCTCTGTTCAGACAGGGCTGTTCAATTTTGACCCTGATGGCCTCTTTGACCCCTCTTTCAAACTAGTGATCCTCTCTGTCCAGAAAGTGGACTTTGCTGTCTTCAAAAGAGAGGCCTTTGTCTGTCAAACGCAGATGGACAGCTGAATCTTGTCCTGATGGGTTTGTTCTCCTATGTTGTGCCATGCATTTGTGAAGTGGTTGTTTTGTTTCTCCAATGTACAGATCTGCACATGTCTCACTGCAAGATTCCAAGATTGCCCCTCCCTAATTTAAGCATTGTTCGGAATATCACATTGCTCAGTTTGTGGCTGGGTGTTTTATCCTTGGGGTGGACACAAACTGAGCAATGTAATATTCCGAACAAAGCTTAAATTAGGGATAGGCAATCTTGTAATGCCAAATGTTTTGGACGCCAACTTCCATTACACATAATGGCAATGGATTGTGCAAGGAATAATCAAAAACATCTGGGAACATTAGGTTGATTGTACATAGGAAATGTTTTTGAAGCTCACAATGTACCAAATTCCCTCAATCACTGTTTGGGTCTGCTATTCCATTCATGGGCGCAGGCCAATTCTAGACAGGATTTGTTGATTCTGATTGGTGCTTTTATTCTTTCTTTGCACACCACATACATCAAGTAGTGGGTGCATTGAAGGATGTTCAAAATAAATCCAGCTTGTGTTTTGTAAACAATGCTGTAAATTTACATCAATACAGATGGTTAATCCTTACAAAATGATCAGTGTTTATATAGTACACAAAGATTACACTACAAAAGATTTGTAATGTCTCAATTAAGCAAGCTTCTTTTGAGAAACCTAGATATTCTTTTAGGGGGGGAAAACATGTCTCTGTTCTCATGTGAGGCAAACAAAGGCAGAGAATAAAACCCTTAGACAACAAGAAGGATACACAACCATGGGATAAAGGTGTTTCAATCGAGAATGTCAAATCAGTAGAAGATAAAAAGAGGAAGAAATAAAGAAAATGAGAGATCCTTTTTTTAAAAAAATTAGAAATTACAGGAAAGTTTAAATCTTCTATAAGATATTGCTTTAAGGAACAATTTTGGAAGATGGAGGTAACTGAAATCAAAGGAAAATAATAGACTACACCAAAATTCTTTACAAATAAGATTATAGAACCGTGATGGCGCGTGTGCCAGAGGTGGCACACAAAGCAGGGTGAAATCCAGCAGGTTCTGACAGGTTCTGGAGAACCGGTAGCGGAAATTTTGAGTAGTTCAGAGAACCAGCAAATGCCACCTCTGGCTGGCCCCAGAGTGGGGTGGGAATGGAGATTTTGCAGTATCCTTCCCCTGGAGTGGGGTGGGAATGGAGATTTTGAAGTATCCTTCCCCCGGAGTGGGGTGGGAATGGAGATTTTGCAGTATCCTTCCCCTGCCATGCCCACCAAGCCACGCCCACAGAACCGGTAGTAAAAAAAAAATGGATTTCACCACAGACACAGAGCCCTCTCTGTGGGCACGTGCATCGTTGCCAGCAGCTCTTCTGGTTTCTCACATGCACAAGCATGCTGGCCAGCTGGTCTTCGCAGGTGCTGGGGCACCGGAAAATGCCCCCAAAAACAGGCAAAAAACAGGCCATTTTTCAGGCTGTTTTCAGGCCATCTTTTGGGCATTTTTTCAAGGCAAAAACGCCCCCAAAAAACGCCCAGAAAATGGCCTGAAAAACGGCCTGAAAACAGGCAAAAAAATTGGCCAAAATACAGGCATGAGCGCGCTGGCCAGCTGGTTTTCAGGTTTCCAGTGCTCCAGCGCACGCGAAGACCAGCTAGTCAGCGCGGTTGTTCGTGCTGGAAGCCTGAAGACTAGCTGGCTGGCGGGCGCATGTGCACCAGCCAGCTGGTCTTTGGGTTTCTGGCGCTCCGAAGTGCACACATGCACATCAGTGGTGGGTTTCAAAATTTTTTGCTACCGGTTCTGTGGGTGTGGCTTGGTGGGCGTGGCATGGCTTGGTGGGCGTGTCAGGGGAAGGATACTGTAAAATCTCCATTCCCTCCCCACTCCAGGGAAAGGATACTGCAAAATCCACATTTCCTCCCGATCAGCTGGGACTCGGGAGGCAGAGAATAGATGGGGGCGGGGCCAGTCAGAGGTGCTATTTACCAGTTCTCCAAACTACTCAAACTTTCTGCTACTGGTTCTCCAGAACTGGTCAGAACCTGCTGAAACCCACTGTCAGACTTCGATGCTATCTCAAAATAAATGAATTTCCAAACTGCCAATCTTTAAGGAAATCTTCTCTTTATTCGAGTACAGCAACCGGATCATGACTCGTGCGGACAAGACTGACCTTTTGCCCCCCAATCCCTCCCTTTCTGATCCCCAATTCTCTGCTTCTCATTGCTTCTCATTCCAAGTCACTCTCCTGACTTCTTGTCTCGTCATTTCACAGGAATGTTCCCCCCTCTTCATTTCCACGGAGACTGAGCTTCAAAGGGATTCAGCAGGCAAAAGTTCAGGGCTTATCTCCCTTTTCTATGTCAGCGCTGAGACGCTGACACCCACCTCTGATGCACACGTGTTCCGGTATGGGCACTCAGTGCCAAAAAGGTTTGCCATCACTGTTATAGAATGACAAAAACATTTGTAGGGAGCAATTAGATTTAGAACAGCGGGGCATGGCATCAACAGACCAGATTCCAGTAGGAAGGCTCCAGGCACATAGAAAGTGCCAATTAATGTGTTTAAATTCAGGAGAAGCTTTAACTTCATCTCAAACTTCATTTAACTTCAACATGGAGGAAGAACAGATAAAGATGGACTGATAGAAGAGATGAATCCTAGTTAGACAAGATCATGAAGAAGGAGAATTCTTTGACAATAAAAATCAGAAAGTTAAAAGGGTCTTTCCAGAGGTGATGTATGGTCGTGAAGGCTGGATTTTTGAGGAGTGAGACTTCCAAATTATTTATGGATTTGGAAACAGTTACTGAAAATATAATCGACTGAAAGAACCACCAATCCATCAAGCTTGAAATAAATAAAAGTCTGACTGGTCCCTGGGGGTGATGATTAGCAAGCACAAATATTAACCTCCTTTGGGCTTGTGATATAAGCAGATGATAGACTAGAAAAAATAACTATTCTTGGCAAGAGTGAGGGAAGCAGAGAAAGCAAAAGTTTTTTTTAAAAAAGGAGGAAATATAACCGATAAGGTGGCTAGATAGAATCAAAGAAAATACAGAAATATCCTTGAAAAAAAGTAAATTATTGCTGGATACAGGACAAGCAAGCACACAATTGTCCTTGCATTTATTTTAATAACTTAGAAACTCGAAGTAATACAAACCCAGAATTATCTGGGATGTGGACAAGATGGTTCAACCATTGTGAGCCCCAAAATCTAGCTATTTATTTTGCAAGCAACATTTTGAAACTGCCAGGCATTGTTTAAAGTCAACATGTAAAAAAAAACCAACAACAACACAAAAGAGTTCCCTTTTTGTTTTGTTTCATCTTTTCGTAAATAAAATAAACAAACATACCCACAATTGTGAGGGTAAAAGAGGAGCTATGAAGCATAGCTGATGTTTACAAACTATTCTGAAGTGGTACAATTCTGTGCGTACAACCAAATTCTATTTTGGTTGCTCTGGCCTTCCACATCAAGGGACACACCAAGCAGTCTCTTTCCATTAAACAGACAGTCCTCACAGTTGTCTGTTTGCAAACTGCCTCTGGTGTTCATTGACATGGTGGGATGCAGAGAGCCATCCTAGAAAACGGACCGTTAATTGCTTGTCAACATATATTTACCGAGCAGCTGAAACATTTGAAGAGATACGAGCTGCTGGAGGGGAACACAGCTTCCGTAGCTGGCATTTATTGAAACCAAAAAATATCAGCAAGGGATCGAAGAATATGCTGCAGATGAATTATAATGAAGAAACTTGATAACGTAAAGGAGCCAACGTAGTATCGTCTTGGGAAAAAGGAGAATGCATTCCTGAAGCATCTGGTTTGAATTATAGTTTGTAACTCTTAAACAATGCCCAACTTAGTACAGATGTGCTCCCATATACCCTGTTTCCCCCAAAATAAGACATCCCCTGATAATAAGCCCAATCGGGCTTTTGAGCGCACGGCAATAAGGCCAAGCGCTTATTTCAGGGTTCAAAAAAATATAAGACAGGGTCTTATTTTCGGGGAAACACGGTATATATATATGTATGTATATTCATAAACATTCTGAATACAATGTATCGTCAGGGTATATAATTTACTACAAAAAAACAAACAAAAAACAAAGAGAGAACAAAAAGAAATATTAACACATATAATTGGTAACAATAGTAATAATGTAACAGAATAGTTTTGGCTAAATTTCTCTTTATATTAGCTTATTTATAATTCTGTTAATTATATTGGCATATTTATAATTATAAACCATCTTTGTATTTAATTCATACATAGCAATAATCTTTCCTCATCTAATTTCTACCTCTTATCTCTAACCCAGGGGTGAAATCCAGCAGGTTCTGATAGGTTCTGGAGAACCGGTAGCAGAAATTTTGAGCAGTTTGGAGAACCGGTAGCAGAAATTTTAAGCAGTTCAGAGAACCGGTAGTGGAAATTTTGAGTAGTTTGGAGAACTGGCAAATACCACCTCTGGCTAGCCGCAGAGTGAGGTGGGAATGGAGATTTTGCAATATCCTTCCCCCAGGAGTGGGGAGGGAATGGGGATTTTGCCGTATCCTTCCCATGTCACGCCCACCAAGCCACACCCACAGAACCGGTAGTAAAACAATTTGGATTTCACCACTGCTCTAACCACTCATAAAATCTATTCCATACCAATTAATATTCTGTGTCTTCTTTGTCTTTTATTTTTAAAGTCAATCTGTCCATCTCTGCACAGTCTAATATTTTCCGAATTACATCCTCATCTGATGGAATGTTCTCATTTTTCCAATATTGTGCAAATACAATCCTTGTTGCTGTCAATACACACAAAACTAAATATATAGTCCCTTTATAATAACTCTCCGGCATTATACCCAACAAAAATATTTCTGGTTTCAGATCTATATGTTGCTTAATCATCTTTTCCAACCAAGTATGTATTTTCTTCCAATATTTTCTTGCTTTCATACAAGTCCACCGTATATGATGATAAGTACCTGGGGTCTGATTATATTTCCAACATTTGGCAGACATATTACTAAACATTTCTGCCAATCTTGCCGGTGGCAAATGCCACCTATAAAACAGATTTTCCTTATATGCAGTAGCCATTGTCAGTTTATAGTTCCTATCCCAACATTTTTGCCATTCATCTAATTCTATATAGAACATCTCTTTCTATTTAGCAGTGTATTCCTGGGGTGAATGGTATCGTAGGTGACCGGCATGCTGAATCAGAGTAAACATCACTCATGCTGCAAAGGGAAATAATAAATCCTTTTTCAGTTGTTGTTTGCAGAATGAGCAACTGGAGACGTCAGTTGGAGATCGTGTCACCATGCTTGAAAAATAACAATGGCTCAAAACGCCGCAGTTGCATTCTTTTAGAATAAAAAGCATCCTGTTTTATTCAGCCCCCGATAATAAAATGATCGGAAATTACTCTTACTTATGGTTGAAAATGAGTCAGAGGTATAATCGAGGCCATTTTGAGCATGCACTTTCATCAAAATGGGTTTTTTTTCCAGGTCAGCTTCTTATTTCAAGTTCAGAAACTGATGCATTCAGATCAACTCCTACCCTCAAAACGACGCTATAGAGCATTGCACATCAGAATAACTAGACACAAGAACAGTTTTTTCCCGAACACTATCACTCTGCTAAACAAATAATTCCCTCAACACTGTCAAACTATTTACTAAGGTTGCACTACTATTAATCTTCTCATTGTTCCTATCACCCATCCCATTACGACTGTATGACTGTAACCTTGCTGCTGGTATCCTTAAGATTTATATTGATATTTTCATTTTCATTTTCATTTCATTTTATTTGATTTATATACCGCCCTACTCCCGAAGGACTCAGGGCGATGAACAGGCACAAGACAAAACACATAGAATACAAAAATTTAAGAGCAGAAGTAAAATCGAATTAAATCAAATTAGCCCAAGACAGATTTAAAACCCCAGGTTAAGAACAAATTAAAATGTACATTAAAATTTACATTAAAAAGAGAATGGGAGATATTGTTTCTTGATTGCTTATTTGTACCATATGACTATCATTAAGTGTTGTACCTTATGATTCTTGACAAATGTATCTTTTCTTTTATGTACTCTGAGAGTGTATGGACCAGGACAAATTCCTTGTATGTCCAATCACACTTGGCCAATAAAGAGTTGAGTTGAGTTGAGTTGAGTTGAGTTGAGTTGAGTTGAGTTGAGTTGTGTTCTGTTCTATTCTATTCTATTCTATTCTATTCTATTCTAAAATGCCTTCCACAATTGCAGGTGCTTGGATCTGCTAGAAACAAACAGACACAGTTTGCAACATAGCCTCTATACCCATGCAACCTATTCCTTGAAGTTAACTCATTCTTGGAAGGAAAAAGCAAGAATGTACTATGATTTAATGAAAAAAAAGGTGAGGGAGAAAAGATTCACTGATGATGGAGTAAGGCAGGGTTGCCAAACTCGATTTCATTGAGGGCTGCATCAGGGTTTGTTTGAATTCAGGAGGCCAGGTAGGCGTGGCCAGGGTGGGCATGGCCAGCTCGACGTCACTCGTATCGGGGGCACCTGTGGTGGCCCGAACGCTCTGTCAGCAAAAAAGGTACTCAGGAGGGCCAAAGCACCAAAATGGAGCTATCGGCCCTCCTGAGTTCCGTTTTCGCTGGCAGAGAGTTGCAGGAGGCCATCGCAGCTGAAAACGGAGTTCCGTTTTCGCTGGCAGAGGCACTGCGGCAGTGGTGGGTTGCCCCCAGTTCGGACCGGTTCACAAGAACCGGTAGGAGAACCGGCGGGAGGCTCTTCCCACTGACCCGGACGTCATCAGAAGTGATCTGCGCACGTGCAGAAGAGTGCGCGCATGGGCACGATGTGAACCGATAGTAAAGGTAAATAGAACCCACCCCTGCACCGTGGGCCAGTCCCTCACTGTTTCCAGGACAGCCCCGCAGGCCAAATCTAAGCACCTCGTGGGCCAGATCCGGCCCACAGGCCTTGAGTTTGACACCCCTGGTGTAAGGGTTAAAGCTAAGCAACATTTCAAATTTTAAAAATGAAACAATCCTCCAGAATGTGTACACTGTCGTACAAGTTGAGGAAAAAACTGGACCTTCTCAGCTATATTTATATGTTCTAGATCTAGATTCACGACTTCTAACACATGGAAACAGCTGTTATTGGAGCATTCTCGGGCACGGAGACTGCCATTCAAAGCAAGAGAGTTACATGTACGTGACATGGCCAGAACATGTAGTTATATCTCTTCAATCCCACAGCTGTTGAGAACAGCTGCACTTTATATGCCTAAGGGGAATACAGTCAGTGATTTACAAAGTTTTTAGAAATTAAATTTGTAATTATGCAGACCCTGCAAATTCAGCCACCAAAGCCTCTGTAATTCAGACATGGCCCATCTAAGCAACAGAGGACCAGGTAGAGTCACAACACATTTGGGCTAAAGTTAAATTGTATCTCATCTTTCTGGTAACCATAACCCAAATGTTCTTGCTCTATAATGCAGGATTCCCGATTACATAACTTAGTTTGTAGAAGGACCTATTTAACAGCAGTAAAATATTTTGGAACAGCAATGCATTTTATTGGAGGAAAATACCTTTTTCCTTTTAAAAAAAAAAAGAGTGTATATTAAGCCAAACTGCTTATATATATTTTGGGAGATTTGAATACGAGGGTTTTTGGGAATTTCCCATCCAGCTTCAGAAATGGCAAACGCGTGAAACTGGAACTGCATAGAAGAAAGAGGACACAAAATAAACAACATTGACATACAGGTAGTCCTCGACTTACAACCACAACCGAGCCCAAAATTTATGTGGCTAAGTGTTCTGGCTCCGTTGCTTGAGCCTGGGCTATCGACAGATGCAGACTCCGAGAGTGAGGGAGAGGAGTTGGCAAGGCCTCCCTCTCCAGGACCCTCCTCTCTGGCAATGCCTCCGGAGGACACCGAAGGCCAAACGATAGGCTCAGAGCCAAGCACGTCCCTGCAGCCACAGGTGGACAGCGACAAAGAAGATAAGTGCTGGCTGGACCCTCGGCAGAGGAGCAGGGAGAAGCGTGCGCAGCAGAGGGGAAGGCGTGCCAGAGATTAGCTGAGTCACTGGACCACACCCCACAGGATATATATGTGGGTGTGGTGGTCAGTTCAGTTTGTGACGAGCAAAAACTAGAAATAATCCATGATCTCTGCATTACTGGACTTTGCCTGCTTTATCAGACTGCATTTGGATTAATCCTTGTATTGTTGAAAGTCTGCCTGTTTTATCGGAATGCTTGCAGTCTAATTTTTGTTTTGTGTGAGTAAAGTCTGAATTGGCAGCTAGCCACTGGGTTGCTGCCAGCTTTATCTTCAAAGAGTTTTGTCGTGTGGCTTATTAACTCCGGGCCGTCTGTGGGTGTGTGGGTGTCGTACAGGGACAGAACAGCTAAGCGAGAAATTTGCTAAGTGAATTTTGCTCCCGTTTTGCAACTTTCCTTGTTACATTTGCTAACTGAATCACTGCAATTGTTCAATGAGTAACGCCGTTGTTAAGCGAACCTGGCTTCCCCACTGACTTTGCTTGTCAGAAGGTTGCAAAAGGGAATCATGTGACCCCTGGAACACTGCAACCGTCATAAATGTGAGTCAGTTGTCAAGCATCCGAAAATGAATCATGTGACCATGGGGATGCTGCAACGGTCGTAAGAGTGAAAAATGATTATAAGTCACTTTTTTTCAGTGCCGTTGTCACTTCGGACAGTCACTAAATGAACTGATGTAAGTCAAAGACGACCTGTATATATTTATACTAAGTGACATTTCTGTTCTTGCTTTTGCATTCTGTGAGACCCACATTCAGAAGAATAGTAGCCAAGAGCACAAGATTCCCTTTCTTTGTGGCATGCAAGCATTTCCGCGAGTTGTAATTCATCTGCAAGTCATTCTCCGCTTCCGTTGCATAATATATCATACAAATAATAATGTGACTGAGACAAACTCACCATAGACCAGGGGTGTCAAACTCAAGGGCCAGGGCTCGGATCCAGTTCGTGGGGTGCTTAGATCTGGCTCATGGGGCTGCCCTGGGAACAGCGAAGGACCAGCCTGCAGTGCCTCTGCCAGCAAAAACGGAGCTCGTGAGGGCCGGGAGTGCTCAAGCCACCACAAGCGCCCCTGACACGAATGACATCGAGCTGGCCATGCCCCCTGGCCCCCCGAGGTCAAACACAATCCTGATGTGGCCCTCAATGAAATTGAGTTTGATACCCCTGCCATAGACAGACCTCCGGCTTGAAAATTGGATTCCTCCAGACCAGTGGTAGGATTCAAATAATTTAACAACCAGGAGGAGCATCCCGTATGTGCGGCAGAGCTGGAGAATGGGAATGGGCCACGCCTCCCACGACAGCCAGCCTGGGTGAACCACTTGTTAAATCATCCATCCCAACTAAAGACTTATGACTGTTTTTCACACTTATGACCTGTCGGGGTCCCGACAGATGCCCTAATTAACTCATGAGCCTCCACCAAGTTTCAAAAGAAATCCAATTATTTATTAGGAGCAACATGTCAGCAACTTCCCGGGTGAAGTCAATTCTGCTGCATGTAATTTATGGCTCAACTCTGACCCTGTGTCCCCCTTCCCCTCAGTCTGTGTCATAAATCACATTCTCCAACAAGGCACTTTCACGGGCTGTAGAAATCACACCTCACCTGCTGGCTCTGAATTCATATTTATGACGGTTGAAGTGTCCCGGGGTCATGTGATCCCCTTCTGTGACCTTCTGACAAGTAAAGTCAATGGGGAAGGCAGATTCACTTAACAATCTTATTAGTAACTTAACAATGGCAGTGAGGGAAGGCAGTTCACTTAACAACTGAGGCAAGAAAGATCGTAAAATGGGGCAAAACTCACTTAACAGATGTCTCACATAGCAACAGAAATTTAGGGCTCAATTGTGACCATAAGTAGAGGATTATCTGTACAGGAAACATGAGTCTGGACCAAGAAAGAAATCTGTAAAAACACCTCCAACACCTCTCTAACCCTATCAATCATGGAAATGAAAGAGGGGGGATAAAACAACAGCAAAAAGATGGCAGCTGCAACATGAGTGAAGCCCCAGCCACTTTTCTATTGTGGATACAATGCTTGTAAAAAAAAGGAGTACAGTAGGTTTTAATTATGCAGCCATTATTGTGCCATTTTCAGATTTCCCAGTGTCCCTGTTTTTGGATTTTTCTGTTTGTTCTAGGAAAGAATAGGACATGCTTGAGGTAAACACTGAAGCATTTCATATCGTTTTTCTAAATTAAAATTACGATTATAGAGAAGTATTTATTTATGTCTTTATTCATTTGTAAAAAATATTTATTCCCCATGTGGAGGCCTCTATTCACAAACAATATTTGTCACCGGAACGATGGCCCAACTGTAATGTTTCCTGTTTAACCTCAAATCACACAAACAAGATATCAGAGGATTTGCTTTTTCTTGTGTGTTTTGACTCACTTGTTAAAATAACATAAGAAAACATTCCTCTAAGGTTCATTTCAAGACAAAAAACAAAACAAAACATGATCCAATGCAATATTTTCCTTGCATTCTACACCAAGGTTAGCATGAGCCTAGAAGGTTCTAGAAGGAGATAGGCGAACTCAACATTGCCTGATCATTGCCAGCATCTCTTAAATCTCCTGCAAAGTGTGATTCCCCCAAAATTGGCACATACGTGAAATCACGTGTTCCTTCTGCTTGAATTCCTCTGTGATAGTTCTGATTTCACATAAGAAGGGGATCTTACAGGTTATGAAAATAAAATGAAATAACATTTGACCTGGAAATCTTTAATCATTAGAAGTCCATTTCAAGGCTGAATGAATATTTTGCTCTTGAATATGGGGAGTTTCCAGATGTTTCTGTTTTTCCCCCTCATCCAAAATAACTGCCTCCTGTTTTTGATTGTTTTTAATATTACATGAATAGTGTTTGCACATACTCATCAGGAACAAACTGAATTAATCTTGTTGCTTCTTATCTGGAGACGTAGCAGCTTTATAGACATCTGGTAAAACTTCATTGACTCTTGAGAGTATCAGAAATATTGAAATATTTCCTGGCAAGTCAAAATCACGTATTTTGGCATGAGGGATAGTCCAAAAGAATCTGATTTTTTTGAAACAACAACAAAAAAATCTTTGAAAAATGCAAAATATATTTTTTTATATTTGTCCACCTAAATTGGACACTCAGATTGTGTCATTCAAATATGAAGCTATTCCCACTTCCAGCAAAAATGTAAACATGTTCAATATGTTATTAAAAAAAACCCAAGTTAGTAACCTTGACAGGAAGATTTTCCCGGTACACAAGAAACTCATAAAACATATTAGGATGTTATGGGAAATGTGTGTGAAGACTCAAAGTGTGTAGACATCTTTTCTTTTTGGTCCTTCCTGCATTGAGCAATAAGTAGGCAAAAAAGTTTTATTTTCCTCACAGTTTCAGACACTTGTGGAGTATCTTTAAAAAAGCGTTCAATACTCAGAGGGGTCAGGGCTCAACCTCCTCCTGCTGCTATTTCTTCCTCAAAAGCTAAACATTCAACTACAAAGAAACATAATTAAACACAGAGAGTTCAGACATATAATGGGAAGGCCCAGTGAGTTGTCCTTCCAAGTCAAAGAGTTACTCACAAATAAAATCAAATATACAGGTTCCAGGATAATGTTGCATGAACCAATCTGGGACAGTCACTATGACTAGAGGTTTATTCTTCCGAGCTTTCGAATTCGTACTGAAGTCCATCTTCAGGGAATTTCTCTCTACTGGAATATGTGCTTTGGACTATCCTATGAGTTGTATTTACGTGGTGCCTTCCTATTGGTTGATTGGTATGTTGATGGCCGGTGATTGGTTGTTGTGCTGATAAATCCTCGGCTCCTAAGTAACCGATAAGCTGGTGGTAAATCAGCACTCCTGTTGACTGACTGTTTCACAGGCTTCAATCATTTCCCTGGGTATCTTTGTACCTGCTCTGCCAACAATCTTAGTAGCTGCAAAATTGAATGTACATTCTTGTTCATTGCAATGTGAGGCTACCAATGAATTCAGATCTTTTCATCTGACTGCTCACTTGTGCTCTTGTAATCTGGTGGTTAGCTTCCTCCCTGTGTGTCTACATAGACACAGGGGCAATCCACACAGGGGATCCGATAGATTACATTATAAGTATCTTCCACGGTTGTGGCTCCATTGCCTGAGCCTTGGCTATCGACAGATGCAGACTCTGAGAGTGAGGAAGAGGAGTTGGCAAGGCCTCCCTCTCCAGAACCCTCCTCTCTGGCAATGCTCTGGAGGACACCGAAGGCCAAAAGATAGGCTCAAAGCCAAGCAGGTCCCCGCAGCCACAGGTGGACAATGACGAAGGAGATAAGTGCTGGCTGGACCCTCGCCAGAGGCGCAAGGAGAAGCGTGCGCAGCAGAGGGGAAGGCGTGCTAGAGATTAGCTGAGTCACTGGACCACACCCCACAGGGTATAAATGTGGGTGTGGTGGCCAGTTCAGTTTGTGACGAGCAAAAACTAGAAATAATCCATGATCTCTGTGTTACTGGACTTTGCCTGCTTTATCGGACTGCATTTGGATTAATCCTTGTATTGTTGAAAACTCTGCCTGTTTTATCGGAATGCTGGCAGTCTAATCTTTGTTTTGTGTGAGTAAAGTCTGAGTTGGCAGCTAGCCACTGGGTTGCTGCCAGCTTTATCATCAAAGAGTTTTGTCGTGTGGTTTATTAACTTCGGGCCGTCTGTGGGGGTGCATGAGTGGAATGGGGACAGAACATCCACCTCCAGATGTTAGTCCAAATCATATATTCCAGTAGAGAGAAGTTCCCTGAAGATAGACTCCAACATGTGTCCGAAGAAGAGAAACCTCTGGTCTTGATGACCAACCCAGATTTCCTGGCAGTGTCTTGCAAAGAGATACTGTCAGGAAATCACCCAAGGCTTGATATTCTGAATTATGGGGTGTTGATTGTGAGTTTCTAATTTCATTGGATTTATACACAAGAAATGGGGGACCTATGGCCTTTCAGTTGTTCCTGAATGACAGCGAGGCCAATAGGAAAGAAAGATACTAGATGTTCAGCAATATCCAAATTGATCAGTGACTCAAATAAAGACTACTTACCTATCACGTCATCTAGTTGGCCACATCGCTCCTTTTCTCCTAAATATAATATTTTTTCCCTCCAAAATATAATATTTTGAGAAATAGGATGGTGGTTGATGAGAACATAAAGGATTGAGAAGTTTCAAAGTGCTTTTTGGTGAATTTGCTTGCTGTATCCGCTTGATTCTGCATGCCATGGACTTACCATATTTTTTGGAGTATAAGACACACCTTTCCTCCCCAAAAAAGATGGTGAAAATCTGGGTGGGTCTTATACTCCGAATGTAGCCCTGCCCAGCTTCTCAACCGGAGGTTTCAGAGGCTGAAAAAAGCATCAGAAACGAAGCTTCAGAAAAAAAGCCCCCAAACAGAACTTCAGAAAAGAAGCCCCCAAACAGAGCTTCAGAGGCTTTTTTTCTGAAGCTGTTTCGGAGGCTTTCAGAGGCAGGAAAAAAAGTTTTTTCTGAAACAGAGTTTCAGAAGTTTCAGAGGCAGGAAAAAAAAAGCAAAAAAAAGCAAGGCACAGAGCTCACAACCAAGGAACCTGTTGCTAAAATTCACCTCTGGGAACAGCAGATTGGGGGGTATTCCAGGAGACCGATCCACCTGCCAATCAGCTTTTTTCTTATTTGCCTCCCCAAAAACTAAGGTGCGTCTTATATTCCAGTGCGTTTTATAATCTGAAAAATACGGTATTTCCACAGTCAAATATTTCTGCATCAAAAAATTTATCCATCTCAACTTTAAGATATATTTCCAATTTGTCATTTGTGGCAAACTCATAGTTCGTATTTGTGGTTTATATTAGTTTGCGATGCTGATAGCATCTAGGAATCGTGTTTTTTTGGGTCTGTTGTCTATCTTGACAAAGGGTCCAAGTATTCACTCGCTTAAAAACATCAGCCAACTACAAAGTTATAGGTCTGCATTGGGAGTCCTTCAGTTTGTGTCAGCATTTGGAAACTCAGCTATATGTCTAGGGAGCACCAAAGACTCTACAGTTATGCTGCTGTTTTTAACTTCTTGCCAGAATCTTGTCAGGCTGTGAAAATGTGTACGTGTGAGAGAGAATCTAAGGTGGCAGACAGGCATAAAAATAGAGCCATGTTATTCATTAGCAACCTAATCAGCCATCTTGATTCAGGTCCTTTCAGCAATCCCGCTCACTACAGCTACAGATTAAATTGGCCTAGTGAATAAGTACTTGTCCAAATAAAATACGATTGGCAATTCTGGATTCCCCCCCCCCCCGCCTGAGTCTTTTGCTTTGAGATTAAGTTCATTGGTTTATTTGGATTTAGGTTTCTTTTTTTTTTGTGTGTGGTTTATTTGGATTTATATACCGCCCTTCTCCCGAAGGACTCAGGGCGGTGAACAGCCAAAGATAAAACACATACAATATAAAATTTAAAAAAACAATTTAAAACATATTAAACAAATTTGGCCCATACTAATTAAAACACCCCTTTTTAAAAAAGCAAATTAAAATTAAGCAATTAAAAAGAGTTAGGACAGCCCAGCTTGTTGGAATAAAAAATGTCTTGAGGGCACGGTGGAAAGAGCGTAAATCCGGGATCCTCCGTATCTCCGGGGAGAGCTCGTTCCAAAGGGTAGGTGCCCCCACAGAGAAGGCTCTCCCCCTGGGGGCTGCCAGTCGACACTGTTTGACCGACGGCACCCTGAGGAGCCCCTCTCTGTGAGAGCGTACTGGCTGGTGAGAGGCTACCGGTAGCAGAAAGCGGTCTCATAGATACCCAGGTCCTAAGCCATGGAGTGCTCTAAAGGTGGTAACCAATACCTTCAAGTTGAGATAGTGTAGGACAGTGATAGCAAACCTTTTAGGCACAGAGTGCCCAAACCAGAAAGTAAGTGTGTGTGTGCGTGCATGAGCGCTCCAGAGCACCGGAAACCTGACGACCAGCTGGCTGGCATCAAGTGCACCTCGGAAACCCAGCAACCAGCTGGCTGGCGCACATGCATGTGTCGGAAACCGGACAACCAGCTGGCTTAGCTGGGGTGACAGCGCACATGCCCATAGAGAGGGCTCTGCTTGCCACCTCTGGCACGCATGCCATAGGTTCCCCATCACGGGTGTAGAATTTCCTTCTGAGGAAAGATGCGTATTTATCTATATCAACCATTCGTATTTTCTCTTTCTTCTGTCTAGATTTTCTCATGCCTTTAACGAATGGGATTATGTATCACAAATAATTTTATCACAACTAATTCTTTGTTAAGAGTTTAGTCATTCATTTCTGTTCTAACACAGTTTACTGCAAACTATTTAGCACATACCGTGTTTCCCCGAAAATAAGACCCTGTCTTATATTTTTTTGAACCCCGAAATAAGCGCTTGGCCTTATTTTCGGGGAGGTCTTATTATTTTGGGGCATGTGAAGGAAACCAGAGGAAATGGCGGGGACCAGCTGTGCATGTGTTTAAATATTTTCAGGGAGGGCTTATTTTCGGGGGGGGGGGTATTTTAGTGCAAAAGCCTGATTGGGCTTATTATCAGGGGAAATCTTATTTTTGGAGAAACAGGGTATATGTTGCATTTTCTCTGGAGGGATTTCTAGCCAAAGACAGAAGAGCTAATTTTGGTCCTTGTAAGCATGAAATGCATATTACATATCTATTTCTTTCTCCATATTTTTTTTTTGCTTTAATTAATGCACAAAATTTTATTTGTGAAACGTACATCCTGCGACCTTTAAATTTTATTTTCAGAACCCCAGTGTATTTATTTCTACTAGTCTACGCATAAATATAAATCTATTTGCATAAATCTATTTATAAATCTATTTCTTTTCTTTTCCTTTTTTCTCTCTTCTTTTCTTTTCTTTTGGTCCAGGGTATTTCTAATCTATTTGCATTGCAATATCCTGGAAAGTATCTGTACTGAAAGATTATTATTGTCTAATATACAGATTGATTAACCAACTGGGAATGTGACCATTTTCTATCAAAACGCAAAAAGAACAAAGCCATTCTGTATCTCTATTCTTGGGTAGGATAAACAAGAGTAGCCTCATTGCCCAGAAAACAGACTGGGCTAAAAGAGTTTCATAAGTAAGGAAAGAGTTTAACATACTGTACATCTCCTTATTAGTTTAATATACTTTTCATCATTTACTGAGAAGTTTTGTCCAGGCAAAAATAAGAAAGGCAGTTTTTTCATGCAGGTGTCACAAAACACAATCACAGCTAAGGCATGGCTTATATTGTAAATGCAACAAAAACTTTGTGATAACTAGCCATAGTTATCATATTTCTTTTCAACTTGATATACTTTAACTTTACGTTCCTAGTTCTGTGGCTTGCAACTAAAGATCTGACCCTAATTGACTTTCTGATGTGGTAGTAATTCAAAACACAAGTCAAAGCAAATAATACATGAAAAAATGCCCTATTCTGACGATGGAGGATTTCTATTTTATCTTTTAAAAAAAGCACTCGTGTACATGACATTAGTTATGACATTCCTCCTTAGAACCTAAGCTGGAGAATATTGTAGAAGAGCTGTCAGGGAGGGGGAAAAAACCCCAAATAATCTAAGGAAATATAATCTAAGGAAATGACAAACCTACCAGTAATTGCAAAGCCTAGAATGAAAGGTGACTTCAAAAATGCAACCATATTATAATTGCACATGGTTTACAGTTGATTTAATCAGGAATGGGCACCAGGCATAAAATCATTCACTCGACATTGATAGTGTGAGAAAGTGGGTTCCACAGCTAGTATCATGTTTAGGACATTAACTGAATTGTTTCTTGCTGTTTCTGGCTCTGAAAGTCAACTTGGATTCCATGAGGGAGTAATGAAAAAGGAATTACCTCAGTTGGATCATGAGACATCTGCAAGAAAACAACCGAGTTCAGAGAACGTATTCCTCCTCCTCCTCCTTTCCCCTTCCCTCTGCTCCCCCTCCTCCCCTTCCTCTTCCTCTTTGCAAACAACATTGCTTCTAGCACTGATGATGTTACCTAGTTGGGTGACAAAATGTCTGCAAGAAAACCAAGCTCAGAGAGCACCAAGGAGCCCACAGTCCCTCTTCCTCCTCCTCCCCCCCTCCTCCTCCTAGGTGGGGCAGTTTTTATTTCCTCTTTTGCTTGGCTGCTGAACTGTTGGTTGAAAGCGCAGGAATAAGGATGACAAAGCCAATTCAGGAAAGTCAAGAATGCTGGATTGAATGACAGAAGGACTCTCCCTTTCTTTACTGTCCCTTTGATCTTAAAGACCAGGATAACCATTCAAAATGGTTGGGAGTATGAACAGATTTCCAGATCCAGACAACATAGACCCGTGATGGCGAACCTATGGCACGCGTGCCACGGGTGGCACATGGAGCCATATCAGTGGGCACACAAGCTCAGCTCAGGTGTGCATGGGTGCACCGGCCAGCTGATTTTCAGGCCTTCTGGGCCTACCGGAAGTAGGGAAACAGGCTGTTTCCGGCCTCCGGAGGGCTTCGGAGGGGTGGGGAAGGCTGTTTTTGCCCTCCCTAGGCTCCTAGAAAGCCTCTGGAGAGGGCGAAAAACGGGGCCACCGTGCCATCACGTGCCAAAAGCAGGGGGAACGCAGGGGGCAGGGCGCATAGAATTATGGGTGTGGGCATATGCGTGTGCAACCCCCCCGCACTCCCCCCTTTTTTGGCACACAATGGCAAAAAGGTTAGTGTCAGGTTTCGATATCGTCTCAAATAAAATAAATTGCATTTCCAAACAGATAGTCTTTGAAGAAATTTTTCGTTTTATTAAGCATGACAATCTGTTCCCGATCGTGGCGTAGCCAACTCTGACTTCCTGACCCCAAACCCTCCCTTTCCGTTCCCCAAATCTCTGCGTCTCATTGGCCTTCTTCCAAATCACTCTCCCCATATCTACTACTTAAGCTCCCAGGAATGTCACCCTCCCTCTCATCTCCTAGGGGATATTATCTTCAAGGAAAATAAGTAGGTGAAATGTCAAGCGTCCTCTTGCCAGCTGCCCCCTCTTCTCCTTCTTATGTCAGCACTAGAGTAAATGCAGGTTGAAGTGCTGACAGTTAGCCATCACTGACATAGACTCATCCCGAACAGCCTGCACCTGTCTTCAACAGTGAAGGGACACAGGGCAGAAAACATCCTGCAGCCAGGAAAGCTTCACACCCATTTGCACTACTCAAGTGATCCTGAGGACACAGATAAACCTCCAAGTGGCCTCAACGACTCTCTAAAAAGGATGCAAACGACCAGCTGCCTGCAAGGCATATAAAGTCTTCCATTCCCCACCATCCAGTCAGAGCCAAAGAAGCTTCTTGGATGAGAAGCGAAACGTCTTCAAAGGAAAAACTAGAAAGTCCAGTTGCCACCTTAAAAAAAAGCACCTTTGGAACAACCATTCAGAAAGGTGTTTTTTTTTTGAGAGAGAGAGAGAGAGAAAAACTCCACTTTTTTTATTGTGCATTGCACAGAAATTAGAATTAAAAAAAAGCACAGAACAAAAATTATAAATAGACAAGAGCTGCCACATATAAGGAAAATCATTACAAAATGCTCCATAGGTGGCATTTAGCACCTGCTAGATTAGCAAAGATGTTCCCCAATATGCATCCAAACTGTTGGAAATGTGGTCATGGTCAGGGCACCTTCTTTCACATGTGGTGGACATGCCCCAAGGCAAAAAGATACTGGAGTAGAATTCGGAGATGGTTGCAAGAAATAATTGGAGAAGATATTGAATTGATACCAGAAATATTTCTCCTGGGAATAGTAAAGAAAGGGTATGGAAAGGAAAAGGTCCACCTCCTGATACACATAACTACAACTGCTAGACTGGCATACGCACAATACTGGAAAGAGAAAGACCCACCACCGGAAGAACTTATCATTAGGAAAATATTGGAGTGCGCAGAGATAAGTAAATTAACCCATGAAATAAATAATGATGAGAATTCATACTACTATACCGTGTGAGGAAGGTGGTACGAATGGATGAATGATAAAATTAAGGAAGGAGAAAAAGCTGCAGAAACCAATTAGAAATATATAGTATAAGTGACACCAGAATTTTTTTTTCACGTAAGTATGTATAAACACTGCATATCCGATGCTAAACAGAATTGTCATTATATTTTTATGTATATATAATAAAATTAATAAAAAGAGCCTTGGTAGTACAGTGGTCTAAGGCACCCTGTTATTAAGCTGGTTATTAAGACCAGCTGCCTGCAATTACTGCAGGTTCGAATCTCGCCAGGCTCAAGGTTGACTCAGCCTTCCATTCTTTCTAAGGTAGGTAAATTGAGGACCCAGTTTGTGGGGGCAATAAGCTGACTTTGTATAAATATACAAAAGGATGAAGGCTATTGCTGAGCACATTGTAAGCCGCCCTGAGTCTTCGGAGAAGGGTGGCATATAAATCAAATTTTTTTTAATTTTTTTTTTTTTAAAAAAATGTGTGTCACACATCGATTGCCCCTCTCATAGCTGCCATCTTGACAGTTTTGACAATATTGCTGACATGTTGGGATTCCCAGATTTATGAACAGACATATTTGTAATCCTTGATTTCACCAGCAAGAGCAGATCAAGTGTTTGGTTGATCCTTCCTCAAGAATAAACGATGAAAAGGAGGAAGTGGAGCAAAAGACATTTTGAATATAGAATACATTTTTCTGTTCTTTTTAATTTGGATTACTAGAACTACTGGGGCGGGGCAGTGGCTCAGCGGATAAGTTGCTGGGCTTGTTGGCTGGAAAATCAGCAGTCCAAGTTTGAGACCCAAGTGCACACAATGGGGTGAGCTCCCGTCCTCGCTCCAGCTCCTGCCAACCTAACAGTTCAAAAGCACACAAATGTGAGTAGATAAATAGATACCATTTTGATGGGAAGGTAACAGCGCTCTGTGATGTCATGCTGGCCATATGACTGTGGAAATGAGATGAGTGCTGCCTCCTATAGTCAGAAACAAGTAGTGGAGTAAAATCCACCGGGAATCTGTTACCTTTTAACCTTTAGTAGGATTACTGGAGAAGTGAGCTCAGTGCTTCTTCTTACAGCCAACATTTTCACTGTTTATAATAATAACTTTATTGTCATTGTACATGTATACACAGTATAGCCATACAACGAAATTCACTTAACACCCAAAGAGCAGGTCCAACACACATAACAATCCCCAAACACATTCCCACCCACCACAATTCCCCACCTAAACCACCCAAACTTTCACACAACAGACCAAACAATGCTGCCCAACAGCTCACTGATGGTGGCCCTTGAGTTCATTGTTGAGTGCAATTATAACTCTGGGATAAAAACTATTCAGAAAACGTGTGGTCCGAGTTTTAATTGTTCTGTATCTTCTGCCAGAAGGCAACAGTCCAAAAAGATTGTAAGCAGGATGGGAAGAGTCTCTGAGAATGTTATGCAACTTCTTCAAACAGCAAGATTTGAAGATGTCGTCCAGGGCTGGTAGCTGGAGCCCGATGATATTCTGGGCAGTTTTAATGATTCTCTGTAGAGCTTTTTTGTCCGCTACAGAGCTGCTCCCATGCCATGCAAGAATGCCGTATGTCAGGACACTCTCAACAGTGCTGCGATAGTAGGACAGAAGTAGATACTGAGATAGATTTATCTTCCTGAGCATGTGTATGTGTTTACATGTGCAAGTCAGACTATGACACTTCATCAAAATATAAATTCTGGAGAAAGATGCATTTATAGCTTTACTTTTTAAGACACTAAGAAAAAAATATCTTATAGTCATAAATGGAGCTGTTTTAAAATTCCCGTCCAGTGCCACTACCAATGGGCAAAAATAGAATTATTTTAAACAAACCTTAAAATGCTTTTAAAAAATTAAATAGTATTTCAATATTTTTTTTTTTAAATTAAATTGAGGCAGGATGCTTTGACAGTCATTAGGCCTTGAGGGCAGAAGACATATGTTCTGACATATGACTTCTCTCGTTCTGGGAGCTCTCCTGCGCAGCTACTGATCCACATTCCTCAAATTTATTTATTTATTTATTTATTTATTTATTTATTTATTTATTTATTTATTATATTTCTATACCGCCTTTCTCCCGTAGGACTCAAGGCGGTGTACAGTCAAGAAAACTATAGACATATAGTTTTAATAATTAAAATTATTACTTAGTTTGGTCAATTAAGGAGCCTTGATAGTACAGTGGTTTAGTGCACCCTGTTATTAACACAGCTGCCTGCAATTTCTGCTGGTTCGAATCTCTCCAAGGCTCAAGGTTGACTCAGCCTTCCATCCTTTCTAAGGTAGGTGAAATGAGGACCCAGTTTGTGGGGGCAATAAGCTGACTTTGTATAAAATATACAAAAGAATGAAGGCTATTGCTTAACGCATTGTAAGCCGCCCTGAGTCTCTGGAGAAGGGCGGCATATAAATCAAATAAAAAAAAAAATAAAAAAAATAAAAATAAAATAAAACCCAGAATTAGATAACATTTAAAAAATCATTCAAATGTAAATCTTTTTAGACCAGAATTTTATTTTTAGACCAGAACAATATAAGGTTTCCCAGAACTGGCCATTAATCCATTAAGTCCTCATTAAAACTGTATTAACCTCACCTAGTTTTTGATCCCATTGTTTGCAAATGCTGTAACTGTACCTTAGAATCGCACGCCGCAGTTTGGGGCAACGTCTAATGAAATTTTTACCAACGCTCATCCTGCTATTTTCTTAGATTCATAATGAAGAGAGAAGACCCTCTCCTTCAAGGCAGCACACAGGTTTCCCCGTTCAGTTTCTGCCACTGCTAACTCCAAGACTGTCTGATAGGAAGCCAGGAGACGTTTTGCATTCGGCTTCAGAGAGAGGCCACTATTGTGGAAAAGAAAACTTTACTAATTTTAGCCTGACCTACACAGCACTGATTTTTACAAGGCATGTTTATGTCTCAGGCTGTGCTGTTGAACAAAGAACAAATTAAGAAAAAATACACACACCTGTTTGGGTGCTTCATAGAATAGAATAGAATAGAATAGAATAGAATAGAATAGAATAGAATTAAGAATAGAATAGAATAGAATAGAATAGAATAGAATAGAATAGAATAGTTTATTGGCCAAGTGTGATTGGACATGCAAGGAATTTGTCTTGGTACATATGCTCTCAGTGTACATAAAAGAAACTATTCATATTCCACTTTTGGAAGAAATCAAACACAGCTTAACAAAAATTGCTCTGGATTACTCCGTTGCATTCATCTTACCCCGGAACTATTGATTACAAGAACGAACAAACCTTTTGGGAAGAGAAGGAGAGAACGTGCCTCCTTCTAACCACCATGGACTCTTTTTTTTTGAAAAGGAGCAACCACTGCAACTCACATCTGCTGATTTCATGCTCTAATTTGGATGCTCTGACCCAGTTCACAGGCAAATCCATGCAATGTTTTTGTTACTGCTGCTCCCTTCCCTTCCCCCAAGGGAGTGGACCACTAAACAGATTTCTACATCGCTGATAGCAGGAGAAGTACATCCAGCAGCAAACCAATTGGATAAACAGCATGTCGACAAGAATAGCGAGAGGGCAAAAATCAATTCATGCTGAATTGCTAATGTACTTACTAGCCTTCACCACCCAGGAGGAATTAATCAGAATATTCAGGAAACAGCCATGATGGAGACTTTTCTGCATATGTACTCTGACTAATTTCCTGCTTCTTCTACTAGAAACTGGATGGCCCAGTTGCCACTGTCTTAATTTTGAAATTGCATCTGCTCATTTTTCATCTTTTCTCGACTCCTTATCTTTCCTACTATCTTCTCCTATAGTATCTTATGATTTATCAATTGTTGTTTGTAACTTATGATTAAGGATTATAACTATGATACAATATGATACAATACAATAAGATAGATCTATGACCTATTACTTGCTGTTTATATGTACACTGTGAGCTTATGCACCAGAGACAAATTCCTTGTGTGTCTATCACACTTGGCCAATAAAGTATTCTATTCTATTCTGTCCTGTCCTGTCCTGTCCTGTCCTGTCCTGTCCTGTCCTGTCCTGCCTTGTCCTGTCCTGTCCTGTCCTGTCCTGTCCTGTCCTGTCCTGCCCTGCCTTGTCCTGTCCTGTCCTGTCCTGTCCTGTCCTACTCTACTCTACTCTACTCTACTCTACTCTACTCTACTCTACTCTACTCTACTCTACTCTACTCTACTCTACTCTACTCTACCCTACCCTACCCTACCCTACTCTATATTCTATTCTATTCTATTCTATTCTATTCTATTCTATTCTATTCTATTCTATTCTATTCTATTCTATTCTATTCTATTCTATTCCATTCCATTCCATTCCATTCCATTCCATTCCATATGCATTCACTCTGTCATTTGTGGTCATAAACCCTTACTCTTCATATGATTCTCTCTACATACAATAATAGTTAAATCCTGCATCTTAGACTAGTGCACTTGAAATGCTTTTGAAAAAAAAACTTTTCTAATCTCATGTTCTTCAGATATCTTGCACTACAACATCTACCCTCATATATTGGTACAGGCCAATTCTAAGCCAATATTTCTGCAATGCATCAAGATGGAGACTTCTAACTCAGAGAAATCACTTGAAGTAGTCTTGGAGATGGAAATATTTCTGCTTGTACGTGATTTTTTAATATGTATTTTAAGCACCTGTACATATACTTAATATATACTTTTTAGCCAGAATTTTAGGGAGATGGGCAGCATACAAATATAATAAATAAACCTGTTTTCTTAAATTCTTACTCATTCCAGCAAGCACATTTTCTAGGCAATCACCATTCCTACACCCAAAGAATACCAGTTATTTAATTACCTTCTTCACAGCCCTGTTATTATCTGTTATTTTAAAGACAAATTGAATGCTTACCTCAAGCATTTGCTTCATTCATCACCTTGCAAATGCATGGTTCATTAAATTTTTTAAACTTCAGAACATATTTTGCAAGTTCTGCATTGGTATTAAAAAAAAAACAAACTTTAGAGGGGATATTTTGCATTCCCAAAGCTATTCATGACAACACAGATAAACTCAGCCCAATCAAGAGCCTTGATAGTACAGTGGTCTAAGCACCCTGTTATTAACACAGCTGCCTGCAATTACTGCTGGTTCGAATCTCCCCAGGCTCAAGGTTGACTCAGCCTTCCATCCTTTCTAAGGTAGGTGAAATGAGGACCCAGTTTGTGGGGGCAATAAACTGACTTTGTATAAATATACAAAAGTATGAAGGCTATTGCTTAACGCATTGTAAGCCTCCCTGAGTCTTCGGAGAAGGGCGGCATATAAATCAAATTTAAAAAATAAAAATAAAAATAAATAAATAAATATTGTTTAAAGATTATACTGGCCAAAACTGTAGCCAGTAGAAACTGGCTTCCATATTTTCACAGCTACAAAATGATAGTTCTGCAATTGTATTTCATTCAATACCAAATATTAGCATTGTGATATGGAATATTTATATTTTCATGCTCTTCACAAATATATTGTGAATTTAAGAACTAGACAGCAGAGAGACTTCACACCTATTTATTTACAAGTTGTTCGTGGGGTTTACTTAGAAAGATTTCAGGAAAAAAACAAAACCTGATCCCACATTTAAACTCAAAGAAGGGAAAGGAAGAAGAAGAAGAAGAAGAAGAAGAAAAAAAAAAAAACCTACAACAGGCTTAATCTCAGCTGTTTCCAGCACCAAGAAGTCAATCTGTATTCCACATTTCAATTCAGGCAAATAACGTAGATTTCGCAAGCTTGTTCCTTTATACACACAAACAGACATATTACGGAAGCACTAATGTGAAGCAATGAAAAGTAGTGCTCATTTTTTTAAACAAAAGAACACAGACACAACACAGAGACACCACCACCACAACACAACTGTGAGTACTCACAGCTCTGAGTACAGGAAGTGCAGGTTCCCCACACTCTCTGTGTAGTTTGCAGGACTTAGCCAAGGAAGGACCAGTAACAGGAGAGCCTTCATTTTTTTTGCAAGCGTATGTTTTCAAATTGCTGTTAAATCTCCTTCCTCTCTGCCTCAGTTTCTCTGTGATGGGATACAGAACTCCAAGCTTCCTTTTTGTTTTTGCTTTTTTTTTTGCTTTTTTAAATGTCAGCCAATTCAGGTCCTCCTGTAAGCCTTTTCAACCCAACCGAGAACGCATTAGGAACGAATGCAAAATCGCTTAAATGAAGCTACGCTGGAAGGAAGCTCATTGACCTGCAAGCTGATTTGAGCTGATTCTCCAAAGGGGACGAGGATTTTAGGGAGAACAGAGCAGAAATAGCTGGTGGCAAAACAGGGCTTAGAGCTGGAAAAAAGGAAAAACACAGCGAAAAGCCCAGGCTGAGGCAAAGAGCATCCTTCTGCGTTCATCAGAATGGTTTTTTAGAAGCAGCTGATACACTGACATCATTGGTCAGAAAGGCAAACAGGTTATGAGCTGAGCTGCCTAAGACAAGAGGCAAGGAAGGAATCTGAACGTAGCAGGAGAGATGCAGCCAGGGAGCAGCAGACGATGTTATATATGTATCTATCACAAACACAGACCTATTTATTTTTCAAGTCAGGATCCCATTTGATTGGCTTCAACCAGATGGAAGGGAGGGGGACTATTAAAGCTCTTCATGATGAAACCTAGGCTGAATGTTGACTCTAATGACACATGCAAGCCCTTGTCTTCAGTTTTTAAAAATAGGAATAAATGCAGTTAAGATGATCCTCTGCAACGTACCGTATTTTTCGGAGTATAAGACGCACCTTTTTCTCCCAAAAGAGAGGGTGAAAATCTGGGTGCGTCTTATACTCTGAATGTAGCCCCACCCAGCTTCTCAAACAGAGGCTTCAAAGGCTGAAAAAAGCATCAGAAACAAAGCTTCAGAAAAGAAGCCCCCCCAAACAGAGCTTCAGAAAAAAGCCCCCAAATAGAGCTTCAGAAAAAAAGCCCCCAAACAGAACTTCAGAAAAAAGCCCCCAAACAGAGTTTTAGAAAAAAAGCCCCCAAATAGAGCTTCAGAAAAAAAGCCCCCAAACAGAGTTTTAGAAAAAAAGCCCCCAAACAGAGCTTCAGAGGCTTTTTTTCTGAAGCTCTGTTTCGGAGGCTTTCAGAGGCATGAAAAAAAGTTTTTTCCGAAACAGAGTTTCAGAAGTTTCAGAGGCAGGGGAAAATAAATAAATAAAAAAATAATAAAAAAAAAAAAGCAAGGCACAGAGCTCACAACCAAGGAACCTGTTGCTAAAATTCACCTCTGGGAACAGCAGATTAGGGGTATTCCGGGAGGCTGTTCCACCTGCCAATCAGTTTTTTTCTTATTTTCCTTCCGAAAAACTAAGGCGTATCTTATATTCCCAAAAAATATGGTATTTATTTATTTAGAAAATTTATATTGGCACCTGCTCACACATGGCGACTTGAGGCGGCTTACAAGGATGTAAAAACACCATATAAAAGAAATAAAAAGAAAAATGATAAAATAATAAACCCCCACCCCCACCCCAACGACGACACACATTCATACTAGCCATTTAATGGGCTTCCTCCCACGCTGGGTTCCCCAGGCCCACTGGCAGGACCACGTCTTCAGGGCCTTTTGAAAGAGTGCTAGTCTAATCTCTGGAGGGAGAGAGGGAGTCACCACGGAGAAGACCCTTCTGGGTCCCACCAGGTGTATCTCCCTAGGGGATGGAACCCACAACATTCCCTGCCTCCCCGCTCTGGTGGGTCAGGTATATGTGACCGGCAAGAGACGGTCCCTCAGATAACCTGGTCCCAAGTCATGAAGGGCTTTAAAGGTGACAACCAGCACCTTGAATTGCACCTGGAAGCAAATCGGCAACCAATGCAGTTCCCCCAGGAGAGGTAAGAAAACATATACAGCGGTGGTGAAATTCAATTTTTTTTTACTACCAGTTCTGTGGGCGTGGCTTGGTGGGCGTGGTGTGGCTTGGTGGGCGTGGCTTGGTGGGTGTGGCAGGGGAAGAATACTGCAAAATCTCCATTCCCATCCCACTCCAGGGGAAGGATACTGCAAAATCCCCATTCCCTCCCCACTCCTGGGAAAAGGATATAGCAAAATCCCCATCTCCTCCCCACTCCTGGGGGAAGGATACTGCAAAATCCCCATTCCCTCCCCACTCCTGGGGGAAGGATATTGCAAAATCCCCATTCTCTCCCACTCTGGGGGAAGGATATTGCAAAATCCCCATTCTCTCCCCACTCCTGGGGGAAGGATACTGCAAAATCCCCATTCCCTCCCCACTCCTGGGGGAAGGATATTGCAAAATCCCCATTCTCTCCCCACTCCTGGGAAAAGGATATTACAAAATCCCCATTCCCTCCCCACTCCTGGGGGAAGGATACTGCAAAATCCCCGTTCCCTCCCCACTCCTGGGGGAAGGATATTGCAAAATCCCCATTCTCTCCCCACTCCTGGGGAAAGGATATTGCAAAATCTCCATTCCCACCCCACTGTGGGGCCAGCCAGAGGTGGTATTTGCCAGTTCTCCGAACTGCTCAAAATTTCCGCTACCGGTTCTTCAGAACCTGCTGGATTTCACCCCTGATATACAGATTTAAAAACTTATCTAGAACACATTTTCCACACCACACTAGGTGTCCACTTCCCCTCCTTATGGTGAGGAATGTGGATGAAAAGGAGACAAATTTTGCAACCTGAACTTTTCCTTCTGGGAACGGGGAAGACACAAAATGTAAGCTGGTGTTCACCTTACATCCCTCCTAATAATTTAGGACCTGACTATGTTCCTTGCTTGCTATGAGCTCTTCCAATTATTTAAATCAAGAAAGATCCTTTGGAAGAAGTCCCTCCCCCCAAAAAAGCTCCTTGTAGATATTAAAATGGCAAAACCTCTTTTCTTGCATCATGTTTTTAACTGCTAACGGAACTTAATGATTCTGAAGTTGATTTTCAGTGGTGACTTCGCTAAATGGATTCTCCTGTCACGATTTACATTCCCCCATCTTACATAAGGATTCTATTCCAGAAAGATTGGCATAACCCAATTTTTGCCTACCTCACCTATTCGCTTGCATCCCATAATACAACACCGCACTGTGTGCATAATACAAAAGCTGACGCATCTCAGATGCCTCATGCTCCATCTCTTACGCCTCCTGGAAATATTTGCATGAAACCTTATTTGACCCAGAGAGCATCTGAATTTGGTGTTATTGTGGTAAGCTGCCTTTTAATTCATGCAAGCTGAACGATGGGGGATGTATTCATTCATAAAAAATAAAGTAGTTGCTACTAAAAGATCACCTTATATTTAATATCTAACTTGACAGCCAGATTTAACTATATCGTAAGGAAGAAAGAGAGAGCGGTGCGGTGGCCTCACAATCAGGAAGCTGTGAGTTCTATCCTAGGTAGAAGTAAGTATTTCTCTCTCTGGGCACAATGAGAATATACTGTATCTGCTGCGAACTCCGCATTGGTGACAGGAAGGGCATCCGTGTTCTGACCTAGGCTTCCCCAAAAAGCACGAACCAGAATCCTGGTCCCGACAAAACTCCTTTTATTAAAGGAATGTGAATTCCTCTCATTCACATTCAGCAAAGGCCTGGCAACCAGTCTTTCAAAGGTGAACTTATGACCACAGACCTTATCTGTCTTGGAAAGCTGCCATGTAAATATTTTCCAAACGCAAGGAAAGACTTGGCGCAGAGCGTCTGAGATTCATTGACAGATCTTCACACTTCTGAACCGACCGACCAACTGAACAAATTGTTTCCTGCAAAAGCCCACTCCCCTTTTATTTCCTATGGGAGGGGCCACACATCATCCATCTGTGGCTTTACTCCCAAGTTGACCCTGATTTCTTAGCTGTTCTTTTCTTCTGGCAGCTCTGCGCATGTGCACCCTGGGAACAGGCTCCAGCTGTTCCTCTGCCTCACTGCTGTCTAGCTCCAGAGGCAGCTGATAACAGCCAGACTGCCTTGGCCCCCTCTCTGCCTCCAACGCAGAACCCTCGTCTGAACCTTCCCCAGCCTCCAGGACTGACCAATTGTCAGACTTCGATGCTATCTCAAAATAAATGAATTTCCAAACTGCCAATCTTTAAGGAAATCTTCTCTTTATTTGAGCACAGAAACCGGATCATGACTCGATGCGGACAAGACTGACCTTTTGCCCCCCAATCCCTCCCTTTCCAATCCCCAATTATCTGCTTCTCATTGGCTATCATCCAAGTCACTCCACTGACTTCTTGTCTCGTCATTTCACAGGAATGTCCCCCCCTCCCTTCATTTCCACGACGACCCAGCTTCAAAGGGATTTAGCAGGCAAAAGTTCAGTGCTTATCTCTCTCCTCTCTATGCCGGCGGTGAGACACTGACACCCATGTTTCTCCCCAACCTCCTCACTGTCTGACTCTGCTGCCAGCTCCACTGGTCGCTGGCAGGCCACAACAACCCAGCCAGTAAACACTCAGCTCCATTCAGTTGTCCCAACTCCACCCCGATGCAAGGGGTCATTAAAAGACAAAAAATAATTAAGGAAGAAAAATATCTTTTCTATCTGTCTGATAGAAAACGTTATTCAGATTGAGATTTTTTTTCTCTAGACATAACACAGATGGATATATCAACATGACCAAAAGGTACTCACCCGTTCTGAAAATGATGTTCAAGGTTACAGCGCTGTAGAATTTCCGAACAGTGTTCCGTGAAAGGACAGTTCACCATTAGCTTATCCAGTAGCTTATTCACTAGGATGCTTGACTTCCTGCACCTTTGTAGAGCTAGAGCTTTGCGGTCCATGGGACAGAAGTCTTTTTCCACCAAGAAATCTGTAAGGCAGACTGTACAATAGGTGTGTCCACAAGGTGTATCCAGAGGCTGCAGCAAAGGCTGCAGGCAAATATGGCAGATTAGGTCATCATCTACATCTTCTGTGTAGGTGTATATATGGTTTTCTTCTGGAAGGTGCGTTTGGCCACAGGCCAAGCATAATGGAACAGTGCTTCCCTCTGTCTCTTTCAATGGGTCTTTCGGATTCATAATTGTCTGTTCCCGTGTCACCAAACAGAGGAGAGGATGCTCGGCTTCTAGGAGAAGTGATCTCTAGCCCAGAATTATTAGTTCAGCTGTTCTCGAGAGTCTTCAGACCTGGAGGGAATATCGACACAATGATCAATTAATTTATGTCGGTATTCAAATTCGACATTGTTCATTTCATGATGGAGCACCCAACAATCAAACTTTATTGCCCAAATCAATACCCGTGTTTCCCCGAAAATAAGACCCTGTCTTATATTTTTTTTGAACCCCAAAATAAGTGCTTGGGCTTATTTTCGGGGAGGTTTTATTATTTTGGGGCACGTGGAGCAATAAATAAATAAATAAAGTTTATTGCCATTGTATGTGTATACACAGTATACCCATACAACAAAATTCACATATCACCCAGAGACCAGACCCAACTCACATGACAATCCCCAGAGATACCCCCATCCACCAAAAATTCCCCACCCCTAAAACCACCCAAGCATCTACACAACAGACCAAGTAATGCTCTCCAACAGCTCACTAATGGTGGTCCTTTAGTTCATTGTTGAGTGCAATTATAGCTCTAGGATAAAAACTATTCAGAAAACGTGTGGTCCGAGTTTTAATTGTTCTGTATCTTCTGCCAGAAGGCAACAGTCCAAAAAGATTGTAAGCAGGATGGGAAGAGTCTCTGAGAATGTTATGCAACTTCCTCAAACAGCGAGATTCGAAGATGTCGTCCAGGGCTGGTAGCTGGAGCCCAATGATATTCTGGGCAGTTTTAATGATTCTCTGTAGAGCTTTTTTGTCCGCTACAGAGCTGCTCCCATACCATGCAAGAATGCCGTATGTCAGGACACTCTCAATCGTGCTGCGATAGTAGGACAGAAGTAAATGCTGAGATAGATTTATCTTCCTGAGCATTCTCAGGAAGTTCAGCCTCTTCTGTGCCTTCTTCACAAGCATGTTAGCATTCAAAGTCCATGAGAGGTCCTTTGAGATATAAATGCCCAGAAATAGATGGGGCACCTCTTGCCATCTTATCTGATTTCTGAGCTCTGTGTTTAAATATTTTCGGGGAGGATTTATTTTCGGGGGAGGAGGCTTATTTTAGTGCATGCGCTCAAAAGCCCGATTGGGCTTATTACGAGGGGATGTCTTATTTTTGGGAAACAGGGTAAACCCGGATGAAATATATTGAAAGACTCAGATATATTTGTGAAAGACTAGGAAGAAAAATAGGGATTCCACCCCAGTGGAAACCACCTATATGTACTGCATATTTTGCAATGTGTTTCTAAAATCTTGTTTCTATCAGCCGAAAGAATCATACAGCCACTTTCATCTTTCAATCAGTTGATTTTTTTTCCCTTGGAAAGAAAAGTGATGGCCGAAGCAGTGAGAAAACAGAGTATAGCAATAAAGGACACCAATCCTTAAAAAGTTCTGTGAGGCAATAATATCACTCAAGAGAAGTGTGGGAAAAAAATGAAATGCATATGTCTCAAAAAGCTATATCCCTTTTAAGCTTGTATAAAGTCGCTAGGAATTATTATAGCCAGCATGATAAAATAAGGACGTCCTCAAGAGTTGCATAATCATATATAACCGACCCCAAACCCCCCAAATTAAAACTAAATAAAAATGGCTTCTACAATTATTTATTCATTTGCCACACACAGACATACACATGCCACCCCAGGTTACAAATAACTCAAAGTATGATAAACATGTCCACATGTCACCCTAACTAAGCTATGTTTGAGAAACATTCAGAAAATGTTTGGATCTATGCATCAGGTTAGGCCATATACCCCAGTTTATCATCCATAAAGCCTAGGTTTACACAATCTATCATTCCAACCCAAACAGACTACATTATATTATGGTTTAGTGTGATGTGTGAACATAATCACTGAGTGGTATGTTGTTGTTTTTTTGAAGACTGCAGACATATATATGCCGCCCTGAGAAACTAAATCGAACAAATAAATAAATAAATGAATGAATGAATGAATGAATGAATAAATAAATATCTCCATTCTGCTTTTTTTTTTTAGTCCTGTGATCCTTGTATCTAACCCTGAGCTACAAATATTCTCTTCCACCTGTTAATTCATATAGTATTATAGGATGTACATGCTGCACGCTAGTAGTGGGATTCAAAATTTTTTACTACCGGTTCTGTGGGCATGGCTTGGTAGGCGTGGCATGGCTTGGTGGGCGTGGCAAGGGAAGGATACTGCAAAATCCCCATTCCCTCCCGATCAGCTGGGACTTGGGAGGCAGAGAACAGATGAGGGCGGGGCCAGTCAGAGGTGGTATTTACTGGTTCTCCAAACTACTCAAAATTTCCGCTACCGGTTCTTCAGAACTGGTCAGAATCAGCCGAATACCACCTCTGCTGCATGCGTTGGTAATAATTATTACTTAATAAATTTCAACATGGCACTAAGCAATATTTTAATAGGTATTAAAGGTATTTTAACCCACTTTATCAAGAAGTGCATACTTCTATTTGCATGATATGGAAGCTTAATATTCATTTTTCTTTCCAGTTTTCTTCAGCGCCATTTTTATTTTATTACTTTTCTTCAGCTGCTGGCCGTATAGCCATAATTTTGATTTGGCTGAAACGCTTGTTAAAAACTTTTTAACACAGCTGTCCCTTGTATGGAAAGGTGGGAATTGTAACTCCCAGCGTAGTTCCAACCCCTTTAGAAACCAACTTATATTTATAACTGTTGAACTTGGTGATAATTAAGGCTGCAGAGGACATTCAAAATTTTTCTCCATGCTGCAAAATCCAACAACAAAACGAAGTCTGACTACGGTTTTTAAATTCTGGAATATTTTTGTGTGTATGTTGCAAACATAGAATAGAATAGAATAACATAGTTGGAAGGGACCTTGGAGGTCTTCTAGTCCAACCCCCTGCTTAGGCAGGAAACCCTACACCACTTCAGACAAATGGTTATCCAACATCTTCTTAAAAACTTCCAGTGTTGGAGCATTCACAACTTCTGGAGGGAAGTTGTTCCACGGATTGATTCTTCTAACTGTCAGAATATTTCTCCTTAGTTCTAAATTGCTTCTCTCCTTGATTAGTTTCCACCCATTGCTTCTTGTCCTACCCTCAGGTGCTTTGGAGAATAGCTTCACTCCCTCTTCTTTGTGGCAGCCCCTGAGATATTGGAACACTGCTATCATGTCTCCCCTAGTCCTTCTTTTCATTAAACTAGACATACCCAGTTCCTGCAACCGTTCTTCATATGTTTTAGCCTCCAGTCCCCTAATCATCTTCGTTGCTCTTCTCTGCACTCTTTCTAGAGTCTCAACATCTTTTTTACATCGTGGTGACCAAAATTGAATGCAGTATTCCAGGTGTGGCCTTACCAAGGCATTATAAAATGGTATTAACAGTTCACGTGATCTTGATTCTATCCCTCTGTTTATGCAGCCTAGAACTGTGTTGGCTTTTTTGGCAACTGCTGCACACCGCTGGCTCATATTTAAATGGTTGTCCACTAGGACTCCAAGATCCTCTCACAGTTACTACTATTGAGCAAGGTACCAGATATACGGTACCTGTGCATTTTGTTTTTCTTGCCTAAATGTAGAGCCTTACTTATTTCACCATTGAATTTCATTTTGTTAGAGAGCGCCCAATGTTTAAGTCTGTCAAGATCCTTCTGTATCTTGAGCCTATCTTCTGATTGTGTGTGTGTGTGTACACACACACATATACATACATACATATATATATACGTATATTTAAAAACAAACACATACAAAACCTACGATAAGAGAAGAAAGCAAATACTTCGCCTCTACAGGGAGGGAACATATGGTAAGGGTGTGGCTAACTGATGAGGAGCAATCAGTCCGAAATAGATCTATATTAGCAGCAAAATGCATGCTTGCTGTCTGAAGAAGCCTACGATAGTGGATGTGATTCCACTGAGCTATGGCTGCAATTTGAACTTGTTTTACGTAGGAAAATACCCAGCTGAAGAAAAAAAAAACACATACAAAACCTACAATAAGAGAAGAAAGCATATGTATGTATGTGTATATATACCCCGTTTCCCTGAAAATAAGACCTCCCTGAATAATAAGCCCAATTGGGCTTTTGAGCGCATGCCCTAAAATAAGCCCACCCTGAAAATATTTAACCACATGCACAGCCGGTCCCCACATTTTATTTTATTTTATTTTATTTTATTTTATTTTATTTTATTTTATTTTATTTTATTTTATTTTATTTTATTTTATTTTATTTTATTATTTTATTTTATTTTATTTTATTTTATTTTATTTTATTTTATTTTATTTTATTATTTTATTTTATTTTATTTTATTTTATTTTATATTTTATTTTATATTTTATTTTATATTTTATTTTATTTTATTTTATTTTATTATTTTATTATTTTATTTTATTTTATTTTATTTTATTTTATTTTATTATTTTATTATTTTATTTTATTTTATTTTATTTTATTTTATATTTTATTTTATTATTTTATTATTTTATTATTTTATTATTTTATTTTATTTTATTTTATTTTATTTTATTTTATTTTATTTTATTTTATTTTATTTTATTTTATTTTATTTTATTTTATTTTATTTTTTATTTTATTTTATTTTATTTTATTTTATTTTATTTTATTTTATTTTATTATTTTTATTTTATTTTATTTTATTTTATTTTATTTTATTATTTTATTTTATTTTATTATTTTATTTTATTTCTATACCACCCTTCTCCTGAAGGACTCAGGGCAGTGTACAGCCTAATTAAAAACACAAAGACAGACAAAATTTAAAAACAATTAAAATTATTAAATGATAGGCCCAATTTGTAAAACCCCAAATTTAAAATCCCATTTAAAACCAATTAAAATCTTTACATTGATAGCCCAGCCTGGTGGAACAACAAGGTTTTGAGGGCACAGCGAAATACATGGAGATCAGAGATCTTACGAATTTCTGGGGGCAGCTCATTCCAAAGGGGCTCCCACAGAGAAGGCCCTCCCCCTGGCTGTCGCCAGCCGACATAATTTGGCAGATGGCACCCTGAAGAGACCCTCTCTGTGGGAGCGGACTGGCCGGTGGGAGGCTACTGGTGGCAGAAGACGGTCTCAAAGATATCCAGGTCCAATGCCATGGAGCGCTTTAAAGGTGGTAACCAACACCTTGAATTGCACCCGGAAGACCATTTCCTCTGGTTAGAGTTAGGGAGACAGAGCTGTAAATCAGGTAAGATGGCAGGAGGAGCCCTATCTTGCTCCATGCACCCCAAAATAATAAGACCTCCTCGAAAATAAGGCCAAGCGTTTGACACACACACACTGATATATATATATCAGTGCTTCCTGCTTCGGTATAGACTCATTTCTCTCTGGTGGCATTATGCTTTGAGCTCTCTGGTTTATGTATGGAAAGACATTGCTATCCAAACTCTAAAAGATTACCTGAAAATTTCATTAATTTCACTGGATGGGGAAAGACAGAGCAGGGGAAATCCTCTCTTGATGTACCATTTATATATCAAGTATAAGAGAAAGGCAGAAAAGGATAAGGGTCAAAATATATTTATGTTATCTACAGCCTCTGTTTATAATGGAAGTAACTTCTGTACGTCGTACGTCATTCTGTCATCACTGTTAATCTTCCTGCATACATATTTACATCTTGAGGATTCAGAAAGAGGAGACTTCTTGTTCACATTGGTTTCAAGTTATGAACAAGGACCGAATTTATTCCGAATTTATCCTGGTGGGTTTGGGTGATCTTATCTTAAATGAATCACTGCAGTTGTTAAATTAGTAACATGGTTGTTAAGTGAACCTGGCTTCCCCATTGCTTATCAGAAGGTCACAAAAGAGGATCACACGACTCCAAGACATGGCAACCGTCATAAATATGAGTCAGTTGATAAGCTTCTGGATTTTGATCATGTGACCATCGGATGCTGCAGTGGTTGTAAGCGTGAAAAACAATCACTTTTTTTCAGTGCCATTGTAACTTCAAACCATCACTGAAGTGTGAAGTGTTGTAAGTCAAGGACTACTGTATTTGGGAGGACAGGCTAAAAAATCTACATTGAATTCTTTCTCGTACTTCCAACATTTGATTTCACTATATTTCCAAGGAAAATAGTTTGCAGCAAATGTAGAAAGCAAGGGATAGCTATGTAGGATTGAAGAAATTGATCTGAGGGCAGGGAAAGATTAAGAGATTCAAGAAGATAAACCTGAAGAGAAAATGGGAGATGACAACCTCCATAGAGAAGATAGTATGGATTGTAGTGTTGAGGGACATACTGAGGACAAATACGGAGTTCCTCAGCAGAAAACAGTCCTTGCCTGATCTTATCTGGGTGTGAAAATGAAGTGATCTTGATTCGTACTTCACGTCCATTCGTACTTGGATGGGACATCTCTAGAAAGCACCAAAGCTTCTCAACCTTGACAACTTTAAAACACGTGGACTTCAGTTCCCAGAAATCCCCAGTCAGAATCCTAAAGCGGCGCGGGAAACTTCGGCCGGGTTCCTCGAGAGACTAGAGTTTTCAGGGGGCCAAACTGGCATCCGCAATGGAGAGCAAAATCTGGCTGCTCCCCGGACTAGATGCCGTTTACTGCTCCAAGTCCCAAGCGGTAGGAGACAAGGACTGCTTTGTGCCACCAGCTGGTGCAAATATACCGAGGCGGAATGCTGATGCCCTGTAAGTGCAAGTAGTGCTTTGCTCCCGCAGCTTCCAGCCATCGCAATTGCTGCTTCAGCCCGCTTGCACCACCTCCTCCTCCGCCGCGGCAAGAGCACCATTATTTCATTCTGGATGGAGAGGGCTGCACTCCTTTTTCCCACCTGCAAAGTTGCACATTGCACGTGCCACCCCAGGGCAGAGATTTCAAGCTCCACCATGGCCAGTCCCATATTCCAGAGCTATAGTAGTCACACTCACAGGATTGGCCCATTGGTCATCCCAGAGCAGCTCCTCCACCAGGGTGCACCAGCAAAAATACAAAGATTTCTCCGTGGACCACCAAAATTTTCTCGCAGACCACCAGTTGGGGATCGCTGTTCTAGTCCAACCCCTTGCTAAGCAAACAAATGGTTGTCCAATTTCTTCTTAAAAACTTCTAGCGATGGATCATTCACAACTTCTGGAGGCAAGTTTTTCCACTGATTAGTTGTTCTGTCAGGAAATTTCTCCTTAGTTCTAGGTTGCTTTTCTCCTTGATTAGTTTCCATCCATTGCTTCTTGTCTTGCCTTCAGATGCTTTGGAGAATAGGTTGACCCCTTCTTCTTCTTCTTATTTTTTTTTTAATAAACAACCAAAGTCTATGAGCATAACTAATACTCCTTCCTCCTCCTATTTTCCCATAACAACAACACCACTGTGAGATTGTTCTGTCCCCGTCTCACACACGCACACAAACAGACAGCCGGGGGTTAAATAAACTGGCAGACAACCAATTCTTCTGATAAGAAGCTTGGCAGCAACCCAGTAGCTGCTTGCCAAGAACTTTACTCATAAACAAAATACACACAGTCAAGAATTGTCCAGTTCGTAAAATAAATCCAAGGCCGATAATGTTGTTTCCAAAGATGCAATGTGACTCGATAGTAGTTAGTTTTGTCCGTCACAGAGTCTGAATGGCCACCTCACCCCCTTTTATACCCTGTGGGGTGTGGTCCAGTGACTCAGCTTAATCTCTGGCACGCCTTTTCTTCTGTTGTGCGCGCTTATCTCTGTGACGCTGCCGAGGATCCAGCCAAGACTCATTACCCTCATCACTGTCCACCTGTGGCTGCGTGGACGTGCTTGGCCCCGGCCCTATCTCTTGCCCTTTGGCGGACACCGAAGGCATTGCCAGAGAGGAGGGTCCTGGAGAGGGAGGCCTTGCCAACTCCTCTCCTTCACTCTCGGAGTCCTCTCCTGCCGATGACACAGGCTCAGGTAATGGAGCCACAACAGAGATAGGCTGGGCTGAGAGGGAGAAGCTGTCCCAAAGTCACCCAGCCAAAGTGGGTCTAAATAATATATTGAACAGATCAGTTCTTGCTGTTTCGAACCAATATTGAGTGCAAGTTGAAGAAAACCAGCGTTGCTGTAATTATTTCACGAGGAAAGAATTTTCAGACCTTCTGTTTTCCTGTCTGCAAGCTTGAATTTCCATCACTTCTTCCTGTTATCCTGGGTCTGATGGAGAAAGAACCTGAAGGCACCTTAAAGGCCTGCGTTATTGCACGGTTCTAAAAAACTTATGCTAATATATACTTCCAAGATAATCTGGCAGGTCAGGTCTAGTCAGATATATAAACACGCGTAGCCTCTAACAGCTTCCAGGGAGAACCCATCTACTGTACAAGCTCATTCCTGGGGCTTCAGAGGATTCCAATGAGCTGTCCAAAAACTCATCAGCATTTATTACAGGGCTGCTAAACGTCGGTTACCTTTTTGCCAAAGAGGATGTTGGAGAGGCAAAGCACTCATACCTATTTGGAAAGTCATCTTAATGAGTCAATATCTGGGGATGTTGGAACAAGATGCAGCTTCATCTCTCACTCTAATTCATCCAACTGACACCAAGCATATGATTCTCTCTTCCGCAATTTACGGTCTGATCTATAGCCTCTCGCTTCAGGTCAGTTTTGCTGTTTATGAAAAGGAAATTGATGTTTCAAGTATGTTTCAACCACATGGAATGTGGACTCTAGGATTTGTTGGCTGAGTGCCCTCGGGCTGAAGAGGCACAAACAGGGGGCAGGAACCCCACCCCACAAAATCTCCTGGTTAACTTTGTACATCCTGGGAGATAGATAGATAGAGCATCTTTTGTGAACTACAAAGGACAATTCCCTATTTTGGGGTGGACAATGGGGAACTGAGTCAGCAAGGATGGGAAAGAGGTGCTGCTGGTAATTCCTTGGTGATGTCTATCAGCTTCTGGGAAGAAATATATCCAAAAGGGAAGGGAAACAATGGCAAAGTTAGCTGTGGAAAAGATTTAGATATCATAAAACATGGTAAGAAATCCCCTTATTTTTGTTTTCAGGGAGTTTGGCCATCTGGAATAAATCAGCTAATAACGTGTTTGTTATTAGCCATTAAAATGTTTATGCGTAAACATTGCATGTTCACCATTGTTCCTTCACAGCTATTACAAAACTGAATTTCTAAATAGGATTTTCAAAGACAATTCAAGACTTTTTTTTAATGTCTTATTTACATGCCTGTATACTTAGCCCTGAATATCTTGTGAACGAATGGTACTATTTTGGCAAGTTAAGTAATAGTTCCTCAAACACAGTGGTATGATGGGCAAAATAAATACAGTGTGATCTTGGTCAAAATAGGAAAAAGAATTTTATTTATTTGCAGATCAATCTATGTCCTTCCGTACTGGTTGAAGAATACTATTCAAGGCAACTGAGGCATAGGGGACGCGGTGGCTCAGTGGCTAAAACACCGAGCTTGTCGATTGAAAGGTCGGCAGTTCAGCGGTTCGAATCCCTAGTACCGCATAACGGGGTGAGCTCCCGTTACTTGTCCCAGCTTCTGCCAACCTAGCAGTTCGAAAGCATGTAAAAAAATGTAAGTAAAAAAATAGGGACCACCTTTGGTGGGAAGGTAACAGCGTTCTGTGCGCCTTTGGCATTTAGTCATGCCGGCCACATGACCACGGATCTACCCAGAACATAGCTTTAGTATGAAAAAGATACTCTCTTTCTACTAATTTAATGACTTTTGTTTTCCTTATTTGTTTAAAAAAACCCACAAGGCTGTTAAGTCAGTTGAAAATAAGGCTCAATTCTACTCTGATAAAATTATATTGGTCATAATTCTGCAGGCATGTTATGGACCATTGGGATGAAGGGACATGAACAATAGGCTTCAGACCAAAATGCAAATTCATATGATATTTATTGCCAGCTAAAGAAAATGCAAATGCTGTTTCCATTAGCACTTAGTTTCACTGATCGTTAATGAGTTTAGTACTCAACTCTATATATTTCCAGGCAGTTACTGAAGACTAAGAGAGTGAAAGGAAGACATAGAATATAGAATAATAGAGTTGGAAGGGACTTCGGAAGTCTTATAGACCAATCCGCTGCTTGAGCAGTAGACTCTGTACCATTTCAGACAAATGTTGTCCATTTGAAAGCCTCCAGTGATGGAGCAGCCACAACTTCTGAAGGCAAGCCATTTCACTGGTTTATTGTTCTCATTGTTAGAAAATTTCTCCTTAATTCTAGGTTGCTTCTCTCTTTGGTTAGTTTCCATCCATTATTTCTTATCTTGCCTTTTGGTGCTTTGGAAAGTAATTTGACCCCCCTCGACTTTGTAGGAGCCCCTCAAATATTGGAACACGCCTTTCATGTCACTCTTAGTCCTTCCTTTCATTAGACTAGACATACCCAATTTGTATGTTTTAGTCCTCCGGCCCCCTAATCATCTTTGTTGCTCTTCTCTGAACTCTTTCCAGAGACTCAACATTTTTTTTAATAATATGATGACCAAAACTGGATGCAGTATTCCAAGTGAAATCTAAAATTTGTTACTACCGGTTCTGTGGGCGTGGCTTGGGGGGGGGTAATGTGACTCGGCTTGGATCGTCAGAGGCATTTAAAAGCCTCTGATGATCACGCAGCTCAGCTGGGCATGGGGGGGTGGCGAGGATTTTTGCTACCGGTTCTCCGAACCACCTGCCTCCATCGCTACCGGATTGGGCGAACTGGGAGCATTTCACCCCTGGGCATATTATAGAAAATTGTATGAACGTAGTGGCAGTTACATATTTAAAAGGAATTTACCTAATTGGAAAATTTTAACTTTAAAGACCAGCAACATGAAAACTTACATATCAAAGAAGAAAAGCAGAACAATTTGCATTTTTGTAAAAAAAAAAAAAAAAAAAAGTTATTGGACCAGTGCTAACATCAAGTTACATAAATTAGGTAGAATAAATCTCTGTCCTTTGGGACACTTAAGTACAAAGTTATACAATAATATATCTTGTTTTTCAAATCTATGGCAATGATTTCCAAAGCATTCTTGTCTCTATTCTCAAACAGCCAAAATTCTACCTGTGCACATTAGATGCTCATTCTTAAGTATTCACAAATAAAATTCACTAAGTTCAGTTGGAACACAGGCATAAATAAGCATGCAGAAGCCTGCAACTTTTGTCATTTTGACCTACAGAGAACTCAATGCAAATATATTGATATAAGACATTAAAACAATGCTGTATTTTTTGCTGAATACTGTATTAAAAAAGCAAGTCCTGAGAGCTACCGGTACTTTTAAATTAATGCATTCATTTGTTTAGTAATTTGTTTCACCTTTCATTATTATTTATTCAACTCCTGGAATTCCTCAGTCCATATCTCTTAAAGTTGCTAAGGTTGAGAAAACCTGATTTAATCCCTTAACATAGTGTAAATTAGTGTATATTAAGAAATGATGCATGCCTTATATTCTTCTAGCTTTTGCAATTAGGTTGCATATTGAATATTTTAGTCCACACGTTAAAAATAAGTAGATTATGCCTATCTAAAAGCCCCTTCCACACTCATTCTTCAGCTAGGCGAAAATCTCTTGATAAAAAAATGCGATAGATTTTCCCACGCTCCGCCTGCTTTAAACTGAGCACATTTCTACCTACGTTTTCGGGGAGATGGTTTTCCTGTTATAGAAGGAATAGGTCAACTTTTTAATTCCTTTCCCTTATGACATTTTAAAAATAGAAGATGAGTTTACATATATGTCTTGAAGGAGTCTAGTTATTTTGCCCCAAAGTGTTTGAACTTGAAAAAGTTTCTACACTACAAAAGTTTCTGTCAGATGTAAATGCCTTATTCTCCAATGTGTAAATAATGTATATAATGGAACATCAGAGGTTAACTTATTCTTTGGACTTTAATGTATTCATAACTTACCACTCCCATTCCTAGCTCCACCCCTTGTATATATAAGGAGCCACCCTCACCATTCTCGCTGCTTCTACCTTGAATATTCAGTGAATATAGAATGCCTATCATAATTAAAAAGAAATATATTTAAAGCTCTAACTCCTATTATCTTTATTGAGTCTGATCCTGAAAATATTGCAACAAGCTGGTAGCAGAGGATGGTTAATTGACTCAATAAGTAATTAAAAATGTCCAAGAAAGATAGGCCCAACACCAGGGCCTACAGCAAAGAAATAGAAACTGATCAAGAGATGACCAACGAATCCACCAATGCGATTTCGAGAGAATCCGAAGAATACACCACTGAAGAAGAAGAACTAATGAGTGAAAATAATGACCAGAAAGAAATCGAAATAGAAAATAACGAACTCAGGTCAGAAATATTAAAGATACTAAAAAGCCAAAAGAATGATGAAAATCTCATCGCGGACCTCCAGGAGATGCTGAAGAACAGCGGAGCAGCGAGAGAGAAAAACGTCATTAAAGAAAAACCCAAAGATCAAAAAACCGTAAGTGAGATGACTACTGAGAAAATAGTTGTTAAAAAGAAAAGATGTGATCCCGCGCGAAATTTTGAATGGCAGCCATCTTGGTTTCAACGAACTTCAAAAGAGAATGGAGCAGAGCCAATCAAAACGCTCAGTTCAAAATTTCTCTGGCGCGAAAAACACTATCAGACGAAGAAAGTGAGAAAGAAGTCTCAAACTCTTCAGATGATTCAAAATCAAAAGTGAAGACGATTTAACAAAATCTCAAGTAAAATCAGCAATGAAAACGCTTTTTGCTGCTTTTGGGCCAAGACTGAAAATTACCAAGACATCTACGAAGAAGCAAGAAATCAAACCGGCGACTCAAGACCTGCACGCTCCCATCCTGACTTCGAAAGCGACGACGCCCGAGCCCAGAGAGCCATGCCGATTTCGCCCTACACCACAGACAAGATCGAATGCCAACGCACACAAAAAGAAGAAAAGAACCGTCGCCCCACCAGAAACCCCAAAAACCGAGCCAGAGACCGACTCATCTGAGGAGGAGCGGATCGAGAGAGCTGAAAGGGAGAGAACCTTCCACGACGCAACCAAAGAAGAAATGAGCAACGCGCATGTGCGAAACTACGTAGACGACCCAGAAGGACTTGAACTGGCCAGAGAACCGCGCAGACTCATTGCAAGCATCCCAATGCCGTTCTGTAATTTCCTGCACTTGAGAGATCACGGACTGCCCCAGGTTGTAAGTAATGGACAGAATAATGTAGGTAACTTACCCAGTGACTTCCCAAAACTTAGAATTGATGGCATTAATTTACAAGAGTGGTATCAACAGCTTCAGGTTATTTTCATGAAAGAAAATTTACTATTCTTTATAACTAGCCCTCCAAGAAGACCTTGGACCTTAAAAATAGATTGTTTACATCATAGAGCATTTTTCATAATAATATCTAGCGTGTCTCCTGCAATGTATCATAGCATCAAACCAAACCTAACAGTATCAGAAATAATTCAATGCATGTTTAATCTATTTCACAGCGATAGCGTAGCTACAACCACAAGAATGTCTAAGGATTTCTTTTCCTCTAGAGTAAACCAGGGGTTTCTATAAGTGAGCATTTGATAAATCTAAACAAAATAAGAGCTGAGCTACAATTGAGGGGGGAAGTGATTTCAGATCAAACAATGAAAAGTGTTATTATCAATTCACTTGATCCATCATGGGATAGCTTTATGTCACACTTAGATACCATTAATTTGGGATATTTATCCATAGAAAGCCTATCTAACAAATTGATAGCAGAAGACAATTCAAGAAAAAATCGATCCAGTAACCAAACAGACCACAAACCTTTTAGGAAAGTAGTCTTTCAAGACAAACATAATGAGGCCTTTAGATGCTACAATTGTGGATCCAGGGAACATAGTAGAAGAGACTGCCCCAAAGTCTCAAGAGAGAGACATAGGCCAGAATATAAGAGCAAATATAATTACAGACAATCTTCCACAGATAGACACAAATATAGAAGTCCACCAAATTACAAAGAAGGTAGAGGGGGTAGAGAAAATTCAAAAGAGAGGAAATCTGGGTCACTGAATGGGCTAAATAAACAAGACAGCACCAGAACACAGCAGGATGAGAATAACAATTGGCTTATTGATTCTGGTGCAACAAATCACACCACCAACAACAAAAGTATATTATCTTCATTTATAGAAGATAAGTTTGTGATAAAGGTAGCTAATCAAGAAAAGGTTCAAGTACTAGGCAAAGGAAATGTGACCTTGCCTGGTCTAGGGAAAATAGAGGGGGTATTATTAATCCCAGAAATACCTCACAACATACTAAGTGCCATAAAATTAAGCAGAGAATCTGATATCAATATAGTTTTCTCAAAGGGGAAAGCAACTATAGAAAAGAACAAAACAAATGTAGGTACTGTAATGATAAAAGGAGGTCTACCCTATCTGATAACTAAAGAAAGATGTTTACATAACATTGATTCAAATATGGAAGATTGTATTGAAGCAGATGATGAAAATGTCAGTAACAGTGACAATGATGAGTGTAGAATAACTCATGATCACAAAATTACATACAAGGAAAAGAAACCAAAAATAGGTAAACCAATTCATGATGAGTGTGCTCACATCTTACACAGGAAGTTAGGACATGCAAGCTTTCCTGTAGTACAAAAAATGACTGAACACGCAGAAGGTGTCAAAATAAAAAATTGTGAAAATTATTTGGAATGCTCAGTATGTAAATCCACCAAACTAAAAACCAGTCCCAGACCAAAAAAATCTAACAGATCAACTAACAATATTTTTGATTTGGTACATATGGACTTAGTTGGTCCATTAAGTCCCTCAATTACCTATAGAAAACGTTACTTCCTAACAATAGTGGATGACTACAGCCGATATGGTTTTGTTTACACATTAAAGCACAAGGATGAAACATTTCAGAAATTTAAGGAATTCTACAAACGTATAGAAACACAACATAATATCAGAATAAAGCAAATTATGACAGATAGGGGATGTGAGTTCATGTCTAAAGAATTCTCCCAATGGTTAAAGGATAGAGGAATGTTACATTTCACGTCCAATCCTTTTTCTGCATTTCAAAATGGAGTTGCAGAGAGGAAAAATTCCACACTACAAACCATGATTAGGTGCACATTAGAGGATGCTGGTTTAGGCAAACAATTTTGGTCAGAAGCATTACATTATTCAAATTACACTCAAAATAGAACCTGGTCCAGTATTGTGAATAAGACACCATATGAGGTGATGTACAATAGAAAACCCAAATTATCACACATGCACATATTTGGAGTCACTGCAGACGTACACATACCTAAACAATTGAGGAGAAAGGGAGAAAACGTATCCAGGAGATTAAGATTCATGGGATACGAAACTGGAACCAAAGGGTACAGATTTATTGATAGTAATAACAAATTTATAGTATCCAGAACAGCTGTGTTCCATGAACAGGCCAATTGGTCAAAATTGCACCTTAATGAAATATTTCCTAATAAATGTAAAGATACGATATCTTGCGAGGAAGGAACAACAGAAAATCAAAATATTAACAAAAGTAAGAACAAAACCAAAACTTGGACTAATAGTCAGCATAAAATAAAGACAGACACATTAACAAAAAAGGAAGCTAGATATTTGCATGATAACCATAGCAAGCCTGAAAGAACTATTAGAAACAATAGAAACCAAATACCAAATAAATACAAAGATTACATAATGCATATGAATGGAGAACAAATAACACCTAATACATATGAAGAAGTATTGAAACTTCCACATGAAGAAAGAGAAAAATGGGAACTAGCTATGGAAAAAGAGATGGAAAGTTTACAAGGATTAAATGTATTCACACCTGCGATCGCACCTAAAGATAAAACAATTATAGGTACCAGGTGGATTTATAAAATTAAGAACTTAGAAGGAGGCAATACCTTATACAAGGCTAGACTAGTTGCACAAGGCTATGCACAAAAATATCCAGAAGACTATACTGATACATATTCACCCACAGTGAGAACAGAGAGTGTCAAAACAGCCCTTGTAGTAGCTTCTGCACTCAATCTGGACGTATTCCAATATGACATACAGACCGCATACTTACATGCAAAATTAGATAAGGAAATATATGTAAGAGCACCACACAGTCAATACACTAATAAGAACGAAATTTGGTTATTAAATAAGAGTCTGTACGGATTAAAGCAATCCGGCAAAAGATGGTACGATTGCTTGGTAAAAGTACTTAAGACCATGGATTTCAACGCCACCACTGCTGATAACTGTTTCTTTGTAAAAAAGAGTAATGATCATATTGAATTTGTATTAATTTACGTGGACGATATTTTATACATTGGAAAGCATAAAGAGAGCAGGGAAATCTTTGTAAATAAGTTAAATGAACACTTCTCACTGAAATCCCTGGGTAAAGTGAATAAATACCTTGGTGTGCAAATTAACAAAACTAAAAGGGGATTCAAACTTACACAGAAAGATAAAATCATCGAACTCCTAAACAAATGTAACTTAAATAATGCCAAAACCTGTGACACCCCTATGCAAACTGATTTTCTTAGAAACACTGATGAATCTTCCCCTGAGTTTAAAGACAACACATTTTACAGATCAGTTATAGGTTCACTCCTCTATATATCTAATTGGACTAGGCCAGATATTGCATTACCTCTCAATCTATTGTCAAGATATGTTAGTAAACCAACCTTGTATCATTGGGAAGCTGTCAAAAGAATTCTAAGATATCTGAAGGGTACATTAGATTTTTGTTTAATGTTGGAACCCAATAATGACAGAGAACCAAAAATTACTTGTTATGCTGATGCAGATTGGGCTGGTGATACATCATGCAGGAAGAGTACTTCTGGTTATGTTTTTCTATTGAATGATTGTCCAGTTTACTGGTATACTGGTAAACAAGAACTAGTAGCCACTTCTACTACAGAAGCGGAATATGTTTGTTTGTCCAAGGCTGCAAATAACCTTGTATGGTTCAATGATCTGATCACTGATGTTTGGAAGAAACCCACTTTACCATTTATTATGCATGAAGACAATAAAGCGGCCATTGAAATATCCAGATCCGATGCAATTGGACAAAGGTCCAGGCATATTGATATAAAGTTTAAGCATGTGAGACAACTGTCTCAAGACGGATTCATTAAAGCAATACATTGCGATACTTCTGAACAATTAGCTGACATATTAACAAAACCCTTACCTTCTAAACAACACAAATATTTAACTTCTAAATTATATGTATTATATTGTCCTGAATCAGAATGTAATTGGTGTTGTGTAACGAACCGGCATTTAGAGGGGGATTTGTCAGATGTAAATGCCTTATTCTCCAATGTGTAAATAATGTATATATGGAACATCAGAGGTTAACTTATTCTTTGGACTTTAATGTATTCATAACTTACCACTCCCATTCCTAGCTCCACCCCTTGTATATATAAGGAGCCACCCTCACCATTCTCGCTGCTTCTACCTTGAATATTCAGTGAATATAGAATGCCTATCATAATTAAAAAGAAATATATTAAAAGCTTAACTCCTATTATCTTTATTGAGTCTGATCCTGAAAATATTGCAACAGTTTCTACCCTTAAAAGGTATCTGGAAACTTCAATTGGTTCAAAATGAGGAATTCTGCACTGGTTTTGTGGAAGCCTAGATTTGCACATGTGTTACCTCTCTTGTGGAAGCTGCGTTGGCTGCCAATTTGCTTCTGGATCCAATTCAACATGTTGGTTGTCACTTTCATGGCCTGGGACCAGGTTAATTGAAGGATCCTCTTTTCCCAATTATATCTACCTGACCATCAAATCAGGGAGGCAGAGAATCTTATGGTCCCCTCTCTTAAGGAGGTCTATCTATTGGGATCAAGAAGAAGGACCTTCTCTGTGGTGGCTCCCTCCCTGTGGAACATCAGCCCTGAGGAGATAAGATTGGCCCCATTTTGATGCTCTTTTGAAAGGCCCTGAAGATAAGGCTTTCCTCTGTGGGGAACTCTGGGGGATATAGAGCCCCTCAGATGGTTATTTTGATTGTTGTCATCAGGACGTTGGGGGCTTATTGGGTTTGTATTGCCGTTTTATTTGTGTAAGCCATCCAGAATCACCATGACGAGTTGGGTGACCAGATAAATATTCCAAATAAATCTACCTACCTACCTACCTACCTACCTACCTACCTATCTTTCAGCCCTTTATGCATTTGTTGGCATTTGTTGGCAAAAGTAGTAACAGAATCAACACTACAAGCTTTTAGTAACTTTGTACACCAGAAGAGAGAATATTCTTACATTCGGACTAAGATCTTATGCAACTTTCTTTTTAAAACTTTCTTTTTCCAGCAAGCCGGGCTGGCCTAACACTTTTTAAATGTTTTAATTGGTTTGTTACTGTTTTTAATTATGGGGCAAAATTTATATATATCTTTTAATGGTATTTTAATATTTGTACTCTATGTTTTTATGTGGCTGTACACCGCCCTGAGTCCTTAGGGAGAAGGGCGGTATACAAATTCAAAAATAAATAAATAAATAAATAAATAAATAAATAAATAAATAAATAAAACTTTCTTGTCAGACAGTCCCACTGGGCCTCCTTTCAAATAATTTGCAACTCTATCAGTGACGCCACTCACAAGGTGAATATATCCCTTCCGTTTTAAATATTTATCCACAGAACCAGAAACTAAACACACTACCCAGTTCAGAAAGCAATATATTTTTACACAAACATTAAATAAAACACATTTTTTTAAAAAAAAGATAGTGTTTTAATTTTAAGAAAATGCAATGTAGACTCCATTAACATACAGAACTCCCTGCCCTTGAAAATTGTCTTGATATATTCTCCAAAGCACCTGAGGGCAGGACAAGAAGCAATGGATGGAAACTAATCAAGGAGAGAAGTCAACCTAGAACTAAGGAGAAATTTCCTGACAGTTGGAACCATTAACCAGTGGAACAACTTGCCTCCAGAAGTTGTAAATGCTCCAACACTGGGAATTTTTAAGAAGAGATGGGACAACCACTTGTCTCAACTAGTATAGGGTTTCCTGCCTAAGCACGGAGTTGGACTAGAAGACCTCCAAGGTCCCTTCTATTCTATTCTATTCTATTCTATTCTATTCTATTCTATTCTATTCTATTCTATTCTATTCTATTCTATTCCATTCATTATTAGGAAGGAAGGAAGGAAGTAAGGAAGGAAGGAAGGAAGGAAAGAAGGAAGGAAGGAAGGAAGTTTATGATTTGATTATATATATAGTTCTGAAACAAAAGATTTTATATATATATATATATATATATATATATATATATAGAGAGAGAGAGAGAGAGAGAGAGAGAGAGAGAGAGAGAGAGAGAGCATCTTTTGTTTCAGAACAGATGCCTTTCCAGAACTATATATATAATCAAATCATAATCTTATATATATAGCCTTTTAAGTCTCCGAACTTTATTCTGCATCTCAGAGACGAAAGAGCTTACCTCTGCTCTAGAAGTGATCTCCAGCCTTGGGAGGTTTCAGATGCTGAGAATTTTGTGCCTTCGCAGTATCCCAGTTTTTTCCCCCACACCCCTCAAAAAAAAAACAAAAAAAAAACCCTCACTCCAGTTCAAACCGCCCCTAAATAAAAGCTACTGGACTTTCTAGCTATTTGGTAGCACAGAGCAATGCTAACCTTTAGGATTACTATGTGTCTTGGCTAGTTCCCAGCAGAAAGATCCAGGAGCCAAGAGGCCCAGGCAATGCCAGCGGTTCCAGGCAAACTGCTTCTCCGGCACCAGCAGGATTCTCTGGTATACATCCGGGAGACAGTCACGCATGTGAAGCAAATCAGGTGCCCCATCCTGAACCAGTCCTTAAAATATGCATGGCTCCTAATTGCCCTCATAAATGCAGTGGCACAGCATGTAATCAATCTTATTATGCAAGCGGGGGCCGACAGTTTAGAAACGGCTGCAGCTCTGAACGCCTTGTCTCTTTTTTAGGCAGGTGGGTCGGCTGCTACGGGCCAAATGGCATGGCACGCATGAAAGGGCAGGCATGCTTGCTTGGCCATTAACCCCTTTGTGGGCGAAGGTTTGGATAGCCTCAGGGTGTTTCTCTGGCTTTGAAGAAGGCGCTGCCTCTGGAAAGGATTCACTTCACAAGATGGTTGGGTGGGAAGCAAAGGAGGAGATATTTTGAGGACTATTAAAAAAAAAAAAAGGCAGGATATTGTATTCTCCAAAATGAGAAATGGAGAAGCATGTTTTTTTAGAGGCAGAAAGCAGCCCCCCCCAAAAAAGTCTTTCTTAATAGCCCACGGCAGATGCCAGCACTTAAGGCAAGGGTCTGCAACCTTAAACACTCAAAGAGCCATTTGGACCCATTTCCCACAGAAAAGAAAACACAAAACCCTTCCTGTGACTGACTATTTCTTGAGCTAGCATATGTTGCTGAATTAAATGTTCTGTTTTCTTCTGAAACTTTTCTTTTCTTGGATTTATCCATGGTTGGCCTACCGGGGGTTGAAAAACTCAATAAATCGCATGCCGGCGGGTGTCGCACATGGGTGGTTGTGACGCATATTTTGAGTGACAGGGAGCCGCAGCAGAGGGGTGAAAGAGCCACATGCGGCTCCAGAGCCGCAGGTTGCTGACCCCTGACTTAAGGAGATAAAGAATTTATTGAAAGAAGACGCCAACTATCTAGATGGCTCCATTCATAAGCAAAGCAAACACTGCAGGCAGAAATCCACTCAAGACAGGATATTTCGAAACTGCTGGCAGCCAAGTTTGACAGTTAACAAAGGCAGAGTGATAGGATTGGAAGCAGCCCCTCACCCAAGATCCAACACAGGACGAAAGCCATTAGCCACAATGGGAATTGCCCAACAAGCTTTCACAACTCAAGCCCCTTCATTGTACCATCCCAGAGCAGTCCAAACTTCACTTGGGAGCTCAGATTAAACAATAAGACAGAGGTTGACCAGATTAGCTCAGATAAGCACCTAGGATTTGTATGTCCTCTTTTGCCTATAGAGCCAGCTATGACCCCTACATAACCCCTACATGACTCCAAAAGGAATCTGTTGTGGCTGGGATCGTGGCTGATCCCAACGATGAGGAGGCTGGTGTGGTGTCATGCCAGCAGCCGGTGCAGCCGGCGCTCGCATTGGACAGCGAGGAGGCTGAAGAGGATGTGGTGCCAGAGGCAGAGACTCAGCCAGGGCCTTCAGAACCTCCAGAGGCTCCTTCAAGTGGAGAGAGTGAAGTGGAGGAGCCTCTTCTCAATGCTCGAGCACACAGGGCTGCCAAAAGGCAGGAGTGGCTACTCAGGAGGAGGAGGTCTCCTCGAGAGTAAGGCTTGAGGATAATTGGCCACCCCCTTAGCCTATTTCAGTCACACGCGGTTAGTAAGTTTCTTGCTGGAAACAACTTGTAATTATCATCAGAGCATTTTTGGAAAAGTCTTATCGTATCTTGTTTTCTGGGCTGGTTGCCAACCTTTGCCGGACTTTGGTTTATTTTTGCTACTTAATAAATTTGATAAGGATTGTTGTTGTGTGTCAATATCCTCGGCAATCCGGAGTTGGGGCAGAACAGAATCTGACAACAGCCAATAGAATGCACTGTTATTTATTTATTATTATTTATTTTATTTTTCATATTTGTATACCGCCCTACTCCCGAAGGACTCAGGGTGGTGAACAGCCATAATAAATACAAATACATATAGAAGTTAAAAACTATTAAGAAACAGATTAAGTAATTTAGGCTCAAAGATTAAAGAACATCCAAATTTATCTAAAGAGGTTTAAAACCCAATTTAAAAGACAGTTTAAAAGCCAATTAAAAAGGGAGAGTTAGGCCAGACCAGCTTGTTGGAATAGAAATGTTTTCAGGGCTCGGCGGAAAATGCGTAAGTCTTGGATGTTTCGTAACTCCGGGGGAAGCCCGTTCCAGATGGTAGGTGCCCCCACAGAAAAGGCTCTCCCCCTGGGGGCCGTCAGTCGACATTGTTTGGCCGACGGCACCCTGAGGAGTCCCTCTCTATGGGAGCGAACTGGTCGGTGAGAGGCTATTGGTGGCAGGAGGCGGTCTTGTAAGTACCCTGGTCCTGAGCCATGGAGCACTCTAAAGATAGTAACCAAAACCTTGAAGCGCACCCGGAAGACCACTGGGAGCCAGTGCAGCTCGCGCAGGAGGGGGGTTACATGAGAGCGCCACATTGCTCCCATTACCACCCGCGCGGCCGCATTCTGGACCAGTTGGAGCCTTCGGGTGCTTCTCAAGGGGAGCCCCATGTAGAGAGCATTACAATAATCCAGGCGTGAGGTGACAAGGGCGTGAGTGACTGTGCGTAACGAGTCCCGATCCAGAAAGGGATGCAACTGGCGAATCAGGCGAACCTGATAAAAAGTCCTCCTGGCTACGGCCGTCATATGCTCTTCAAAAGACAGCCGTGAGTCCAGGAGGATGCCCAAGTTGCGAACCCCATCTGTGGGGGCCAACGACTCGCCCCCAATAGTCAGAGATGGCGCCAACTGACTATATCGGGACGACGGAAACCACAGCCACTCGGTCTTGGATGGGTTGAGTCTGAGTTTGTTCCTCCCCATCCAGATCCGTACGGCCTCCAGGCACCGGGACATCACCTCGAGGGCATCATTGGGGTGGTCTGGGGTGGAGATGTACAGCTGGGTGTCATCAGCGTACTGATGGTACTTCACCCCAAAACCACGGATGATCTCACCCAGCGGCTTCACATAAATGTTGAATAGAAGGGGCGAGAGGACCGATCCTTGTGGCACCCCACGTATAAGGGGCCTCGGGGTCGACCTCTGCCCCCCTGTCAACACAGACTGCGACCGGTCAGAGAGAAAGGAGGAGAACCACTGAAGAACAGTGCCCCCCACCCCCAACCCTTCCAACCGGTGCAGCATGATATCATGATCGATGGTATCAAAAGCCGCTGAGAGGTCTAATAGGACAAGGACTGAGGAGCAACCCCTGTCTCGAGCCCTCCAGAGATCATCAACCAATGCGACCAATGCTGTCTCTGTGCTGTACCTGGGCCTGAATCCCGACTGGAACGGATCTAGATAATTCGATTCATCCAGGTACTGAGGCAGTTGTCGTGCAACCACACTCTCAACAACCTTTGTAACAAAGCAAAGGTTGGAGACAGGACGATAATTTGCTAATACAGCTGGATCCAGGGAGGGTTTCTTGAGGAGGGGCCTCACCACCGCCTCTTTCAAGACGGTGGGAAAGACACCCTCACTCAAAGAAGCACAGGAACAGGAAGCTCAAATACAAAGCACAAAGAAGGTATAAACAGCCCCCCCTCTCAACCCCATTTTGTCAGCTGATCAGAATCACATGGGGTTCTGCTTCATCATTAAACCCTCTTTCCAACCAGCCTCCCATGTTTCCAGTGTCTTTCTTCCCGGCTTGGAACTGAACCAGATGGATTTTTCTTCCAACAATTGCTCTTGTAATCACATTCATGGGCTGGGAAAGCCAAAGGAGCAGTTAAATCCAATTTCCTTTTTTTAAAAAAAATATAATAATACATTTTTATTAGTTTATCAAAATATAAAATACAAAGAAATTTTTAAAAAAAGTAATAGAAAACTGAGGGGTGTGGGGCAGTGGTCGGTTGCTCCCGGTTCTGTCCGGTTCTTGCGAACCGGAAGTAAAAGCAGCGGGAATCTCTGCCCATCCACCCGGACGCCATAATGGACGATCTGCACATGTGCAGAAACTTCTGTGTATGCGCAGAAGCTCCCGTTGCGAACTGGTAGTAAAGATAAGTAGAACCCACCCCTGGTGTGGGGTGTGGAAAAGAAAAGCATCCAGGTGGGTGGATGAGGAGGGCAGAGAGCAGAACAGCTTCCTTACCTTCCTACTCTACAGGTAGTCCTTGACTTACAACAGTTCATTTAGTGACCATTCAAAGTTACACAGGCATGGAAAAAAGTGACCTATGACCATTTTTCACACTTACAACCATTGCGGCATCCCCACGGTCAGTGGTGGCTTCCTCCCGGTTCCACCCGGTTCTGCCCAGCCTGTAGCGGTGACACTATGACGTCACCGAACCGGTTCTGCCCCCCTGCCCCCCCTGCCCCCCCACCCCCCCACCCCCGTGTTATTCTTACCTTTTATTTGGCCCCACCCCCAATCTATTGCTGCCTCCTGAGTCCCAGCTGATGGCTAGAGGGAAAAAACTGTTTAAACTCTTACTGTGGGGCTTCAAAGAGCCGCCCTACAGCTGATCAGTGTTAAAAGAAAATAAATGAGTAGACCGGTGCCTGCAAAAATACATGAGTAGACCAGTGCCTGCAAAAATAAATGGGTAGACCGGTACAGCTCTGCAAGCAGTTAAAAGCCTGGTAGACCAGTACCTCTGCTAAATCCTAAAGAATTGTCACATGACCATCAAGCCACGCCCACAAAATAAGCCACGCCCACAGAACCGGTAGTAAAACAATTTAGAACCCACCCCTGCTCATGGTCACATGATCAAAATTCAGACACTTGGCAACCGGCTCATATTTATGACGGTCGCAGTGTCTCGTGGTCATGTGATCCTCTTTTGCGGCCTTCTGTCAAGCAAAGTCAAGGGGGAAGCCAGATTCCCTTAACAGCCGTGTGGCTAACTTAACAACTGTAGCGATTCACTTAACAATTCTGGCAAGACGGTTTGTAAAACGGGGCAAAATTAATAACTGTCTTCGCTTAGCAACAAAAATTTTGGGCTCGCTTGCGGTCATACAGTAAGTCGAGAACTACCTGTATATGGAAAGCTAAATACACAAAGCTCATCTGGGCCTCCAACTAAATCTATTGGAGACTGGACTGTATTTCTACCACACATAGTGGTGGGAAGCCTATATCCTGAACTCATGAGACCAATAAAGGAGAATATTTGTAGCTCAGGGTTGAAATGAGGGATCCTTGGTGGTCTCTGACGATGTTGCCTAGTTTGGGTCTGCAAGAAACCAGCAAGCTCAGAGAGCACTAAGGAGCTCTGAATTCATGGAACCCTACAGCCTACAAAAATATCGCTTGGCAGGATTCTCCCCATTATATACCTTGTTTCCCCCAAAATAAGACATCCCCTGATAATAAGCCCAATCGGGCTTTTGATCGCATGGTAATAAGGCCAAGTGCTTATTTCAGGGTTCAAAAAAAATATAAGACAGGGTCTTATTTTTGGGGAAACACGGTAGTCGTAGAAGCGTTACATCTTTCAATATTAAATCTGCAAAATTTGGAACAAAACTGAAAATGTGGGATAAAACATATGCAACTTTACTCAGTTCACTGGCTACTGAATCATCCACAATAAAGCAGGAGGATAATATACGCAGCTGAACAGTTTTGCTATTGGAATTCTCTTAACTTACTACAAAAAAATCATCATCCACCAGCCTTTCAGGGGATGAATGGTTGACTGAAAACATCTCTGCAAAAGTGGAGCTGATGATTGTGGCAAAGACCAAGGAACCCTTGTAAGTTCCTTTGAACCTCTCTGGCTAAGGAGAGGACAGGAGATTGCCCACAGGTGCTTTGGACCGCTGCTCCCTGCAAAGAGACTGCAGGGCAGCTGTTTTCCAGGATTTTGAGCAAGGGGAGATGTCAAGAATAGCTATCTTGCTCACAACTGCAAGTCAGTCCCTTTTAAAGGATGCTAAATTTGCTAGCTTCACTTTCTAATTACTTTCAGAAACGTAACTAGTTTTAAGCTATTAGAATGACAAGTTTGAGTTTGTCTTGAGTGAAAGAAAATTTTAATTAAATTTTTTCTTTAGAATTTAAAGAATTTGAAATAAACCTCAAAAAGCTAAATAAGATTTTGGATTTGGATTTTGGAATTAATTATAAAATTTCTCATAGGAGATAGATCTGTTATTTTAAAAAAATGATAGGTGCAGAACAAATTTTATTTGACAAGATAGAGATGTGAGTTCCTTGATTCAACCCCGAGTTATACTTCTAAAATGATGCTGAAAGTGAATCTACAAATAACAGGCAAAAATGACTTTTCCTTCTTATGTCAGCACTAGAGTAAATGCAGGTTGAAGTGCTGACAGATGTATCAATAGATATACAAAAGAAACAGGCTGATATTTTAATAATTGAAAGGGAAATACAAATGGTAAACCAAGAAAATAATCAGGATTTTTAAAAAATGGATTTACAAAAGAGCCTTGTTAAAGAAATCTATGTAATGGGATAAAGAAGAAAAAAAGAAAAATCAAATTCCATGACGCTACTTGAATGAAAATTAAAGTTGTTAGAAGTAAAAGGAAGGAATATAAAGTTGCTTTATTTGATCAAGGCTAAAACAAGATACGTTGTTGGTTTTGGCAATCCTTTATGGACTGTCTGTTGACATCAGGGACTGAAAAGTTGTTTTATGGAATTGCCTAAAGATAACAGATGGGATATGGGATAAAGAGATAATTGTAACCTTAGAGGGGATGAAGAGTCACTATTGTTTATAGTTTTTTTGTGTGATAACGGTTAGAAGTAACTTCTTTACACATTTATTTTTCTCCATTATATTCTTATTTTTCTCTCTCTTTTCTTTTCCCCCCCTTTTCTTTGTACTTTTTATTTTTTCTTTCTCTTCAGCCAGGAGGATATGTCAGGAGGGAATGTTCAATTAGAACGATATTGATTTAAACATATCCAACAGGAAGTTAAGAAGCGTAAAGAAATAGGCAAAAGACAGCATTATAGATTTTAGAGTACATTCTACAACTAATAGGTTATTAAAAGCTAATGTACACAAATCTGTGTCATCAACATTTCCAGTGATAATGGTTGCTTCTTGAGCTCAAAGTTACAGGAAAGTAAATTTATTAAAAAGACAAGCTGATACAAAATAAGGAAAGGTGCCAAGCTCAGATGTAGCGCAAATGGAAGGAAATTAGAAGCTTTTTCCCATGGGATGGAGGAAATACAAAGATGGACTAAAGCTGAATAATACAAGCTAGCCAGCCATATTTTAGAGCTGAGTGTTGTGAGAATTCAGTCTCTGTGGTACATTTATGGCACAAGATATTATGCAAACTAAGAAAATGGGATTAATTCCATACACCACAGTAACATTAATTGTGGTTAACATGTCACGTGATACACAACCGACCTGAGCTTGGGAAGCTCTGACAAATGATTTTTTTGGAAACTGGAGTCTGCAATATTTTTCCTGTGACTGCATCAGTGACTGGGGAAGTTTTAAACTGCAATATGAGCTCTGCAAGCAACTGAGTCTCCCAGCAGATAAAATGGGACCAATCCTCCTTTCAAAGTGAACTCATTGTGTCTTACAAGATTCCCTCCCTCTTTCAGTTCCAACTGAATCCAATCCGGCGTTATAAAATTGCATCCTTTTTGTTTAAAACACCCTATCCCAGAGGTCCCCACAATTCCTCAGCCAGCCTAAATCTTAAAGTTGCCAAGGTTGAAGACCTCTGCACTATCCAACAGGTTAAGAAAGCCAAACAAATTCAAAATGGAGATGACACCAAGCCAGCCGGAGAAGACTTTTGGGAAGTAAAATTTATCCAAAATCTGGAGAATAGGTCAACCTGTTCTTCAAAGCACCTAAGGGCAGGGCAAGAAGCAATGGGTGGAAACTAATCAAGGAGAAAAGCAGCTTAGAACTAAGGAGAAATTTTCTGACAGTGTTCTGTCCCCGTTCCACTCACGCACCCCCACAGACGGCCTGCAGTTAATAAGCCACACGACAAAATTCTTTGAAAATAAAGCTGGCAGCAACCCAGTGGCTAGCTGCCAATTCAGACTTTACTCACACAAAACAATGATTAGACTGCCAGCATTCCGATAAAACAGGCAGAGTTTTCAACAATACAAGGATTAATCCAAATGCAGTCCGATAAAGCAGGCAAAGTCCAGTAACGCAGAGATCATGGATTATTTCTAGTTTTTGCTCGTCACAAACTGAACCGGCCACCACACCCACATTTATACCCTGTGGGATGTAGTCCAGTGACTCAGCTAATCTCTGGCACGCCTTCCCCTCTGCTGCGCACGCTTCTCCCTGCGCCTCTGGCGAGGGTCCAGCCAGCACTTATCTCCTTTGTCGCTGTCCACCTGTGGCTGTGGGGACGTGCTTGGCTCTGAGCCTATCTTTTGGCCTTTGGTGTCCTCCGGAGGCATTGCCAGAGAGGAGGGTCCTGGAGAGGGAGACCTTGCCAACTCCTCTTCCTCACTCTCAGTCTGCATCTGTCGATAGCCCAGGCTCAGGCAACGGAGCCACAACAGAAAGTTAGAACAATTAATCAGTGGAACAACTTGCCTCCAGAAGTTGTGAATGCTCCAACACTGGAAGTTTTTAAGAAGAGATCGGACAACCATTTGTCTGAAATGGTGTAGGGTTTCCCTCTTGACAGGAAGTTGGACTAGAAGACCTCCAAGGTCCCTGCCAACGCTGTCATTCTATTATCTCTATGTGTTTATTGACTTCATTCCCCACCCCACCCCAAGTCTCAAAAATATTATTTAATTGATCCACAAACATCGTCTCTACTGCCGTCACTTGCAAGACTTTCTGAGTGGACTAGTTCTTCCAAGTCCTAGTAAGGGAGCACTGAACTTGGCAGCAGCCCATATTCCAGTCCTGTCCTTATTTCACTGTCTTTATTTTCACAAGGAAGAAAACAACAAGGCATGGACGGAGTTACTGTATCTAGGCTGCAACCCAGACAGCAAATAGACTTTTGCCATCTGCATAAGTCAACCTAGTATCCGTCCAGACTGTTGCAGCCGCTGTATATTAGTTCAACTGTTAGGGGATTTATGAAGCTCTCCCTCTACTCAATATGAGTGCCCGGAATGAGTTTACCATTATACTACAATGGTTTCCCAGCTGCAAGAAAAATAGCTAAGGATCCAGGAAGCTCACGAGATGTTCCTGCTGTTGATAAAATCCTTCTCCCACAGGTGCCACAGATTTCTCCACTGCAATCTAAAAACTGGGAATATTTTTGTGGCTCAGTAAGGATAACGGCATAGGAAACAGGAATGCAGCCTAGTAGAATGTCTTCACATCCTAGTAAAAAAGCCGGAATTAGCTCTAGTTTGTGTGGAGTTTCTCTAGCTGGCTTATTAAAATAATGCTGCCCTATTTGACTATTATCACTTCTGGATATCAGGAAGAATGGAAAGGCAGCAAACCTCATTCCTTGCTAGCCTTCTAAAATTTATTTATTTATTTGCTTTATTTATTTCTCAAGAACATATTAGGTAATCTATATAAGTATAGGCATGAATTGAATACATAAAATAGATACAAATGGAGGAAACATTAGGACAGGGAGGGTAGGCACGCTGGTGCTCTTATGCACGCCCCTTACAGACCTCTTAGGAAAGGGGTGAGGTCAACAGTAGACAGTCTAAGGTTAAAATTTTGGGGAGTTTGGGATGAAACCACAGAGTCAGGTAGTGCATCTGAGGCATTGACCACTCTCTTACTGAAGTCATATTTTCTGAAATCGAGTTTGGAGCGGTTCACTTTTAAGTTTGTGTCTATTGTGTGCTCGTGTATTTTTGTGGTTGAAGCTGAAGTAGTCATTGACAAGTAGGACATTGTAGCAGATAATTTTATGAGCTACGTTTAGGTCATACCGAAGATGGCGTAGTTCTAAGTTTTCTAGGCCCAGAATTTCAAGTCTGGTGGCATAAGGTATTTTGTTGAGAGCGGAGGAGTGGAGGACTCTTCTTGTGAAATATTTCTGGATACGTTCTATTACATTAATGTCCGATATGCAGTGCGGGTTCCAGACAGATGAGCTGTATTCGAGAATTGGTCTAGCAAATGTTTTGTATGCTCTGGTTAGTAGTGTGATATTACCGGAGAAGAAGCTACACAAGATTAGGTTTACAACTCTTAATGCCTTTTTGGCGATGTTGTTACAGTGGGCTTTGGCACTTAGATCATTAGATATGAGTACTCCAAGATCCTTGACAGAGTGAGGGTCATCTACAAGGTCGTGTCCACTCAGTTTGTATTTTGTGTTCTGGTTCTTTTTACCAATGTGTAAGACAGAGCATTTGTTGGTTGAGATTTGGAGTTGCCAATTGTTTGACCATTTTGACACAAAGTCAAGGTCTTTTGGAAGGGTAGCAGCATTGTGTTAAATATTTTTACATCATCGACAAAGAGAAATGGCTGACATATTGTTCTGCAACCAAACAGTTCATCTTCCCTTCTGCCCCAATTCATTAAGAGGTTTTTTTAAAAAAAGATCCTAGTGCTTCTATGAGCTGATCCTATGCACCTATACTCAGAGGTTAATTAAATATCAGCTATTCCCACGCAGTTGTTTAGAGACCTGATGTCCATAATCTATTCCCGAAAGATGCAGATGCATTTTCTCTCAAAAACCCACAGATCATTTTCTATCACAAGGTACTACATAAATAGCACTGCAGTTTATTTTCTAAGTTAATCCTGTTCTTATATTTATTTATTTATTTATTATTTCAATTTTTATACCGCCCTTCTCCCGAGGGACTCAGGGCAGTGCACAGCCACAATAAAACACATAAACCCATAAAATTAAAAACAGTTTAAAACATATTAAATAATTTGGCCCTATATTAAAAAACTAAAATACCCATTAAAATTCGTTCTTAAGCCAGCCCGGCCTGTTGAAACAGTAGGTTCTTAAAGGCCCGGCGAAAGATACATAGATCAGGAATCAGTCGTATTCCTGGGGGTAGCTCGTTCCAGAGGGCGGGTGCCCCCACAGAGAAGGCTCTCCTCCTGGGGGTCACCAGTCAGCATTGTTTGACCGACGGCACCCTGAGGAGTCCCTCTCTGTGGGAGCATATTGGCCGGTGGGAGGCTCTCGGTGGCAGAAGGCGATCTCGTAAGTACCCAGGTCCTAAGCCATGGAGCACTTTAAAGATGGTAACCAGAACCTTGAATCGCACCTGGAAGACCACTGACTAAGGCTGTATGGCTAAGGCCGATTCTCATCTACCAAGTAGGTGAGAAACTCTAAGGCAGGAGTGTCAAACTTAAGACCTGTGGGCCAGATCCCGCCTGTGGGGTGCTTAGATCTGGCCTGCGAGGCCACCCTGGAAACAACGAAGGCGCGTGGCCCTCCCGAACTCTGTTTTCACTGGCAGAGGGCTGCAGGAGGCTGTGCAGCATGAAAATGGAGCTCATGAGGGCCACACGCTCCTCCCCCCGAGCTCTGTTTTCACTGGCAGAGGGCGCAGGAGACCGTCCTGGCCAAAAACGTAGCTCAGGAGCCCGTTTTCACTGGCAGAGTGCTCAGGCCACAGGCGCCCCTGAAATGAGTGGTGTTGTGACTCCGGCTCCCGAGCCTGTCCTCACGGAGGAAGATGACTCTGAAAGTGATGGGGAGGAACTGACAAGGCCTCCCTCTCCAGGAGCCTCCTTTCTGGCAACATCTCAGGTTCCAGCTGAAGGCCAGGAGGAAGGCATGTCGGAGCACCCACTAATAGGGAGTGATGAAGATCAATCTTGGATTGATCCCAGGCAGCGTCGGAGGGAGAGGCGTGCGCAGCAAAGGAAGAGGTGTCGAAGGGCCAGAGATTGCTGAGTCATTGAGCCATGCCCCACAGGGGATAAAAGTGGGTGTGGTTGCTCTGCAGACTCTGTGACAAAAACTGCATATCGTGAGCTTTGGATGGGATATCTTTCGGAATTAAGGCTTGGACTTTGTGAATGACTTCTGACTACACTATTGTGCCTTGTGAACTCTTGGTTGCCCCAGCAACGGACTACAGATACACTGACTCCTGTTTCTAGAGGTGATAAGAAACTTGGCAGGCATTCGGAAAGTAGCTGCCAGCACTTTTATCTGCCGAAGGATTCAGGTCAGTTTGTAAAAATAAATTACTGGTAGATGTCTTTTGCTCATGTGTCTGCTTATGTGAGGTGGGGGGACAGAACAAGTGATGTCAAACTGGCCATGCCCACCCTGGCCACGCCCTCCCCGAGGTCAAACACAACCCTGATATGGCCCTCAATGAAATTGAGTTCGACACCCCTGCTCTAAGGCTTACTATCAACAACGGTCAAAAGCTATGGGCAGTTTTTAGCCGTGCTATGACACAATCCTTCAATACTCTTTAGTAGCTTGGTTATATAATTCAAGGCATGTGATTATTGACAACATATTTTGACTGTGCAAGCAATTATCATATTATCTTTTAATTAAAGGTGCTTCACAGCTGTAATCTACGGACTTCTAAGTATTGTTACAAGGAGCCTCATGCTGCCACGTCTCAACTAATCTTCACTGGTTACATACCGTGTGGTCCGTCTGATGCATAGTCCATAATCACATATTCCTGGATGACTCTCTAATAGAAGTAACACATGCTTGGGTGAACAAGAACATAGGAAACTGAGTCAACCACCAATCAATTTGTCTCAGAAGTGTTATCCCTAACTTAAAAAGTGCTTTTTCAAGAGGCAACTGGACTTTCTGGTTTTTCTTTGAAGAAGTTTCACTTCCCATCCAGAAGAAGCTTCTTCAGCTCTGACTGGATGGTGGGGAATGGAAGTCGTGTTTTCCCTAACTTGGCACCAACTCAGGTTTTCAGCTAGGGCATTCCCCCCCACATTGACCACTTGAACTTTGAACCTTAAATCTTATCTGCAAAAATCTGAATTACATTCCCTTTTCTAGTGTACCCTTGAGAAATAGATATTTTTCAGTTCAGAACCTTAATTATCTTACGGGCCTTTGATAACTGGTTTTCAGTTGGATTTCATCAAATCATGTCCAGGAAGAAGAATCGTATCTACCTTTTATAGCATATAAGGAAGAATAGCATATACTCCATCTTTTCATTTGATGGCAGTCAGTGGTATAAATAAAGATGATTCAAACTTGATCCTTTGGATTTTCCTCTTTCATGGGAACAAAATGATCTTAAAAGTTGGAAGAAAAGCAATAGAATTATATATATCACTTCACAGTACTTTATAACTCTCTCTAAGCGGTTTACAGAGTCAGCCTATTGCCCCCAACAATCTGGGTCCTCATTTTACCAGAAGGAGGGAAGGCCGAGTCAACCTCAAGCCGGACAGGATTGAACTCCTGGCTGTGGGCAGAGTCAGCCTGCAATACTTCATTTTCACCACTGCGCCACCCTGACTTTTTAAAGACTTATGGTACTTTGCAATTATGAAGTTCCAGACACAATTTTTCTCTTCTCTTTTAATTAATAAATGGGGTGAATTAAAGGCACTACTTAGCTGTAGTGGCTGAGGCTGTCAAAGATGGAAGCAGGCAGGATCACTAAGGTTTGTGTTAACAATAAGAACAACTTATCTCTCTGTGGTTGGCCCTTGATTTTTCCACTGCTCACTTCAAAATGCTGATTGAATTTCTAGACAAGATTCAGTATTATGGCCTGAGGGAATTGTGATTCTAGTTCCGTGATGGCGAACCTACGGCACACGTGCCACAGGTGGCACGCGGAGCCATATCTGTGGACACGTGAGCATTGCCCTAGCTCAGCTCCAGTGGGCATGCACGTGCCGGTCATCTGATTTTGGGTCTTCTGGGCCCACTGGAAGTCAGGAAATGGGCTGTTTCCGGCTTCTGGAGGGCCTCCGGAGGCTGGAAACGGTTCATTTCCTGACTTCCGGTGGGCCCGGAAGGCCCGTTTTTCACCCTCCCAAGGCTCTAGAGGCTTTCTAGTAGCCTGGGGAGGGTGAAAAACAGGCCTTCTGTGCCCACTGGAAGTCAGGAAATGGGCTGTTTCTGGCCTCTGGAGGGCCTCCGGGGGGTGGAAGGGGGAAGGCCGTTTTCTCCCTCCCCAGGCTCCTAGAAAGCCTCTGGAGCCTGGAGAAGGAGAAAAATGGGCCTACCGGGCCCACCATACCATCACATGCCAGAAGTGACGGAGCATAGGGGGGGTTGCACCCGCATGCATGGGGCGCATTGAATTATGGGTTTGGGCATGCGCATGTGCAACCCCCACCCACTCCCCCCGCTTTTGACACGTGATGGCAAAAAGGTTAGCCATCACTGTTCTAGTTGATCTCAGCTGACTTGAGGAGCTGAACAAGGTTAAACTCTGATTTTATACTTGAATGGGGACTGACTGATAATCCTAGGTCTACACACAGACAAAACCACACAGCCTGGAAGAAATAATACTGCTGACAGAAGTGAACAAAGATATGGATATTAAGCAGCATCCTAAGGCATACTTTAGAAGAGAACTCTTATCTTTATCTGAGGTGACCAATCGTCCTCCTTTAGGGAGGACAGTCCTTCTTTTGTAAGTTCTGTCCTCTCTCGAAAAGTGTCCTCCTACATGTCCTCCTTTTCGATATTTGAAGACTAATCTGTAAATCTCCGTATTCGATCGATGCCGATCCGATCCGTTGCGGGTGATGTGATGAATTTGTATTTGACATGACGATTCGTCAAGGCTCGGTACAGTGCGGCGAGACGCGATTATGAGACGCATGAGCTCCGCACAGGAGAATTGTTTTGAGAGAGTGCGCCGCGCGCAAGCGGCTTTTTTTACTTCTTACCGAAACATGACACGGCACACACGCACGCGTTAGACTCACTTCTTTCTTCAATTTATTTGTGTCCTCCTTCTCATTGTAAAAAAGTTGGTCACCTTACTTTATCATAAATAGTAATTAAAGAAAGTCCAAAAAAGCCTCCCTTAGGCATAAAAGCCAACTCTCCCTCCCTCCCCCCTCTCTCCCTCCCTCCCCCTCTCCCTCTCTTCCTCCCTCCCTCTCTTTCCTTCCCTCTTTCTCTCCCTCCCTCTCTCTCCCTCCCCTCCCTCCCTCCTTACCTCCCTCCCTCTCTCCCCCTCCCTCTCTCTCTCCCTCCTCCCTCTCTCCCTCTCCCCCTCCTTCCCTCCCTCTCTCTTTCCCTCCCTCCCTCCTTCCTCTCCCCCTCCCTTCTCTCCCTCTCCCTCCCTCTCTCCCTCCCCCTCCCTCCCTCTCTTTTCCTTCTCTCTCTCTCCCTCTCTTCCTCTCCCTCTTTCCCTCCTTCTCCCCTCTCTCCCTCCCTCCCTCCCTTCGTCCTCCCTCTCTCCCTCTCTCTCTCTCCGTCCCTCCCTCTCTCCCTCTCCCTCCCTCTCTCTTTCCCCCTCCCTCTCCTCCTCCCTTTCCCTCCCTCTTCCTCTCCCCCTCCCTCTTTCTCTCCCTCCCCTCCCCTTCCCTCTCTCTTTCCCTCCCTCTCTCCCTTCCTCCGCCTCCATCTCTCCCTCCCTCTCCCTCTCTCTCTCTCCTTCTCTCTCAGTCCAACATACCTCGCAGTAATGATGCAGTGAGGAAAATAGACATTATGAATGCTGTTTTCAGTTATATAAAATAAAGGTGGTGTATGACACTAGTAATAATAATATCTGGTCAGGTATAAAACAGAGTGCTCTGTGCAAGAAGGAAGCACCATCTTCTCTTAACGTTATCTATATACAGCTGGTCCCGAACTTACAACTACAGTTGAGCCCAACATTTCTGTTGCTAAATGAGACATTTGTTAAGTGAGTTTTACCTCACTATATGACAGTTTTCCTGCCACAGTTCTCACCTTTTTTTCCACTGTCGTTAAGTGAGTCACTGCCATTGTTAAATTAGTAATATGGTTGTTAAGCGAATCTGGCTTCCCCATTGACTCTGCTGGTCAGAAGGTTGCAAAAGGCAGGTCACATGATCCCAGAACAATGCAACCGTCATAAATGTGGCTCAGCAGACTGATAGCATTGTGACTAACACCAGCTGTCTGCAATTACTGTAAGTTCGAATCTTGCCAAGCTCAAGGTTGACTCAGCCTTCCATCCTTTCTAAAGTAGGTAAATTGAGGACCCAGTTTGTGGGGGCAATAAGCTGACTTTGCATAAATATACAAAAGTATGAAGGCTATTGCTTAACGCACTATAAACTGCTCTGAGTCTCCGGAAAAGGGCGGCATATAAATAAATAAATAAATAAATAAATCTTGACCGGCTCAAGGTTGACTCAGCCTTCCATTCTTCCGAGGTGGATAAAATGAGGACCCAAATTGTTGGGGGCAAATATGCTGACTCTGTAAACCATTTACAGAGGGCTGTAAAGTGGTAAGTGCTATAGCTATTGCTAATGGCTTGATGACCTCTAGTAAACAGTTTACGTAACTGCCATTGTTTCCTGTATTAGAAATCAGCATTGAGGCAATCTTGGTTGTTTAAAAAATAGGACTGGACATATTGTCAGCAGAATGGGAGACTATCACCCAAAGTCTATCAGAATATATGGCTGTAGTAAATCTAATGCAAAATAAATAAATAAATAAATAATAAAGATCAGGGATGTTGTCTACACTTAGAAGATTAAAAATGGATCCCAGATGAAGGCAGAGGCCACCTCCATGCTGCCATCGAGAAAACTATATGGCTGGGCAGGAATCACACTCAAAAGAGGCCATCCTCAATGAGAATGTTTGGACTGCAAAGCATTTTATGTGTTATTCCGGTTATCTTTTGCCAACAAAACTGCGTATAGTCAAGGCTATGGTTTTCCCAGTTGCAATGTATGGCTGTGAAAGTTGGACCATAAGGAAGGCTGAGCGCCAAAGAATTGAGGCCTTTGAACTCTGGTGCCGGAGAAGACTCCTGCAAGTCCCTTGGAGTGCAAGGCGATCAAACTGGTCAGTCCTAGAGGAGATCAACCCTGACTGCTCTTTAGAAGGCCAGATCCTGAAGATGAAACTCAAATACTTTGGCCACCTAATGAGAAGGAAGGACTCCCTGGAGAAGAGCCTAATGCTGGGAACGATCGAGGGCAAAAGAAGAAGGGAACGGCAGAGAATGAGATGGATGGATGGAGTCACTGAAGCAGTCGGCGTGAGCTTAAATGGACTCCGGGGGATGGTAGAGGACAGGAAGGCCTGAAGGAACATTCTCCATGGGGTCGCAATGGGTCGGACACAACTTCGCAACTAACAACAACAAAAAAAAATATTACAACACAGAAAGCTTTTAATGTCTGTCTGGCAGAAGGAGCAATTTCTTAACAGATGGATGAGAAAACGCCCAAAAGAACTTTCATTGTGCAATCATTTCGCCTCTTTCAGAAAATATTATAGAGGATCCAGATAACCAAAACTTTCACTTATAACCTTCATGCGTTCTTCCCACCCTTCCTTTTTTCGTTAAAACAGGAAAGACAGGATAGCTGCAGCCATATATGACTGGTATTTTTGCTACCAGTCCCCAGTCTGGAGCCAACCAAAATATGTGAAATTAAATATGTGAAACTCCATGAAACCAATCCTAAAAAATCTAACCCCTGTGGTCTAATCTGATTATTTCAACAACAATACGTGGGAGCTAACGGAATATAAATAAATAGTCATGTAATCATATCACATTCTTAATATATATATATATATATATATATATATATATATATATATATATATAATTAGTAACCACCTATTAACCAATCTGAAGAGAAAAAAGTTACTGTCAGTCACTCTCTCTGTCTCACACAAAAGAGACAGCTGAGTTGGCAAAAACACTTGTCTTCACCTGATTTTACCTTGGAATGAATCAAAATAAGTATTCCATGCAAACAGAATTGAAATTATTTAGACAGGACAGGACAGTTCTTTTGTTGCAAGAGAACATTCTGTTCTTTTAAAAAAAACAACTTTAGCTTTAGAAGTGTATAACATGCTATGTTACATGCATTACGATAAACGGGATATCTTTATAATGAGAAGGATTAGACACTTGGCAATGTGAAAAAGTCAAGCAGGAACATCAACTGTGGACCTAGTTTAGAGAATTTCTTTATTATTTTCTTCGGCTGGAAAAAAAAATCCTCTTGGATTTTGATGGGGTTGTTGCATTTTACATTGTACGTTTTCGCAATCCGATAGAACGAATGTGATGTTTTATCATCGCCATGTTATGAGGTTTTCTTTTTTTAGAAAGAAAATCTTTCTTTTCAGAGTTCTCATATAATAAGGTCTTAATTTTATTTCTCGATAACCATGTACTGCTTAGGGTATTACCTAATAGTCTAAATCAGAGTTCCCCAATCTTTCCGGGTTTGTGGCCCGGTGGTGGTGGGGGGGCAAGAAGGGATGGTTCTAGTGGTGGCTTGCCTTCAGTTTGGACCGGTTCGCAAGAACCGGTAACAAAACCGTCAGGAAGCTCTACCCACTGACCTGGACATCATCATAAGTGATCTGCACATGTGCCGAAGAGCACAGGCATGGGCGCTAGTGTTCTGTCCCCGTCTCACACATGCACACAAACAGATAGCCAGGGGTTAAATAAAACTGGCAGACAACAAATTCTTTCAATAAGAGGATTGGCAGCAACCCAGTAGCTGCTTGCCAAGAACTTTACTCATAGAGGGAGGGGGTGTTCCTCCATCAGATAAACCCAAACAAGATACACACAGTTCAAGAATTGTCAAGTCCAGTCCGTATTAAATCCAAGGCAGATAACGTTGTTTCAAAGATACAATATGACTCACTAGTAGTTAGTTTTGTCCATCACAGAGTCTGAATGGCCACCTCACCCCCTTTTATCCCCTGTGGGCTGTGGTCCAGTGACTCAGCTTAATCTCTGGCACGCCTCCTTTTCTGCTGCGTACGCTTGTCTCTCCGACGCTGGCGTGGATCCAGACAAGACTTATCTCCGTCACTGTCCGACTGTGAGGAGATACCTGGCTCCTGGCCAATCTCTTCTCCTTCGGGAGACACCTGAGGCATTGCCAGAGAAGAGGGTCCTGGAGAGGGAAGCCTGGCCAACTCCTCTCCTTCATGTTCGGAGCCTTTTCCCTCTGATAAGTCAGCCTCGGGGGTCGGAGTCACAACAGCTAGCGCGATGCGAACCAGTAGTAAAGGAAAGTAGAGTCCACCCCTGGATGGTTCAATGGTGGGTTGCTATGGTAGCGGTGGCAGCGGGAGGCTCCACTCACCCGTCCGGACATCTCTGCGCATGCGCAGAAGCTTCTGTTCATACACAGAAGCATCGCACGCATGCATGTGTACACCTACGAGCAAACCGGTAGCAACGGGATTTGAAACCCAGTACTGGGATAATTCCACGCGAGCAGTGGGCGAGTACGCATGAGCACCTCGCACAGACACCCTTCCGCCACTTCCATGGCCTGGTTCCGAATGGCTCAAGGCCCGGTACACATTTGTGTAAGCGAAGGGCCTGTTGCTCGTGCAAATGGAATGCGCATGTGTGTGGCCGCTGCTCGCATAAGTGGGGATGCGTGTGCATACACACCCACCCACTCACCACTTCTACAGCAGTGGTGGGTTGTCCCTGGTTCGGACTGGTTCCATAGAACCGGTAGTAAAACCGGCAGGAGGCTCCGCCCACTGACCCTGACGTCATCAGAAGCAATCTGTGCATGCGATCCCGTTGCGAACCGGTAGTAAAGGTAAGTAGAACCCACCCCTGTTCTGCAGCCTGGTTCTGAATGGCTCAAGGCCCAGTAATGGGCCACAATCCAGGGGTTGGGGACCCCTAATCTAATTTGTACAAAATGAAGGAACATGGATCCAGAAAATCTCTAATAAAACAGGAGGAGGAGATTACCATTCTTCATGGAAAGACTATATTAGCAGAAGGAACTTAATTATGTTTTCGTATCGATATTGACATCCATACACCCAGTTGGTTTAAATGTTTGTTTCTTCTGAAGATTTTAAAATAGATTTTAAATCAATGTTGTCTCCTGGCAATTGTCTGGACAACTCCCTGCTGTTTTGTTGGCAAAATTTTGGAAGGGGTTTGCCATTACCTACTTCCTAGGGCTGAGAGACAGAACAACTTGTTCAAGGTCACCCAGCTGGATTTGTGCCCAAAATGAGACTAGAACTCACAGTCTCCCAGTTTCTAGTGTGATACATGAACCACTGCATCAAATTGGCTCCATAAAATATAGAATACTGAACTCCTAACTGATTGCATAACAACACAAACATTTCGATCACTACTGAGATAGAGATAATACTTTTTTCTTAACTGTCCTTGTATCTTTGCCCATAAAAGTCCATTGTGCTCCATTGTGCAGTAGTAGCCAAAATTGTGGAAGCCTTTTGGGAAAAGTGTATTTTCTAAAACTAGCAAATAACACCACTTTTTTTTTTGGAGTAGTACCATAAAATTATATATCAATGGAAAGATCATTTAATCAAGAATGTAATGCAATAACTTGTATGAAGGATTTGCTATTAGAATAGCAGTTACAGTATAAAGAAGAAAAGTGAAACACGTAGAAAAAAATGAGATATACAAAAATGATCACCATGTCAGTTAATACTTAATTGGGTAACGTTTAGCATGAATGACGGCTTTACAACGTCTTCCCATGGAGTGAACCAAGTCTTTTAGTTCTGCAGCTGTTATGATGTGAAACCAAGATTGAATGATTGCTTCTATTAACTGGGTTTTATTGCTGGGTCGCTTCTGACTAACAAGTTTCTTTAGTCGGCTCCATAGATTTTCAATGGGGTTAAGGTCTGGGCTATTCCCAGGCTATTCCTGCAGTGGAATAGGATTATCTTGAAACTCCCCAAAAAAGCGGTGTTATTAGCCATCAAACCTCAAAAATACACTTTTCCCAAAAGGTTTCCACAATTTTAGCCACTACTGTATGTCCACATATGTATATTACACAGCTTTGTGATAATGTTTTGTTAACATTAAAAAAGCACTGAACGACTTTAAATCTTAGTGGTAATGGAGGAAAAAAAATGCTAAATACATGTAATATACCCCCCCCACCCTTTGGCACGCGATGGCAAAAAGGTTAGCCATCACTGGTCTACACAAATATAATAGGACAGAGTGCAGTGTATCATTCTGTCCAGTGATGGGTTCCAACCATTTAATTTAATTAATTAAATTTATATGCCGCCCCTCTCCAAAGACTCAGGGTGTTGTTACCACCGGTTCTCTTCGCGCACACGCTTTGCGCTCAACCGCCACACACGTGTTCGCTTTGCTTGCACGCGCACCGAACCTGTGCTATGCACAAGCGCATTATATTTCTGCCCAGCTGAGGCGCAGCAATCCACTCTGCCGCGCCTATCAGCTGGGCTAAAAGATGACAAAGGCAGATCTAACGCGGGGATGGGTGGGAGGGTCCAGCTCACAGTCATAGAGAACCAGTTCGCTGACGTCACATCATCACCACTACCGGCTTACCCGAACCGGACTGAACTGGGTGCAACCCACCACTGATTCTGTCACTGCATTCGTATCATGATGTAATCTTAGTTTGGGGAGGAACAGCCAACTAAAGTCAGGAGAGTGTCAAAAGCAGTTTGATCAGACTGGCATATCAACTTGCTACTGTAGGAAGTTAGCACCCATCCCTCTCCTAGTAAAATGAAATATTCTACAAAATATTAAAAAGGCAGAATATTATATTTCCCTGGATGAGAAATGGAGAAACATGTTTTTTAGGCAGGAAGCAGACTCACTCTGCTTATCAGACAGCAGATGTCAGCGCTTAAGAGATAAAGAGATAGCTAGGTCTATTCATAAGCAAATGCCCTCGCCCAAGATCCAACAAAGATAGGATTAGCCCTCTATCCATCTAGCAACAGAACTCACCACATGGCACCTGGGGAGATTGCATCACCCAGCAAGGCTCAACCAAGCCTGGGACTCAAAAGACAACCTACAAAGTTATCCCTGCATGGCCCAATGGGAGTCTGACAACCAATCAGAATACAAGCTCAAATTCAAAGACCAACAAAAGGTATAAATCGATACCACTGTATAAACAAAAGGGCCTCAAAACCATGTGGTCCTGTCCATCATTAAACCATCTTTTCAAGCAGTCTCCATGTTTCCTTCTCCCCACTTGGAACTGAACCCAGATGGACATTTCTTCCAACACTACAGAGACTCCATCAAAAACAACCATCACAACCTTCTCAGAGCCAACAAACAGAATCTCAGGCAGCCATTCTAAAGATCCTGGGAAGTTAACTTAATTGAATATAGTGCGATAGTATATGACTATACTCTAAATATTCGTGTACCACCTGCGGTAATTTGTATTCCTATCTGTAGTCATATAATTCAATAATCATAAGTCTAGGAAAGCAGAAAATGCTACCGCTGTGAATTAAAAAATATGTGAATTAAGTTATTTGCAACAAACCAATTAATTTAACAAATATGAGGAACACTAATCTGGTGTCCAGGAAAACAATGCCACTGAATTCGTACAGGAGGATTTAAAGCTATCCCTAGAACACATGGATGCATTCAAGTAGGCCTTAAATTACATACTAATTAAGATGATCTCAGCTGGACTTTAGCAGAGGAATCTGTGTGAAGGTTGCCCAATTCCAACTTTATTCATTGAACTTTTCTCTCTTGTCAGTATACATAAATTTAAAGAGTTAAATTTTTTAGTCAAGTGCTGTAAACTTTCAAATCGAGGCCTTCCCACCATTAAAAAAAAAAATGCATTCACCTAGTAAGAGAATGTCCTGTAAGAGTACCGAACAACAGAACTGTCCATCTAAATAACGATGCAGATTTTCTATTATCCTCATTCATTAAAAAAATACAAGCAAACACTTGCTCAGGATAACTCACTTTTTTTTTTCTGTTGCAAATTAGCTTCTTTGCAGTTGCCAGAGGCTCGGTGAGGCTAAGTGAAAGTCGGAACAAACACAGCTTAATTCACCTTGGTTATCTGTGTAAACCATTTAATTCCTGCATATATTTACCGAGACGTAGAATGACTCCCAGCCACAGTATTGGGATGGGGTGGGGGAGGGGGAGAGAGAAGAGGGGAAAAAAAACAAAACAAACCAGAGTTCATTAAACAGATATCCAACCCGACTTGCAGGTTCTAATCTGATGTTTGCAAGAAAGAAAGAAAAATGCAATTGGATGACTCAAGGAAATGTGTGATGTCACACAAGGCTGGAAATACAAACTTTACCTGAATGATTTAAAGCAACAGTCGGCCACACCTGATCAGTCATAATTCCCAGGGAACAGACACTCTATGTGTACCTCTCAGTACCGTATCATATCACATATAATTTTTTTTTCAAGCAAGACTTACCTCTCTCTCTCTCTCTCTCTCTCCCGTGTTTCCCTGAAAATAAGACCCTGTCTTATATTATTTTTGAACCCTGAAATAAGCACTTGGCCTTATTGCCATACGCTCAAAAGCCCAATTGGGCTTATTATCAGGGGATGTCTTATTTTGGGGAAAATAAGGTATAAGTAGCCTTGGTGGCACAGCAGACTAAAGTGCTGTTAAGTAGCACTTAGCTGCCAGCTGCCTGCAATTACTGCGAGTTTTAATCTCACCAGGCTCAAGGTTGACTCAGCCTTCCATCCTTTCGAGGTAGGTAAAATGAGGACCCGGATTGTGGGGGCAATAAGCTGACTTTGTATAAAATAGAACACCGCTTAGGGGGGGGCCAAAAAGCCCTACTAAGCAGGTATATATAAAAGTATGAAGGCTATTGCTTAATGCATTGTAAGGCGCCCTGAATCTCTGGAGAAGGGCAGCATATAAATCGAAACAACCAACCAACCAACCAACCAATCAATCAATATTTTATATCTTGAATAATTACGAAGAACGTCCCATGGATTTTAAAGAGAAGGCTCACCTCCCAACTACAATTAAAAGCAAAAGTACAAAGCACCTTAGAACTCCGCAAGGATATAGGATAATATTTTACTTTAGACTTGCTGACCTTACTGAAACTCTAGAGAGAATGCAGAGAAGAGCAATAAAGATGATTAGGGGACTGGGGGCTAAAACATATGAAGAACGGTTGCAGGAACTGGGTATGTCTAGTTTAATGAAAAGAAGGACTAGGGGAGACATGATAGCAGAGTTCTAATATCTCAGGGGCTGCCACAAAGAAGAGGAAGTCAAACTATTCTCCAAAGCACCTGAGGGCAGGACAAGAAGCAATGGGTAGAAACTAATCAAGGAGAGAAGCAACTTAAAACTAAGGAGAAATTTCCTGACAGTTAGAACAATTAATAAGTGGAACAACTTGCCTGCAGAAGTTGTGAATGCTCCAACACCGGAAATTTTAAAGATGTTGGATAACCATTTGTCTGAAGTGGTGTAGGGTTGGACTAGAAGACCTCCAAGGTCCCTTCCAACTCTGTTACTTCTATTCTATTCTATTCTATTCTATTCTATTCTATTCTATTCTATTCTATTCTATTCTATTCTATTCTGAAAAAAGTTAAAAATTCATCCCCCCCCAAAAAAGCTGTCTGTTCCTGTAGTTGAATCTGTTGATATGGATCCTTTAGTTGTAATACAAATTTGTTATAAATCACACCAGATTAATTGGGTTGTATAAACAAAGCCATGTAAATGTTTTAAGGGGCTGCTATTTACCACATTAGATTAGAGAAAGTCTAGTATAGACTGTAGATCAGCCAAGTATCCAAGCATGATCCAAGCATGCTCTTACATGTAATGATTAGTTATAAGAGAAATATTAATCCTTCAAACCTCCAGCTTTGGCAGGTGACCACACGGACATCAGTTTAAAGACCAGATACGTCCTTCTTTCGATTTCTTTTAATTTAGTCTGATTTCAAGGTATCTGAAGGATCCAACAGCCAAAAGCTAAATCTGGTGAAATGTTCTCCTCTTCTTGAGTTCAGAAATGCATTGAGGAGAGCCAATTAAGGACAGCTGAAGTTGTTTAGTCTATGAAGGACAGCTGAAATTGTTTAGTCCATGTGGGATTGGGCAAGAGTAAAGTAGAAACTAAAAGGATGGCACCATAACAACCTGAGATCAGCTCAATAATTTATGAAAGTAACATGCCATGGTGCATGGAAGATGTGGAAATCACTCATTTCCATGAGTGATGAAAAGTCCAGGCCAAGTATATTCATATTTATGTCTTTTCATAATGTGTGAACCCAGAGAGTGACTTAAATCAAACCATGAAGTTTTGAAAAATAAACCACGGTCTAGTACAGGGATCTGCAACCTTAAACACTCATTTGGACCCGTTTCCCACAGGAAAGAAAACACCGGGAGCCACAAAACCCTTCCCATGCCTGACTATTTCTTGAGCGGCCACAAAACTAGCCTATGTAGTTGAATTAAATGTTCTGTTTTCTTCTGAAACTTTTCTTTTCTTGGATTTATCCATGGTTGGCCTACCAGGGGTTGAAAAGCTCAATAAATTGCATTCCGGTGGGTATCACACATTGGCAGTTTGTGACGCATATTTTGAGTGACAGGGAGCCGCAGCAGAGGGGTGAAAGAGCCACATGTGGCTCCAGAGCAGTGATGGGTTCCTCCCGGTTCGGTCCAGTTTGGCCGAGCCGGTAGCGGTGACGATATGACATCACCAAACCGGTTCTCCCCCCCACCGCCCTCCCACGTTATTCTTACCTTTTATTTGGTCCCACCCCCAATCTATTGCTGCCTCCTGAGTCCCAGCTGATGACTAGAGGGGAAAAAAACTGTTTAAACTCTTGCCGCGGGGCTTCAAAGGGCCGCCCTACAGCTGATCAGTGTTAAAAGCAAACAAATGAGTCGGGTCGTAAGTGCGAGGACTGGTCGTAAGTGCGAGGACCTTCCAGAATTGACTCTGACCAGCTAGCCACGCCCACCTAGTCACATGACCTCCAAGCCACACCCACAAAATAAGCCACGCCCACAGAACCAGTAGTAAAAAAATTTAGAACCCACCCCTGCTCCAGAGCTACAGGTTGCTGGTCTAGTATAATGTATGAACTGAGGATATGGCCCACTGGTTTCTGACTGAAGCTGCCACATCAACTGTTATTCAAAAAAAATAAAATCTCCAGATGTTGGCTCCCATTAAAATATATATACCATCAGAACACCTGAAAGACAAATTTAGGATCAGCCTTCTGGGAAAAAAAAGAGATGTGGCTGCTAAGTGTTGGTGTCCCAAAGGTGTTTTTTCAAGAGGCAATTGGAGTTTCTTGTTTTTCTTGGAAGACATTTTGCTTCTCCTCCAAGAAGGAGAGGAAGAGAAGTCTTGGATGAGAAGTGAAACACCTTCCAAGAAAAACCAGAAAGTCCAGTTGCCTCTTGAAAAAGCACCTTTGGGACAACCATGATCTGGATGACTGACAATCTCCATAGATATTAAGAGTTGGTGCCAAATGCATGGCACATCATCATCAACTTCATCATGAGTGTGACATACAGTCAGAATTGATGTGAAGAAAAATACTGTTATGTTGAGGGAAAACACTAGAGGAGGAGGAGGAGGAGGAGAGGAAGAGGAAGAGAAGGAGGAAGGAGAAGAAGAAGAAGAAGAAGAAGAAGAAGAAGAAGAAGAAGAAGAAGAGAAGAAGAAGAAGAAGAAGAAGAAGAAGAAAGGAGGAGGAGGAGGAGGAGGAGGAGGAGGAGAAGAGGAAGAGGAAGAGGAAGAGGAAGAGGAAGAGGAAGAAGAAGAAGAAGAAGAAGAAGAAGAAGAAGAAGAGAAGAAGAAGAAGAAGAAGAAGAAGAAGAAGAAGAAGAAGAAGAAGACTACTGTTACATTGCAGAGGAGAGCAACCAGGATGATTAAGGGACTGGAGACTAAAACATACGATGAACGGTTGCAGGAACTGGGCATGGCTAGTCTAGTGAAGAGAAGGACCAGGGGAGACATGATAGCAATGTTTCAATATTTGAGGGGCTGCCACAGAGAGAAGGGGGTCAAGCTATTTTCCAAGGCACCAGAAGGCCAGACAAGGAATAAAGGATGGAAACTGAACAAGGAGAGCTTCAACCTAGAAATAAGGAGAAATTTTTCTGACAGTGAGAACCAGGGGTGAAATCCAGCAGGTTCTGGAGAACCGGTAGCGGAAATTTTGAGCAGTTCGGAGAGCCGGTAGCGGAAATTTTGAGCAGTTCGGAGAACCGGTAGCGGATATTTTGACTAGTTCAGAGAACCAGCAAATACCACCTCTGGCTGGCCCCAGGGTGGGGTGGGAATGGAGATTTTATAATATCCTTTCCCCAGCAGTGGGGAAGGAATGGGATGTTGCAGTATCCTTCCCCTGGAATGGGGTGGGAATGGAGATTTTGCAGTATCCTTCCCCTGCCACGCCCACAGAACCAGTAGTAAAAAAAAAATGTGGATTTCACCACTGCCTTAATCTCTTTTTCTTCCGGAAGACTAGAAATAAAACAAGTTCATTAGAAAGAAGATAATCCAAAAAAATAAGTACAATTTCCTTCCAAAGCAGCGGAAGCCAATTTTTGGAGACGCTCAGATGGGATAGCCTTGTAACAAAACAAATGATCTTACAAGGTAGTAAAGACAGAATCTTTAATGGCAACATAAACTCTTAAGGGCCATTTCATAAAATAACATGGGCAACTCCAAGAAACATTAAGTAGTCCCAAAGGCATTGCAATGGACAGCAAGTGGGGTGTGTCATTTGCTACACAAAGTACAAGCACATAATGTTTGTGAGCAACCTGAAGACACACAACTCCTGGGAGTGGAAGCCTCACCACAAAGTAATTGTCTTTCTTTAATTGCTGTTTTGTATTATTAACCTTGCCTCGCCCTTTGGAATTGAGTTGATGCTGGTCGGAAATGAACTACACCCAAATTAATGGGATTTTGTTTTAATATTACTAGATTTCATAGGATTTTTTTTTTTTTACTGCTCTCTTTCACGATTTGTCCCTTGAGTTTTATTTGGTAATAATAACCGTGTTATTCTTTCCATAGATCAGATATAGCAATGCTCTAAAAAGTAAAGGAAATAGGAGAAGCTTTAAAAAAAAAAAAAACCAACAACCTCAAAAAGGCCATTTGGAAGTTTTATAAATAGTTTTCGGTTTCCAAATCTTTTCATTAGGGAGGCTGGTGAAAGGGAAGGAGAAAAGGAAGCTAGTCTTTCAGCCCTCTGCATATGAGATGGCTGTGAAGCCCAACTGCTTCTCGGTTCTTATCTCTCTGTGGGAAAATATTGAATGCCCACAGTAGCGAACCTAAAAGCAGCTCTCTATTGCAAACTTAAAAATACATTTTTAAGGCAATGATGTTCATGATAATCTCTGCAATATAAATCAAATTCAGATCAAATCTTTGTTATGGTCATAGACCGGCATAAAGAGGGAGGGGTACAGTTATTAAAAAAGCAGAGAGGATAGGTTAGCCTACACGTATAAACATATAAAAATGAAAATCTAGAAGATATATCTATATCTATATCCATCATCCATTCATCATCCATCCATCCATCCATCCATCCATCCATCCATATCTATCTATCTATCTATCTATCTATCTATCTATCTATCTATCTATCTATCTATCTATCATCTATCTATCTATCTTTACTGGTATATCTATCTATCTATCTATCTATCTATCTATCTTGTAGGAGAAACACAATATTCTTTCACCCAATATGTCTGACTCCTGACATATTACTATGTTGCTAATATTGTGGTTGCGCTTCTTCTGCCATACAGAAAAACAGTGGAAAATATTCTGGATTCCAGGAAACAAAACATTTAATGAAAAGTGTTACATTCCCCAACACAAAACAATTGTTAACATTTTCCAAAAGAAGTCTCTGCTCAGTGCTCGTTTAAATATATTGTTTTTACTTCTAGTTATGTTCAAACTCACTGGTCCCCCCCATAGACTCCAAAAGTGGTTAACTAAGAGCAGATATCCTGTGGTATTTTGTCTTTTCCAATGTCTCTGAGGCAGTCTGCTTTGAGAGCCACCCAGTTTGAACACTGAGAAATAATTGTTTTGCATTGTGTTAGGAACCGACAAGCACACTTCTGCACCGGAGTAATTAAAAGGGGGTTCAACTCAGTGGTGGGTTTCAAATTTTTTTTACTACTGGTTCTGTGGGCATGGCTTGGTGGGCGTGGCATGGCTTGAAGGGTGTGGCTTGGTGGGCGTGGCAGGGAAAGGATACTGCAAAATCTCCATTCCCACCCCACTCCAGGAGAAGGTTACTGCAAAATCCCCATTTCCTCCCGATCAGCTGGGACTCGGGAGGCAGAGAATAGATGGAGGCGGGGCCGGTCATAATTTTTACTACCGGTTCTCCGAACTACTCAAAATTTCTGCTACCGGTTCTTCAGAACTGGTCAGAACCTGCTGAAACCCACCTCTGGTTCAACTCCTTTCATTTTTTTTTTAAAATCACGTTAACTCCCGACTGAAATTAAAAACAAAACAAAACTCTATACTTTAGGTTTCAAAAAAGGGCAAGGACACTGTAACTCTGAGAAACAGTTTGGACATTTATTGGCTATTTAGAAAAAACCCATTGTTGCACTTTTGTGCATTTTTCATTTTCACACCTCTGTACCTGGTTTCTCTTAGAATGCCTGACCACAATAATAACAATGGCAGTCACATCTGGCTTTGTTAAAATACATTGCTCACGAAGACCGACACACTTTATAACTGTGGAAAATATTTATTGTGTGGTATCGCTGATGCTCTCCTCTACCATGCTAAAAGATAAAGGTTCCCCTCGCACATATGTGCTAGTTGTTCCCGACTCTAGGGGGCAGTGCTCATCTCCATTTCAAAGCTGAAGAGCCAGCACCGTCCAAAGATGTCTCCATGGTCATGTGGCCAGCATGACTAAACGCCAAAGGTGCACGGAACGCTGTTACCTTCCCACCAAAGGTGGTCCCTGTTTTTCTACTTGCATTTTTTTAAGTGCTTTCGAACTGCTCGGTTGGCAGGAGCTGGGATAAGTAACGGGAGCTCAGCCTGTTACGCGGCAGTAGGGATTCGAACCGCTGAACTGCCAACCTTTCGATCGACAAGCTCAGCGTCTTAGCCACTGAGCCACCGCGGAGTTGGGTAAATGAGGACCCAGTTTGTGGGGGCAATAAGCTGACTTTGTATAAATATACAAAAGGATGAAGGCTATTGCTTAATGCATTGTAAGCCGCCCTGAGTCTCCGGAGAAGGGCGGCATATAAATCAAATTAAAAAATAAATAAATAAATAAATAAATAAATAAATATTTCCAGTGGGACATGGTTTGTGGGGAGCTGGATGAAGGTGAATACAGCCGTGTACGCGGGAAGGAAGGATCGAGATTGGCAAATTGGCCTCGCCCCCTTTGTGCATGTCTAAAAGGAACAGGGAATGAATTGTGAAGCTCCACTGCCACCTTTCCTACCGGTTATGCCAGCCAATGTCAGTTCATCTCTGGACAAAACCTCTAATTATATAAACTTGTTGTAGTTCTGAGAAAACAAGTTCCTTTTCATGCAGCTCCTGGAAAATTCTGGTCATGGATTCCAAATGAGCCATCATATCTCCACCTTTAAGAAGATGTTGTTTAAATAATCTCCTTGTGAGATAAATATGAGCACCCACAGAGTCACGAACATATAGTCTCTTCAACTTGGTCCAACACCTAGCAGCAGACTCTTCACCACGAATATGGACAAGCTGCTGGTCACCCAGTGTTAGTCCAATAATGCAAAGAGCTCGTTCATTGTCTCTGTTAAACTTGGTTAATTTCTTCTCATCTTCTTCATCAGCAGGATTCCATGCTGTTACATCCGGTGGATTATTAACTATGTCCCACAGTCCTTCTCTACGCAGAAGTAGATTACATTTTGCAGACCAGGATACATAGTTTGTTCCATCCAGCTGGGTTATCATGGAAAAATTTGCTGCTTGTTCTAGTGCCATCTTCACTTGGATTGTTTATCACAAACACAGTTTGTTCTATTCACATTAACTCTCAGTTTAGCTCTTAACAATCCTAGTTAGTTCTGGTTGGCTCTGGGCCCATAACCAATGTTAAGGATATTGGTGTTGTGTTACCAACCAGCAGAGTAAATTGCACAAGGAAACGTTGCTGAGAGCAATGAATAAGAGATATGCAAACTGGTTTATCAAAAGCTTACTTTATAGTAGAAAAACAGTCTCATAGTCTTTAAACAAATTCCAAGTCTTTGCCAGTAAATCAGTCCAGTAGTTACAGAATCTTCTTACCCAACAAACAGTAGTTGGTTGAAATAACAAACTCACTCTGGTTCACAAACCACGATGGTTGCAGATCCATCAAACGATGATTAGCAGATAACAACTCCTCTCAATGGTAGCTTATCATAGCAGCTTCATCATCAATGGCAGAATAACATAGCAGCAACTGAACATGTTACAATACCTTGCTTAAATACTCTCACAACCAGTAATTATGTAATTACAGCATGACTCAGCATTAAAGTCACATAATACATTTACAGATTAAAGTAACAGTACACATATATTGCCTGGACAACATAGTTAGGCTCGAACCATATCCTAACACGCATCTTTCCCCTATCACTTTCTCTACAGCTATAGAGAAATGTACATCTTGTCTTTGAGAAAAATTGTGTGGAGGAATGTTTGCCATCAGCTAGTTTGGGTTCAAAGCTATCGATTCAATAGGCATGTAAAAGGAAGAATATGACTGGACTGTTCTGGAGTCAGTTCTCATTCATACGCAAAAATACATTCAGGAAAATGGCGTCTCCCTCAACCTTCTTCATAAGAAAATCTTGGGGGTTCAACGCGCACAGAAACCTTCAAAACTGACCGATAATGATCTATGAATACGACTTTGAGACTTCAAGTATGATCACACATACACAACATAGACACACACAAAACACATACTGGTTTTGAAACTTCACAAGGCGGCAGAGAAAACAACAACAACCCACAGAGATCAAAAGGGAGTTTCAAAAGGAAAATTTATTTTGGACCTTAATTTTCCTGTACTTTGTTTCCAACCCAAGGAATAAATGTGTGTGTGTGAGAGAGAGAGTGGCTGGGGAAGGAGGGGTAGGGAGAGGGAAAGATTTTGCATACTTATAAACATTTTTTTCTGTTTGCTGAGTTCCCCAACTTGTGCCCTTCATAAATACAGGATGCCCATGACCCAGGGGTGAAATCCAGCAGGTTCTGACAGGTTCTGGAGAACCGGTAGTGGAAATTTTGAGCAGTTCAGAGAACTGGCAAATATCACCTCTGGTTGGGACTTGGGAGGCAGAGAATAGATGGGGGCGGGGCCAGTCAGAATTTTTACTACCGGTTCTCCGAACTACTCAAAATTTCCGCTACCGATTCTCCAGAACTGGTCAGAACCTGCTGAAACCCACCTCTGGTTCAACTTCTTTCATTATTATTTTTTTAAAAACATCACATTAACATTAATATCACCTCTGGCTGGGACTTGGGAGGCAGAGAATAGATGGCGGCGAGGCCAGTCAGAATTTTTACTACCGGTTCTCCGAACTACTCAAAATGTCCACTACCGGTTCTCCAGAACCTGTTAGAACCTGCTGGATGTCATGCCAGCTTTGGAAACCCACTTCATTCTGTTTCTATAAGGCACTATCAATACTATAGTTTAGTGATGGTTAACCTTTTTGGTGCCGAGAGCCCAAAGCCTTGGTAGTACAGGGGTTTAAGGCACCCTGTTATTAAGCTTATTAAGACCAGCTGCCTGCAATTACTGCAGAGTTCGAATCTCACCAGGCTCAAGGTTGACTCAGCCTTCCATCCTTTCTAAGGTAGGTAAATTGAGGACCCAGTTGTGGGGGCAATAAGCTGACTTTGTATAAATATACAAAAGGATGAAGGCTATTGCTTAACGCATTGTAAGCCACCCTGAGTCTCCGGAGAAGGGCGGCATATAAATCAAATTAAAAAAAAAAAATCTACTAGACAGAAACTATCTGCAATAAAAGGCTGTAGAGATTCTCAGTCATCCAGGTCATTTGGTTGTCCCATAGGCGCTTTTTCAGGAGGCAACCGGACTTTTTTTTTTTTTTTTTCTTTGAAGACGTTTTGCTTCTCATCCAAGAAGCTTCTTCCACTCTGACAGGACGGTGGGGAATGGAAGGATTTGTATTTCTTGCAGGCAGCTGGTCATTTGCATCCTTTTAGATCAGGGGTCACCAACCTTTCGGACCTCAGGGACCACTAAACTCATAATTGTAAATCCCGTGGACCACTAAAATGATCTGCCTAATGACCGGGTGGTTGGGCGTGGCTAGGTGGTCATGTGACTGTGTGGGCGTGGCCAACTTAATGTCACTCACGTCAAGGGGTGTCTCTCCAGCCTCTAAGAGCCTTGGTAGTACAGGAGTTTAAGGCACCCTGTTATTAAGCTGGTTATTAAGACCAGCTGCCTGCAATTACTGCAGAGTTCGAATCTCACCAGGCTCAAGGTTGACTCAGCCTTCCATCCTTTCTAAGGTAGGTAAATTGAGGACCCAGTTGTGGGGGCAATAAGCTGACTTTGTATAAATATACAAAAGGATGAAGGCTATTGCTGAGCACATTGTAAGCCGCCCTGAGTCTTCGGAGAAGGCGGCATATAAATCAAATTAAAAAAAAAAAAGCGTGAGCGTGTGTGCCCAAATGCACGTGCACATGCATGAACCCCCCAAATGCAATGCGAGCGTCCCCCACACACATGTGCCCCCCCGGTGCCCTGTTTTGGCTTCCAGGTTGGTGCAGGAGGCATTCTATGGCCAAAACGGGGTGCGAGGGGGCCTCGCGCACCCCCGCCATGCCCTGTTTTGGCTTCCAGGTTGGGGCAGGAAGCCTTCCAGGCCCAAAACGAGGTGTGGGAGGAGTGCGTGCACACAAACCCCCAAAATGCAATGGGAGTGCCCCACCCCCTGCGCATGCATGGCAGAAACCCGAAGACTATCTGGCCAGCAGGAAGCCGACAAACATGCGCGGTGGAGCTGGGCTGGGATGACGGCTGGCGTGCCCGCAGAGAGGGCCCTGCGTGCCACCTGTGTCACGCGTGCCATAGGTTCGCCATCACGGCTATAGTTTCTTCCAATAAAAACCTATTTTAAAAAAGCATTCTACCCTTCCGTTTAAATTCTGAGTTTGTTAGATTACCTCAAAACCATTTTTATAAAAATGTGACTTTGATTTGGATTATATCTTGTGGAAGTCCCGGGGGGAGGGGAGGGTTAGGGGGGGTTAGGGAGGGCTAGGGGGGTTAGGGAGGGTTAGGGGGGAAAATTGGGGTGAAAATGTATTTGTAAAACTTTTTCAATAAAAAAAAACATTTGGAAACTTGGTCTACTTGTCAAGTGGGGAAAATGAGTCTGTAAAGGCTATCAATATTGCAAAAGTTTTTTTTCTCTTGAAAGTTAATGTTCTCCCTTCCTTTGTGACAAACAGTAAACTACTGTTTATTAACACATGAGGTTTTATATACACTACAAATAAAGGAAGTTGGTTTGTAAAATGTGTGGGCTTGTCTTGCTCATGTCCTGAGAAGTTTAGCCAAAGGACTCTGATTTTGACATAGGAAGAGAAGATTCAACGGTCAGGAAGGAAGTTTTGAAAAATCCGTATAAAAATACTCCGCAAAAGACTTTCCACAGGGAATATTAAAACAGGATACAGTTAAGGAAAACAAGGAGAGGGGATGAGGTACAGAATGTCAAAGGCACATTGTAAACAATAAAAAAAAAAAAAACACCTCAGGAAAATAAAGAGGGAAACAAGAGTAGAACAAATAGATGATTATAAAGTTTATGCTTGACATGTACTTCTAGAGAGGGGGAACTAAAATGTTCTACGTGATGCAGTTCTCACTGATTGGATTTAAGAGAATTTGAGAATTCCCTTAAAATCATCTAATGGGATATAAATTTAAAAAGCATATTCATCAATACCAGTGGTGAAATTCAAATTTTTTTTACTAGCGGTTCTGTGGGCGTGGCTTGGTGGGTGTGGTTTGGTTTGGTGGGCATGGCAGGGGAAAGACACTGCAAAATCCCCATTCCCTCCCCGCTCTTGGGGGAAGGATACTGCAAAATCTCCATTCCCACCCCACTCTGGGGCCAGCCAGAGGTGTTATTTGCCGGTTCTCCGAACTGCTCAAAATTTCCGCTACCGGTTCTCTAGAACCTGTCAGAACCTGCTGAATTTCACCCTTGATCAATACCATCCTTCCATCTTTCCATCTTCTCTTCAGGATATTGAAGTTCTGGGATTTTTGGAAGGACGCTGACTTTCTTCATGGTTTCCCAAACTACAAAAAATTAGAATTTCCAAAAAGCCCAATGGATGAAATGCCTTTGAGATCCAGGCTGGAGACACCTCAAAGCACTTAATGTCCAAATATTACGCATAGCAAGTCAAATGTTTTAAGTAGTTGGGGTAGATTACCTCAGTTATTTTTTTAGAACCTCAGTAAAATGTTCTCTCTATCATTGAAGCTCCACTGAAATGGATGATAGTTGTGCAAGAATAACTAACTACACAGCTATTCTTGCTTGGACTTCATGCTGTCCTGAGTTTGCCCTATTAAAACCTGTAATGCTTTAGTTTGTTACAGGTAATCTAAGCCCTATATATTTCACTGAATCTCTACTGCATGCATTTCATTATGACTAAATCCTGATCCAACCCATAAGTTCATTAACAGGAAATATTTTTAACTGTATATATGGGCAGGACAAGAAACAATGGATGGAAACTAATCAAGGAGAGAAGCAACCTGGAATTAAGGAGAAATTTTCTGACAGTGAGAGCAATCAGCCAATGGAACAGAAGTTGCCTTCGGAAGTTGTGGGAGCTTCCTCACTGGAGGCTTTCAAGAAGAGATTGGACTGTCATTTGCCAGAAATGGTGTAGGGTCTCCTGCTTGGGTGGGTGGGTGGGTGGGGGTTGGACTAGATGACCTCCAAGGTCCCTTCCAACTCTACTAATCTGTAATCTGTAAAATCTCCAAAGTCCCTTCCAGCTCTATTCTGGTTCTGATTCTGAAGTACAGCAATACATCGGTATTCATTGTTAATTGTTTCTGGGAGATGCGATGAGTACCATAAGGAATAATGTAAATAGATTTAATATGTTCCCAAACCAAAGACAATGCACATTTTAAGGCAATAGGCAGAAAAAAAGAGAGTTGTATATCATTTCTTTAGATGAGAAATAAACCTAAAAATTAAGAAACACTTAGATTAAATAAAATAAAAACTTGACTTTACTTGTACTGTACTGAGAACAAATACACAAAATGACAACAGAAACTAAGATAAGACTTCAAGGGGATGTGCACAGGGCAAGAGCTGCCATTACTAACACATTACTCACTGTTTCAGCTGGAAAGGGTAGCAAGTCACAGAAGCAACCAACATTGACAAGTTCTAGCTTGCTCATTGAGTATCAAACGAACAACAAGTATTGGGACAAAATTTTCTCATCAAAACGCATTGAGTATCAAATTCCATGAGTTTCAAAGCCATTGAGTAGTAAGGTGCCACGGCAGAAATATATTGCTTGTATTTTTCCATTTTCACAATGACGTATGAAGAATAATGTAGTAATGTAATAATATAAGTACAGGTATACCTACCACAATTAAGCCCAAAATTTCTGTTGTTAACGGAGACATTTGTTAAGTGAGTTTTGCAGCATATTACGACCTCGCTGCAGTTGTTCAGTTAATAACTGTTGTGGCTCCGTTACCTGAGCCTGTGTCATCAGCAGGAGAGGACTCCGAGAGTGAAGGAGAGGAGTTGGCAAGGCCTCCCTCTCCAGGACCCTTCTCTTTGGCAATGCCTTCGGTGTCCGCTGAAGGGCAAGAGATAGGGCCGGGGCCAAGCACGTCCACACAGCCACAGGTGGACAGTGATGAGAGTAATGAGTCTTGGCTGGATCCACGCCAGCGTCGCAGAGATAAGCGCACGCAACAGAAGAAAAGGCGTGCCCGAGATTAGGCTGAGTCACTGGACCACACCCCACAAGGTATAAAAGGGAGCGTGGTGGCCAGTCTAACCTTGTGACGAACAAAGCTGAAAGCTTCCACGCCATTCTGCATTGCCGGACTTTTGCTATAGACTTTGCTGGATTATTTCTGGACTTGATTGACTCTGTAATTATTGAGCTGTTTCTTTTGATGTACCAGAAGCGGAGAGAAGTTATCTCTCCTCTTCGTAAGTAATAAACTCTTGGCAGGCAGCCACTAGGTTGTTGCCAAGTTCCATTATCATAAGGAAAAGGATTTTGCCGGCTAGTTTGGTCTTTAACTCTTGGATGTCTGTTGGTGTGTGTGCGTGTGAGAACAATAACCTGGTTGTTAAGCAAATCTGGCTTCCCCATGGACTTCGCTCGTCAGAAGGTTGCAAAAGATGATCAGATGACTCTGAGACACTGCAACTGACATAAATATGAGTCACTTGCCAAATGTCTAAATTTTGATCCCATGACCATGGGGATTCTGCAAAACTGTTATAACTCACTTTTTTTCAAAGTGCCGTTGTAACTTTGCACGGTCACTAAAGGTTGCAAGCCAAGGACTACTTTGGAGATTTTTATAAAGTACTGCATTTAAATGTGTAGCAACATCACACATAGGAACAAGGCAGGGGTGGGTTCTAATTTTTTTTACTACCGGTTCTGGGGGCGTGGCTTATTTTGTGGGCATGGCTTGATGGTCATGTGACAATTCTTTAGGATTTAGCAGAGGTACTGGTCTACCAGGCTTTTAACTGCTTGCAGAGCCGTACCGGTCTACCCATTTGTTTTTGGAGCGCACTGGTCTACCACCACATTGCCTTCTACTGCTGATCAGCTGTAGGGTGGCCCTTTGAAGTGCCACGGCAAGAGTTTAAATAGTTTTTTGACGCTCTGCCACCACCAAGAGCATCGGAAACCGCTTTCAGGCAGCTTGGCCTCAATTGCCAATCTACCACCACCGAGCGGTTTACAAGGAGCGGATCAGTTCTAGTCAATCAGTTGGGAGGCTTCTTGGCTTCTCAATTTAAAGCTACGGTGTCTTGTTTTTTTTTCCTCTTCTTTGTCAAGTGAGCCCTGATTTTTTTCCTTCTAGCCGATCAGATGGGACTTGGGAGGCAGCGAATAGATTGGGGGCGGGGCCAGGCAGAGGTAGTATTTACCGGTTCTCCGAACTACTCAAAATTTCCACTACCGGTTTGCAAGAACCGGGGAGAACCGGTAGCAACCCACCACTGGAACAAGGGATATCAAAATAATCAGAGTTTATTTACATCTTTGGTGGACGTGTCTGGCTGCAAAAAGCTCTGGGCTAAGATTAAGAAATGGTTAGAAAAAAATAACAGAGCAACCTATTGATGGAAAACCAGAGACATTCTTCTTATTATTTTTTTTTTTAATTTGATTTATATGCCGCCCTTCTCCGGAGACTCAGGGCGGCTTACAGTGCGTTAAGCAATATTATTAAAAATATTTACCGAAAAATACACCAAACAAATAAAATATTTGATTTTACATATTATAACAGCTGCACGCATATCATACGCACAAAATTGGAAAAGGGAAAACATACCAACAGAAGAAGAATTGATAAAAACAATCCTAGAACATGCCGAGATGGACAAATTAACAAAAGAGCTCAAAGAAAAAGGAGATACGGAATATTATATAATCTGGAACAAATGGTATAATTGGCTAGAGACTAGAAATAATGGATAATAAAAATAGAGGTGAAGTTGAAAATGGAAAGAACAAATATGATAATGTATAGAATCAGTGGTGGGTTTCAAAAATTTTTACTACCGGTTCTGTAGGTGTGTTTGGAGGGTGTGGCATAGCTTGGTGGGCGTGGCTTGGTGGGTGTGGCAGGGGAAGGATGCTGTAAAATCTCCATTCCCACCCCACTCCAGGGGAAGGATACTGTAAAATCTCCATTGCCTCCCCAATCCAGGGGAAGGATACTACAAAATCCCCATTTCCTCCCAATTAGCTGGGACTTGGGAAGCAGAGAATAGATGGGGGCGGGGCTAGTCAGAATTTTTACTACCGGTTCTCTTAACTACTCAAAACTTCTGCTACTGGTTCTCCAGAACTGGTCAGAACCTGCTGAAACCCACCTCTGGTATAGAATGTATAAAATCAATATGATTGTTAAGAGATATAATGTAATTAAAAGAGAAAGGGACAAAAAGAAAAGGAATAGTATAAAGGGAATCGGGGGAGAATGTAAATATTAGAAAATGACCATTGTGAAATAGCTGTAAAAAGAGTGTGTGTGTGTATATATATATATATATATATATATATATATATATATATATATATATACATACATACATACATATATATATATATATTGTTTTGTGTTTGTCATATTGTGTTATAATAAAAATAAAAACTTTTTTAAAAAATAATCAGAGTTGTAACTCATGAGGAGGCCTTGCGAAGCTTGGAACTTTTTAATTTAAGAAAAAAAAATTAAGGAAAGACACGCCAAAACATTATAAATGTACGTGCAGATGTATAAAAAGTAGAACACTGGGTTATTACTCCCTCTTTAATTCAAGGTCATTCTCTGAATCTAGGTGGCAAGGGATTCAGAACAAACAGATGTGAGACAAATGCAAGCAGGCTTTTTTCATTCAATCTTGAAATTCTCAGTTTAATTTATGGGAATCTTGTTATTTTTCCCTTCTTGCAGTTTGGCAGAATAAGATGCAATTTGCAAGCACTGTATAGCTGCCTTGTTTGAGAAGGTGAAGCCTGCAGATTTTCAGAGGAAAAAATTTTGACTCCCCTTTAAAGCGTTTGGGGTATTGGGGAAATAGAATAGGTGGTTTTGGATGGGCAGCATGAAGCCAATCATTCAACTATGCCCCCCTCTGGTTTTTCGTCTTTCCTTATTTGCAAAACGTTGGGGGAGAGGGATTTGCAAATGCATAATTTCTACTTCTGCATCTTGAAACTCAAAATTGCTTCCAAAGCTTTGGAAGGACCCCAGTTAAAGTTCTCCTTCCAATGTTTTCCCAGGCCTTAGAGACGGGGTAAATTGGAAGAGCTCTCTTTTTAAGATTTGTTTTCTTTGGTTCTTTTTACTGTGCTATTCTGATCTGTTATATTTTTCTTTTAGTACTGCTGGTGTGTGTGTGTGTGTGTGTGTGTGTGTGTGTGTGTGTGTGTGTGTTTTAGTTGCAAGCACTCAGAGAGTTGTTTGAGAGTCAGACAGCTATCAATTAAATAATAAATACAATTAGATTCTGCATTTGGAATTCAACCAGAGCATTGTTTCACTCAGTGTATAATCTATAGAAAAATCACCCCAACCCTATTATCATCAGCATCCTAGCCTGCTTAAAAGGGTACTGGACACATTAACCAGATATAAGGCTAATAGTCCAGATAGCAATAGCACTTTGACTTATATATTGCTTTACAGTGTTTTACAGCTCTCTCTAAGTGGTTTACAGAGTCAATATATTGCCCCCAACAATCTGGGTCCGCATTTTATCCACCTCAGAAGGATGGAAGGCTGAGTCAACCTTGAGCCAGTCAGGATCGAACCCCTGGCTGTGGGCAGAGTTAGCCTGCAATGCTGCATTCTAAGCACTGGGAAGGAAGGGAGGGAGGGAGGGAAATAGCAATAGCATTTAGACTTATATATCACTTCCCAGTGCTTTACAGCCCTCTCTAAGCAGTTTACAAAGTCAGCCTATTGCCCCCAACAATCTGGGTCCTCATTTCACCCACCTCGGAAGGATGGAAGGCTGAGTCAACCTGGAGCCTGGTGAGATTTGAACTGCCAAATCGCAGGCAGCCAGCAGTCAGCAGAAGTAGCCTGCAGTACTGTTCTCTAACCACTGTGCCACCGTGGCTATTGCAGATAATAGCAATAGCAACAGTACTTATATTCCGCTTCACAGTGCTTTACAGCCTTCTCTAAGCGGTTTATAGTGTCAGCATATGGCCCCCAACAATCTGGGTCCTCATTTTACCAATCTTGGAAGCATAGAAGGCTGAGTCAACCTTGAGCCAGTTAGGATCGAACTCCTGGCAGTGAGAATGCAGAATTAGCCTGCAATACTGCATTCTAACCACTGTGCCACCACGATTCATAAATCTATACTTTGCATATTATGAGGGTACCATGCTTCTAAATCCTGGTTAGTGGGTGGGAAATAAAGAGTGAGAAGACTTATTTTGATTTAAATGTGCTCTCCTTATGTTCTTTGATGCTTAAAATGGAAAAACACGATGTTCTCTCTACTTAAGTGAATTGGTTCTGGGTGGCAAATTATTTCTGCATCTGGTGGACAAGTCTATTTATGATGGCTCTGCCTTAGCCTGGTGATTCTCAACCTTGTTGGAAAAGGGTGTATATTTCCAGAACCTTGTTATGAGTGCTCTTGCAAAATATTTGCTATTGCTATTGTTTACCTATGAAATTGTGGTTGGCAAGTTTCTAACCCAAGCAATGAGCTGCAGCTGTCCATAATATTCATTTTTGAAGCAGGTTTAGGGGGCCCATTTGAGACTAGAGGCATTCTTGGAAAGGGATGCGGTGGCTCAGTGGCTAAGACGCTGAGCTTGTCGATCGAAAGGTCGGCAGTTCAGCGGTTCGAATCCCTAGTGCCACGTAACGGGGTGAGCTCTCGTTACTTGTCCCAGCTTCTGCCAAACTAGCAGTTCGAAAGCATGTAAAAAAATGCAAGTAGAAAAATAGGGACCACCTTTGGTGGGAAGGTAAAGTGTTCCGTGTGCCTTTGGCGTTGAGTCATGCTGGCCACATGACCACGGAGACGTCTTCAGACAATGCTGGCTCTTCGGCTTTGAAACAGAGATGAGCACTGCCCCCTAGAATTGGGAACGATGCTGGCCACATGACCACGGAGACGTCTTCAGACAATCCTGGCTCTTCGGCTTTGAAACAGAGATGAGCACCGCCCCCTAGAGTTGGGAACGACGCCGGCCACATGACCACGGAGACGTCTTCGGACAATGCTGGCTCTTCGGCTTTGAAACAGAGATGAGCACTGCCCTCTAGTCGGGAACGACTAGCACATATATGCAAGGGGAACCTTTACCTTTACCTTTACTTATCTTTATTTGTCCCATGGAAGCTTTTTATTTTCTTAATTAAAATTATTTTCTTTTACCCAAGCCACAGGTATGACGGCGCTCTCTTGGGTATCATCTGATCTGTCCCCATCCACACACACACACACAAACACAGCCAGCCGAGGGTTAAGAAAGTACTTGGCACGCACACAGGTCGTTATCTCAAACTTGGCAGCAATATAATCACCGTCTGCCAAGAGCTTTTACTGCAACAGATAACATAAAATTACATACGCATTGCAAATAGTCCAGCAAAACAATATCCCTTTCGGCAGCTTCAGACGTTGTTCAAGTGACTAGCCAAAGTTCGTTTTTGTTCGTCACGGAGTTTTACCAGCCACCACCCTCTCTTATATAGTCTCTGGGGTGTGGTCCAGTGACTCAGTTCTAATCCCTAGCACGCCTCCTTAACTGCTGCAACCGTTTATCACGCCTTCGTTGGCATGCATCCAGGAACGAGGGCTCTCCTCCTCGCTCTCATCCGAGACACCTGGCTCCTGGCTAATCTCCTCTCCCTCGGCCGGCACCTGAGACAGTGCCAGAGGGGAGGGGCCTGGAGAGGGAGGCCTGGCTGACTCCACTTCCTCATGTTCGGAGCCTTCTTCCTCCGATGAGATAGGCTCAGAGGGCGGGGCCACAACATCATCCTAACAACCCCAAAATATATATTAGGCAAATAAAACAATGTACATCAATAACCGATTGTAAAGATTGTATCAAACATAGGTAGAGTTGCGTTCATTGCTCTGTAATAAACTATGATGGTTAATGACACAGAAATAGTGAAGCAACATATAGGTAGACCTCGAATTATAACAATTCATTTAGTGACCATTCAAAGTTACAACAGCACTGAAAAAAAAGTGACACGACCGTTTTTCATACTTATGACCGTTGCAGCATCCCACATGATCAAATTCAGACGGTTTGCAACTGGTTCATATTTATGACAGTCACAGTGTCCTAATAGGGTCATGTGAATGGGGTCATCCCCTTTCGACAAGCAATGGGGAAGCCAGATTCACTTAACAACCGTGTCACCAACTTAACAAATGCAATGATTGATTTAACAACTGTGGCAACAACAGTTGTGGGGCAAAACTCACTTAATAAATGTTTACTTAGCAATATAAATTTTTAGACCCAATTGTGTTCATAACTCGAGGACTACCCATAAACTAAGAAGACTACTTTAAAGAGCTGAGAAGAACCGGGAAGAAAGGCAACCCTGAATGAACAAATATAAATATATTAAGATAAAGAATGAATTGTTTAAGAATAAAAGAGAACAAATGTGAATAAATAGTAAAGTAAGAATTTAGGGATAAATGAAGATGATGTTTATGTATGCAGGTACAGAAATATTGAGATAGGTTTTTTAAAAAAAGGGAGAAAGAATAAGAAAAGAGGGGAATTATATAAAAATTAGATTGTGTTATTTGGAAACTAAAGATTGCATATAAAAAGGAGTTGTGTTTATTTGGAAATTAAGATTTATGGTGATACAATAAAATGCTAAATGTTTAGATTAAGATGTTAGAATTAGTGATAAAAATTTGTGGTTTTATTTTAAAAGATGTAAATGGATGAAATTTGGGAATCGAGCTTGTTAAAGAAGTGTGAACAATTGTACCTATCTATGACCGGACCAAACCTTCGCTCTTAAAAGATGTATTTTATGTTTAAGATGCTTATATATATATATATTTCAAAAAAGAAAAAAGAAAAGAAAAGAGGGGAAGACGATTTTGGAAAAAACTGTAATTGAGTAAAATGTATTTGAATTTATTTATTTATTTTATTAATTATATTTATATACCGCCCTTCTCCCGAAGGACTCAGGGCGGTGAACAGCCAAGATCAAATACATAAGTATAAAAATTAAAAACAATTTAAAACCAGATTAAATACTTTGGCCCACAATTAAAAACATCCCATTAAAATCCAATTTAAAATTTAAAACCGTTAAAATTAGGCTAGCCCGGCTTGCTGGAATAACAAAGTCTTCAGGGCACGGCGGAAGGTGCGCAAGTCCGGGATCCTCCGTACCTCCGGGGGCAGCTCGTTCCAGAGGGCAGGAGCCCCCACTGAGAAGGCTCTCCCCCGGGGGGGTCGCCGGTCGACATTGTCTGACCGACAGCACCCCGAGGAGCTCCGCCCTGTGGGAGTGTACTGGCCGGTGGGAGGCTGTCGGTAGCAGAAGGCGGTCCCGTAAGTACCCAGATCCTAAGCAATGGAGCGCTTTAAAGATGTTAATCAACACCTTGAATCGCACTCGGAAGAGCACTGGGAGCCAATGCAGCTCGCATTGTATACAATTTGATTAATTGTATACGATAAAAAACGGTCAACACTTTGTTCAAAAAAAAAGATGTGGGTGAATGTGGAAGAGATGAAAAAACCAATAAAACTTGTTTTTTTTTTTTAAAAAAAAAGAGCTGAGAAGAACCAGAGAAGGACTTATGCCTTGAAAGGGCACCCTTCAAAGATGAGCTCATGGCACTGTTTCTAAATATGGATAGCTTTGTGCAATTTGTCTCATAGCTAAATGTCTATGAAGATTCTCAGTCATCCAGGTCGTGGTTGTCCCAAAGATGCTTTTTAAAGAGGCACCTGGACTTTCTGGTTTTTCTTTGAAGACGTTTTGCTTCTCATCCAAGAAGCTTCTGTTGTGACTCCGACCCCCGAGCCCGTCTTATCAGAGGGAGAAGACTTCGAAGGTGAAGGAGAGGAGTTGGCCAGGCCTCCCTCTCCAGGCCCCTCCTCTCTGGCAATGCCTCAGGTGTCTCCCGAGGGAGAAGAGATTGGCCAGGAGCCAGGTATCTCCGAACAGTCGCAGTCGGACAGTGATGGAGATAAGTCTTGGCTGGATCCACGCCAGCGTCGGAGAGACAAGCGCATGCAGCAGAAAAGGAGGCGTGCCAGAGATTAAGCTGAGTCACTGGACCACACCCCACAGGGGATAAAAGGGGGTGTGGTGGCCATTCAGGCTCTGTGACGGACAAAACTAAACAACTAGCGAGTCGCATTGTATCTCTGAAACTACGTTATCTGCCTGCCTTGGATTTAATATGGACTGGACTTGACAATTCTTTGACTTTGTGTATTTGTTTTGGACGGAGGAGGAATACTTCCCTCTGTGAGTAAAGTTCTTGGCAAGCAGCTACTGGGTTGCTGCCAATCCTGTTATCGAAGGAATTTATTGTCTGCAAGTTTTATTTAACCCCTGGCTGACTGTTTGTGTGCGTGTGTGAGACGGGGACAGAACAGCTTCTTCAGTTCTGACTGGATGGTGGGGAATGGAAGGATTTAGATTCCTTGTAGACAACTGGTCATTTGCATCATTGTAGAGAGTCGTTGAGGCCACTCAGAGGCCCTCGAATGATATGAACGGATCTCCAGAGAAAAATTGCAGACTACCAGGACCATTTGCGCTTCAGTTTGAGATGCAGACACCATAAACTGATCCCCAACAGCCTCTGCCTATATTCAACAGTGAAGAGATACAGGGCAAAAAAAAAAAAAATAACAACATCCTGCAGAAAGCACAGCTACACAATACAATCCTTTCAGCAGTTCCAGGAAGGCTTCACACCCATTTGCACTACTCAGGTGACACTTCAAAGGAAAACCAGAAAGTCCAGTTGTCTCTTGAGAAAAACACCTTTGGGACAATTCATCTCATTTCAACTTTCAGGGGTTTAGCCCAGGGGTGAAATCCAGCAGGTTCTGACAGGTTCTGGAGAACCGGTAGCGGAAATTTTGAGTAGTTCGGAGAACCGGCAAATGGCTGGCCCCAGAGTGGGGAGGGAATGGGGATTTTGCAATATCCTTCCCCCAGGAGTGTGGGGGGGGGGGGAATGGGGATTTTGCAGTATCCTTCCCCTGCCACACCCACCAAGCCATGGCCACAGAACCGGTAGTAAAAAAAATTGGATTTCACCACTGGTTTAGCCAATTTACCTATCATTAAGGATACCATGGGGCAAAAAAACTGTTATTTATATCCTGGAGGAAGCTAACTCCTGCGAGTCCCTTGGACTGCAAGGCGATCCAACCGGTCAGTCCTAGAGGAGATCAACCCTGACTGCTCTTTAGAAGGCCGGATTCTGAAGATGAAACTCAAGTACTTTGGCCACCTAATGAGAAGGAAGGACTCGCTGGAGAAGAGCCTAATGCTGGGAACAGTTGAGGGCAAAAGAAGAAGGGGACGGCAGAGAATGAGGTGGCTGGATGGAGTCACTGAAACAGTCGGCGTGAGCTTAAGTGGACTCCAGAAGATGGTAGAGGACAGGAAGGCCTGGAGGAACGTTGTCCATGGGGTTACAATGGGTCAGACACAACTTCACAACTAACAACAACACCAGGAAGCTAACTATAGGTCAGACTACGTATGTATAGATACATATGTGTATATTGGGTCCAAGGGAGGGGAGGACAATGTCATTATGCTACTGTCACAACTTCTTTAATCAGATATGAGGAAGCAAGTATGTAATATGACATGTGCATAATGGAGTCATTCAGAGGTGGGTTTCAGCAGGTTCTGACCAGTTCTGGAGAACCGGTAGCGGAAATTTTGAGTAGTTCGGAGAACCGGTAGTAAAAATTCTGATTGGCCCCGCCCACATCTATTCTCTGACTCCCAAGGCCCGGCTGATGGGGAGGAAATGGGGATTTTGCAGTATCCTTCCCCTGGAGTGGGGTGGGAAAGGAGATTTTACAGTATCCTTCCCTGGCCACGCCCACCAAGCCATGCCACGCCCACCAAACCACACCCACAGAACCGGTAGTAAACAATTTTGAAACCTACCACTGGCGTCATTGGATGCATATTGTCATTGTGGTGTTATTTCGAGTTGCTGAGGCTGCTGTTGGATAGTAGAGTTGCCATTGTTCAAGTTGCTGTGACTTAAGTCAGGTATAATAAAGTGATGGATTAAAATAAATATATTTGATTTGAGTTAACTACAGGAAGAAACTAAAGAATGATACGATGGCAATCTGTGCCTGCATCTAAAAATAGTTCACTAAAAATGCACTCTATTTATAGAATTTCTCCCACTGGACATTATGAATAGAGGCAAATTGCTTTTTTTAAATATATATATATATCTTGGCATCTGATTTGAATTATTGTTTGGTATACCATTGTGGCCCCTTTATTAGAAAGTACTTTGTGGACCAGAATTGGTGAATGAAAGGCAATCCTCTATATTTTAAGAACCACAGGCCACACTTTTCCTGGAGGTCAAAGACTGAATACATTGCTTGCTCAAATAGGAATATCTAACCGAAAACATAATATGGCACCCCAGGGGATGAAAATTTGGGGCACACCCTTCTGACTGGCATATATAAAGAACCTCAGATGTATATTTACATGTATTTCTCATGGGAAAATTAGCAGAAGCTTTACATATGGCTTTACTTGAGGATGGAATCTCCGTTTCTTGGAATCAACCCAAATATATCAGTAGTAAAATAATGAGACTAATTGGAATCTCTCTGTTTGCCATATGAATCTGAAACCAAAATACTGAAACCAAGCTATGAGCTATGCACAGAAACAAATCAAAACAAAAAGGCTTATGTTTTATGTGGGCCAAATGTGAGGCTAAAGAAATATAATGCAGAATATATATATAAACTTTATGTAAAATTTGGGGTGTTTTGAAGATAAGCTACATAAACTATACAATAAAAAAAATAAATCCAATATAAGAAAAGGGAAAAGCGGTTATAGTGTATTCACAGTATAAGTTTAATGTTTTTCTTAAATGTTAATCTATTGCCAATCTACTACTACTACTACTACTACTATAAATTTGAATTATATTTGTCGCTGTTCTTGCCAATGCAACTCTGTTTTTTGCTGAAATAATAACAGATAAAATCTCAGCAATCCGCTTTACTTTTATTAAATGAGGAAAGATGGTTTAATTCATGACTGGTGGTTTAAGTCAATGGGTTGCGTACAACAATCTGCCATTTTTAGGGGCTCCTGGGAGCATCCCCCCTTTTCTTTGCTGCCCAACAGAGCAGTTAATTGTTCCTTTTCCATAAGATTGATTTTGGGAGTGGTAAGGAACACCATGGATTTCTTACTGCCATTTCTTCCCGTTGGAAATCACTGGTTCCCCGTTGATACCAGCAAGAAACTAACTATCTGCATCAGTGCTCTTTAAAAAAAAAAAGGGATAGAACTTGGTTTCATACTCTAGTTGGCAATGCGAATCAACAATATTAAGCAGCTTGAGAAATTGTGCGGAAGCCAGGAAGCTAATAGAGGTGTGTTAGACATAAACAACCAAAGATGGGATGGGAGTTTGTTAATTGCTTATCTGGTAAACAGCAGCCTCTCTTGCAAAATGCTCAGGAAGAAGAAAGTCAAAACATTCAGAGAGAAACTCCCTTAATGAACAGATCATTAAACGAGGGCTGGAGAGGGCCCTTGCAGATTCCAAAATTCTGAATTTCATCCCTAATTCTTGCATGAAAGTGTCTTATTGGAGCCCGTGTTTCTTGTTTCCTTGATTGTGCTTTGCGTATGGGGTCTAACAAGTAGGAGCAGTGGGGAGCAGTGGTGGGTTCCTCCCGGTTCGGCCCGGTTCGGCCGAGCCGGTAGCGGTGACGATGTAACGTCACCGAACCGGTTCTCTTTGTCCGAGAGCTGGGCCCTCCCACCTGCCCCCGCGTTATTCCTATCTTTATTCCTTCTTTTTTAGCCCAGCTGATAGGTGCGACAGAGTGGATTGCTGCATCTGCATCTTAGGCAGATACCTAACGTGCTTGCGCGGAGTGCAAGTTTTTTTTTTAATTTGATTTATATGCCGCCCTTCTCCGGAGACTCAGGGTGGCTTACAATGCGTTAAGCAATAGCCTTCATACTTTTGTATATTTATACAAAGTCAGCTTATTGCCTCCACAAACTGGGTCCTCAATTTACCTACCTTGGAAAGGATGGAAGGCTGAGTCAACCTTGAGCCTTGGTGAGATTCGAACTTACAGTAATTGCAGACAGCTGGTGTTAATCACAATGCTATCAGTCTGCTGAGCCACATTTGGTGCGCATGCGAGTGAAGCGAGCATGGGCGCAGCGATCACGCACAAAGTGCGTGCACGAAGAGAACCCGTAGTAAAGCCGGTTGGAACCCACCACTGTTGGGGAGGCATCTTATTCACCTTCCACTGTGTCAGAATCACTAGCGAGATGGAGATCTAGTCTTTCTTCTCTGCCCTGGAAATCCCTCTACAAAGAGGTGGGAGGTGCATTGGGATTTGTGTGCATCTTCAAGTAGAGCAGCTAAATGAACCAATGGCAATCTCTTGAATAATGGTACCCAAACTTCAATTCCATAATGCTTGTCAGGGGCACATGTAGAATCTTGGCAACATTCTTGCAGTTAATGTACAGACACTTCGAATGCTTTGAAATGCTTCTTCTGAACTTTCATCTCACTTGGCGTGAATTGCATTTCTTGAAATAAGTCCTTGGCTGATTTGGCTGCCATCCCTTGATGGTTTATGCTGGGAGTTCTTTTCTTTCCCTTCCCAGTTCCCCACAATCTCTCACAGCAACCCATTTGATCCTTGTAACCATCTAGTCTTTGATCTAATCTTTGATCAAACATATGAACTATGTCATATGAAACATATGTCTACTGTTGACCTCACCCCATTCCTAAGAGGTATGTAAGGGGCGTGCATAAGTCCACCACCGTGCCTACCGTCCCTGTCCTAATATTCCTTTTTTACTTACTATTTTCATATATTCAAATTATGGTTATACTTTTACCTGTTATCTTATATACAGTATGCTTGACAAATAAAATAAATAAATTAAATAAATAAATAAATAAATGAACAACAGTTTCTGGAACTGGGTACTTACTTACTTACTTAATTTGATTTATATACCGCCCTACTCCTGAAGGACTCAGGGTGGTGAACAGCCAAACAGTAAAAATACATACTGTAGATACAAAATTTAAAAACAAAGTAAAATTGAATTAAACAATTTGGCCCAGACAGATTAAAACACCCCAATCATTTAAAAACCGATTAAAATTTGCATAATTAAAAAGAGGGAAAAGATTAGGCCAGGCCCGCCTGGTGGAATAAAAAGGTCTTAAGAGCACGGCGGAAGGTGCGCAGATCCGGGATCGTCCGTATCTCCGGGGGGAGCTCGTTCCAGATAGTAGGTGCCCCCACAGAGAAGGCTCTCCCCCTAGGGACCGCCAGTCAACATTGTTTGGCCGATGGCACCCGGAGGAGCCCCTCTCTATGAGAATATACTGGCCGGTGGGAGGCTATTGGTGGTAGCAGGCGGTCCCATAGATAACCAGGTCCTAAGCCATGGAGCCCTCTAAAGGTGGTAACCAAAACCTTGAAGCGCACCCGGAAGACCACCAGGAGCCAGTGCAGCTCGCGCAGGAGAGGTGTAACATGGGAATGCCATGTCGCTCCAATTACCACCCGCGCAGCTGCACAGGTATGTCTAGTTTAATGAAAAGGAGGTCTAGGGGAGACATGATAGCAGTGTTCCAATATCTCAGGGGTTTCCACAAAGAAGAGGAAGTTAAGCCATTCTCCAAAGCACCCGAAGCAGAGGTGGTATTCAGCCGGTTCGCACCGGTTCATGCAAACTGTTGGCAGAAATTTAGCCAAGGTCGCCGAACTAGTAGCGATGGCCGGCTGGCCATGCCCCCAAACTGGTCCCTCGCTCGCCGTGTTGTCATGTTCGTTACCGCCATGTTCTTCGTGCACGCGCATCCCATCGCCTTGCAAGTCCAATGGGATGCGCCAGTTTTTCCATGAAGTAAGATATATGTAAATTTGGGTATAGATTAAGGAATATATTATTTATTAATTTGAATTAGACAGAAATGTTAGAAACCGAAGATGTCAAACCATGTCCATTGTTTTTTTAAATTAGAATTATTAATAAAAAACTTTAAAAAAAATAACTTCAAAAATGGGTTGTATGTCTGGAAAGGTTCAAACCATTTAACTTCAAATGGTTGTTAAACAATTGAACATAAGTCTAGGACAGTGATGGTGAACCTTTTTGGCACCGAGTGCCCAAACCGGAAGTGTGTGTGTGTGCATGTGCTGTAGCGCCAGGAACCCAAAAACCAGCTGGCCGGTGTTCCCGCACGCGCCCGCCAGCTTGTGTTTGGGTTTCCAGTGAGCGCATGCATGCTGGTCAGCTTGTCTTCGAGTTTCCGGCGCTCTGGTGTGCACGAAGACCAGCTGGCCAGCATGGATGCGCTCGCTGGAAACCCAAACACCAGCTGACAGCATGCGTGCCCACAGAGCGGGCTCTGCATGCCACCTCTGGCACACGTGCCATAGGTTTGCCATCACGGGTCTAGGATTACATGTATTTTGCCAGTTCTGCCCATTTAGCTAGGGCAGGGATCAGCAATCTGCAGCTCCAGAGCCGCATGTGGCTCTTTGGGCCCTCTGCTGTGGCTCCCTGTCAGGTGATCCCACCATTGGCTGGTCCCGCCCCTCGCCCTTCCCTCCCAGTCACTCCTCGCCTGACCTGAGAAGGTAAGGGCGACGGCGGGGGATGGAGAAGCGGCCAGGGCAGAGACAGAGAGATACAGAGAGAGGGGGAGAAAAAAAGACATAGAGAGATACAGAGAAAGAGAGGGAGGGAGATACAGAGGGAAGAGAGGGAGGGAGGGGAGAGAGAGATATGTCAAAAGGCTTTTGTGGTTCCCGGTGTTTTTTAACAACTGGTTCTCTGCCCTAATGACCGGCTGAGTAGGCGTGGCTACTGAGTAGGCAGGGATCATGTGATTGGTGGAAGTGAGTGACGTCGAGTTGGCCACACCCACCCAGGTTTTGTGGCTCCCGGTGTTTTCTTTTCTGTGGGAAACGGGTCCAAATGGCTCTTCGAGTATTTAAGGTTGCAGACCCCTGAGCTAGGGAATGGAATTGCTCCAGTTTTATCCAGCAAAATAAACTTTAGATCTTTGGTCTGATGACTAAGGAGTTCTTGCACATTTTACTCCTTTTAATCTAAGAATATAAACTTAGGCGAACTAGAATTCTAATAATTCTACATAGTAGAACACAGGTCGTCCTTCACTTACAGCAGTTTATTTAGTAACTGTTCAAAGTTAAAAAGGCACTGAAAAAAGTGACTTACGACTGTTTTTCACACTTACGACCATTGCAGCATCCCCGTGGGTCATGTGATCAAAATTCAGATGTTTGGCAATTGGTTCATACTTATGACCATTGGTCATGTGATTCCCCCCCCCCTTTTGCAACCTTCTGACAAGCCAAGTCAATGGGAAAGCGAGATTCACTTAACAATCGGGTTACTAATTTAAGAGCTGCAGCGATTTACTTAACAGCTGTGGCAAGAAAGGTCGTAAAATGGACCAAAACTCACTTAACAAATGTCTCACTTAATGACAGACACTTCGGGCTAAATTGTGGCAGTAAGCCGAGGACTATCTCTACTGAATAATAGAGTATAATGGAATAATAACTGTTGCAGATATACTCTAGGGTTCCTATTATTATAGGACAGTGATGGTTAATCTTTTTGCCATCGCGTGCCAGGAAGGGGGGTGGGGGAGGTTCGCGCGCATGTGTGCCCACACCCATAATCCCATGCACCCCACACATGCACACGCAAACCCCCCTCCCCTCCCCCCTGCTCCTGGCACGCGATGGCCCAGTAGGCCCATTTTTCTTTCTCACCTGGCTCCAGATCCTCTCTATGCATCTGGGGAGGGTGAAAACAGTCTTCCCCACCCCTTTGAAGGCCTCCCAGAGGCAGGAAACAGCCCTGGTGGGCCCAGAAGGCCCCAAAATCAGCTGTTCGGCACGCGCATGCACGCTGGAGTTGAGCTGGCGTGCCAGATGACATGGCTCCGTGTGCCACACGTGCTATAGGTTCGCCATCACGGTTATAGCGGCTCAAATTTCCTTAATTTGTCCTGTGTTTGCCACTTCAGACACAGAACCACTGCAGAAGCTGTGTTTTAAACTCCCAATTTCTCAAGGCTCAAACTGACACATTGCCTTGAAGAATAGCTGTGGCTTCCAGGAATATTTCTGCAAAGATCATTCAGGCTACAGATTCACTTAATGTGACAGGAGGAATTATGTATGGCCAAGAATCGTTCGTCATGTTTATGGAGACAGGCAGTGGAAAAGACAACAGCAATTGGGAAGGTTGCAAGAGGTTGCCTTGGTCCTTAAGAGATAAAATGCATGAAAAAGCTATTGATTTGGCTTGTTTATCCAATGCTTAGAGGTGAACGATGAAGGGCCTGATTAATCCATCTTTTACAGCAGAAACAAAAGAATACCCTGAGGGAGCAATTCAAAAGGGCAAACTGCCTTTTTCCTTTAAAAAGGAGGAGACACAGAGAGATTATTATTTTGCAGACCAAAAACATAACATCTCTACTTGTCCTATGTCCTCACCCCCCCTCACCCCAAAATGCAATCTTAAACATGCTAATTTTTTCCTCATAAGCCTTTTACCTCAAAAATTGATCCAAGGACCTCTGGGCGAGTTCATTCAAACAACCCCAACTGCGTTCAAGAACATTTTGACATAAATGTATTCCACAGCAGCCATTCACCAGGTGCTCGCCAGATGTTCTGACATCTTTCTGGCTGAGAATGATGGAGGATGTAGTCATCCCCTCCCCGCAAAATGGAGAATGCTGACTATTAGGCTAACCTAATTTAAACCTAAACGTTTACCAGAAGAGCTGCTCTGTTTTCGTGACGAATTATAAGAAAGTATGAAGTAGCCGTTGAGAAGTGAGATTGCTTCATTTAATATAAAACTATGGGGACGGCAAATTACAGCATGTAGACAATTGAACTTTATTTATTTTATTTTGGAAAATTGTAAACTTTGAAAGCTTTAGAGAGACAAATATGTTTCTGGGGCACAAAGTTGTGCTTTTCGTCTTCAGATAATAACCACCAAACTCTTGGTGTGTTCCTTCCATTTTTGGTATCAAGCTACAAACTGTTTTATGGTCATTTTTATGCCATAAAATGTTTTATAACATTTGCGAAATTTCAATTCCGCAAAAGTCATGCAGAATATCCAGACTTTGGACACGCTCTCTAAGTTTGCCTACTTCAGATACCATGGTTCAAAAATCGTTGCCTTACGATGCAATGTTTCTCCCAGGATCTCACATTGATCTCTGGGGTGGGGGCCATTAGGACCCGGATTGTGGGGGCAATAAGCTGACTTTGTATAAAAAAGAACATCGCTTGGGGGGGCCCTGAAAGCCCTACTAAGCAGGTATATACAAAAGTATGAAGGCTATTGCTTAACGCATTGTAAGCCACCCTGAGTCTCCGGAGAAAGGGCGGCATATAAATTGAACCAATAAATAAGTAAATAAATAATAAATTAGATACTCAAGAACAACAATTGCTGCACCCCGACCCAGGGCACATTTCAGAGAAGAGAATTCCCCTTTGGTGGCCAACCAGGTTTCAGTGATACAAGCCAAGTCAGCTCTCCATTAGATGGTGGATGAGGTGAGCTTTATTTCAGCTTGAACTTCAGCTCCAGCAGCTGGAGACCAGAGCCACCAAAGCTCCAGAAAACAGGTCCCTGGACTGAGCACAAAAGGTTTGAATTTAGTATCAGTACTAAACACCTGGGCCAACTTCCCTCTGAGAATGGGCAGAGTCCAGGAGTCTGCAATCTTAAACACTCAAAGAGCCATTTGGACCCGTTTCCAGGGGTGGGTTCTAGATTTTTTTACTACTGGTTCTGTGGGCGTGGCTTATTTTGTGGGTGTGGCTTGGAGGTCATGTGACTAGGTGGGCGTGGCTAGCTGGTCAGAGTCATTTCTGGAGGGTCCTCGCACTTACGACCAGTCCTTGCACTTTCGACCCGACTCATTTGTTTGCTTTTAACACTGATCAGCTGTAGGGCGGCCCTTTGAAGCCCCGCGGCAAGAGTTTAAACAGTTTTTTCCCCTCTAGTCATCAGCTGGGACTCAGGAGGCAGCAATAGATTGGGGGTGGGACCAAATAAAAGATAAGAATAATGTGGGGGGGGTGGGAGGGCGGGGGGGAGAACCGGTTCGATGACGTCATATCGTCACCGCTACCGGCTCGGCTGAACCGGACCGAACCGGGAGGAACCCACCACTGCCCGTTTCCCACAGAAAAGAAAACACTGGGAGCCACAAAATCTGGGTGGGTGTGGCCAACTCGATGTCAGTCACTCCCACCCAGTCACATGACACCCGCAGCCACGCCTACTCATGTTTTGTGGCTCCCAGTGTTTTCTGTGGGAAACAGGTGTATCTCTCTCTGTGTCTCTGTCTCATCTCTCATCTCTCTCAGGCCAGGCAAGGAGTGACTGAAAGGGGAGGGTGAGGGGTGGGGCCAGCCAGTGGTGGGTTCAGCCAATAGGGAGCCACAGGAGGGGGACAAAAGAGCCACATGCGGCTCCGGAGCCACAGGTTGCAGATACCCGGGCCAGACTCTTGTCTCCTGCCATACCTCTCTATCATCACCACATCTTCTCTCCTACAATCTCTCCTTTCTCTGTGTCTGGTTCTCCTTTTCCCAATTAAAACATAAAGGTTTTTTTTTTGTTACAAAGTCAAGATAACTACAACGAATATGGCAACGGCATAAATCAGGGCACCAAGACAACATGAAGTTTAAATTTACCCTTGCAAATTAAGTTCTTATGCCACAATAACATTCAGAAGCTGGAACTTTATGATTGTTCCCTTTTAAGTGGTTCTTTAAAAAAAGAAGAAGTAAGAATTTAGTTCTCCGACAAAAAAAAAAAAAGATTCAATTTGCTTACTTAAGCGTTAACAAAAAAAGTTTTAGTTTTCATTTTTAGGAAATCTATACCGCATTCCCAAAAATAATATTTCAAGCTCTCCCATCTCATTCTGCTGAGCCTGTCGCTAAAGTATATTTGTTTTTATGGAGAGTTTCTGATGTGGTAAAGCGGACCTCCATTTCTTGGTAATTCTTTGGTTGTTTGTACGAGAGTAGAAATCTGTTTTGTTTCCTGAGGAGACTGATTGTTAGGGCCTCACTTCTGAAGATAACCAAGGCTGTGACTACCAAAGATCTTTCAGAATTAAAGTATCTTATATGCACAGTCTCCCTTGTGGCTTGCAATTACTATCAGGCGGTAAGTTTAAAAAAAAAACCAGTTTATACACAGTTCCTCATATTTCTTTTTTGGGGGCAGCCTTTTAACTGAAATGTCAACACTGAACATGCTTTCCCCAATTTAAAAGTTAGTCATTTAAGAACTATTTAAATAGGCTGCAATTAACTTTTCTCAATATTTCCGCCTAGGAGGAAGACAAAATGAATTTCACCACATTCCTAACTATAAGCCTGGCCAGTGTCCAAGACTTAGGATGTGAAGGCCCTAAAGTCAAATCAAATTAAAAAAAAAAAAGTGCTTGAGATGGCAGCTCACAGATGCGGATTCAACATCCTTCTCATTAAAGCAACTGCATCTTTTCCAGGGATGGCAGTTCCTCCAATCAAGGGAAAAGAGTGACAAGGTTTAAAAAGTTGACCACACTTGAGTGACCCCTTGATGAAGCTTTTAAACCTTGAATCTTAAGGACTCTAGGGCTACAGTAATATCTGGTTCATATCCTGGACATTTAATGAGTTTTATCTAGTTTTGGATTAGAAGAAATCCTTCTACCTGGATAGAAAATCAGAGTAATAGATGATGATGATGAGGAGGAGGAGGAGGAGTTTATACAGTCCTCAATTTACAACAGTTCATTTAGGGACAATTCAAAGTTACAACGCCACTGAAAAAAGTGACTTATGGCCATTTTTCACACTTACGACCATTGCAGCATCCCCATAGTCACATGATCAAAATTCAGATGCTTAACAACTGGTTCATATTTATGACGGTTGCAGTGTCCTGGGGTCATGTGATCCAGAGGTGAGTTCTACTTATCTTTACTACCGGTTCGCATCGCATCCGCACATGCTCTTCTGCGCATGCGCAGATCACCTATGATGACATCCAGGTCAGTGGGTGGAGCCTCCCGCCAATTTTACTACCGGTTCTTGCGAACCGGTCTGAACCGGGGGCAACCCACCACTGATGTTATCCGCTTTTGCAACCTTCGGACAAGCAAAGTCAATAGGGAAGCCAGATTCCCTTAACAACCGGGTTACTAAGTTAACAACTGCAGTGATTCGTTTAACAACTCTGGCAAGAAAGGTCGTAAAAATGGGGCAAAATTCAATTAACCAATGCCACATTTAGCGACGGAAATTTTGGGCTCAATTGTGGTCGTAAGTCGAGGACTGCCTGTAGTAGCATATAAGTTAGGTCATGTCAGCCGAGTCAACTGGGGCTTATTTAACAACATTAAACCAAAAAACATGGCACTTTATCGGTCTAAATCTATACTTGGTATCCTGTTATGCCCTCAGGCACTGCTGAAATTGTGGCAAATAAAAAGAATATACTAAGCTAGCGGGAGCAGTAGAAGGAATGAAAAGTTACTTTTAACTTTTAAAAGATACTTTTACATCTTCAAAGTAAAACCAGAAATCCCAGTTGCCTCTTGAAAAAGCACCTTTGGGGCAACCATGACCTGGATGACTGAGAATCTCCATGGACGCCATGGGATGTAACTCCCTTTCCTTCTTTTTTAAAAGAACCTTTTTAAAAGGGGTTCATCATTATCAGCCCTAACTCCCATGGCAGGGAACTAGGGCTGCCCAGCGACTGATGTCTTCTGTCTAGGACAGGGGTCAGCAACCTGTGGCTCCGGGGCCACATGCGGCTCTTTTGTCCCCCTACTGTGACTCCTTGTTGGCTGAACCACCACTGGCTGCCCCTGCCCCTCACCCTCCCCTCCCAGTGACTCCTCACCTGTGGCCCCGCCCCTCACCCTCCCCTCCCAGTGACTCCTCACCTGTGGCCCCGCCCCTCACCCTCCCCTCCCAGTGACTCCTCACCTGTGGCCGCCCCTCACCCTCCCCTCCAGTGACTCCTCACCTGTGGCCCGCCCCTCACCCTCCCTCCCAGTGACTCCTCACCTGTGGCCCCGCCCCTCACCCTCCCCTCCCAGTGACTCCTCACCTGTGGCCCCGCCCCTCACCCTCCCCTCCCAGTGACTCCTCACCTGTGGCCCCGCCCCTCACCCTCCCCTTCCAGTGACTCCTCACCTGTGGCCCCGCCCCTCACCCTCCCCTCCCAGTGACTCCTCACCTGTGGCCCCGCCTCACCTCCCCTCCCAGTGACTCCTCACCTGTGGCCCCGCCCCTCACCCTCCCCTCCCAGTGACTCCTCACCTGTGACCCGCCCTCACCCTCCCCTCCCAGTCACTCCTCACCTGTGGCCCCGCCCCTCACCCTCCCCTCCCAGTCACTCCTCACCTGTGGCCCCGCCCCTCACCCTTCCCAGTCACTCCTCACCTGTGGCCCCGCCTCTCACTCTTCCCTCCCAGTCACTCCTCACCTGTGGCCCCGCCCCTCACCCTCCCCTCCCAGTTACTCCTCACCTGGCCTGAGAAGGTTAGGGTGACAGCGGGGGATGGAGACTTGCTCCATATTCCAGAGTGGGAGTGAAGCGCCCTCTACTTGCTGATTATATCTAGTCAGCCACCACTGACTCTTTTGCAACTGCTTGAGGGCTCCTGATTGGAGCTAAAAGGCGAAAGGGAAGCAGTATGTTCCCTCCCATATTGGGGTAGCCCAGGTGCTTCGGGACCGCCTTACTACTACAAGCAGCCTCCCACCAGCCGGTACGCTCTCATAGAGAGGGGCTCCTCCGGGTGCCGTCAGCGAAACAATGTTGACTGGCGGCCCCCAGGGGGAGGGCCTTCTCTGTGGGGGCACCCACTATCTGCTCCCCCGGAGATACGGAGGATCCTGGATCTGCGCACTTTCCGCTGTGCTCTTAAGACTCTCCTATCCAGCAAGCCGGCCTGGCCTAATTTTCTCCCCTATTTTAAAATTCTTTTAAATCGAAATTTTAGTCTGTTTCAAATTATTGGGATTTTTTAATTGTCTCGGGCTAAATTATTTAATCTGGTTTTAATTATGTTTCTAACTTTTGTATCTATGTATTTTATTTTGTGCCTGTTCACCGCCCTGAGTCCTTCGGGAGTAGGGCGGTATATAAATTTAATAAAAAACAAAAAAACAAAAAACAAAAACAAAAAACACTATGTTATGTGTGTGTGTGTGTGTGTGTGTGTATGAGAGAGAGAGACAGACAGAGACCCTCCCAGTCACTCCTCACCTGTGGCCCCGCCCCTCACCCTCCCCTCCCAGTTACTCCTCACCTGGCCTGAGAAGGTTAGGGTGACAGCGGGGGATGGAGACTTGCTCCATATTCCAGAGTGGGAGTGAAGCGCCCCTCTACTTGCTGATTATATCTAGTCAGCCACCACTGACTCTTTTGCAACTGCTTGAGGGCTCCTGATTGGAGCTAAAAGGCGAAAGGGAAGCAGTATGTTCCCTCCCATATTGGGGTAGCCCAGGTGCTTCGGGACCGCCTACTACTACAAGCAGCCTCCCACCAGCCGGTACGCTCTCATAGAGAGGGGCTCCTCCGGGTGCCGTCAGCGAAACAATGTTGACTGGCGGCCCCCAGGGGGAGGGCCTTCTCTGTGGGGGCACCCACTATCTGCTCCCCCCGGAGATACGGAGGATCCTGGATCTGCGCACTTTCCGCCGTGCTCTTAAGACTCTCCTATCCAGCAAGCCGGCCTGGCCTAATTTTCTCCCCTATTTTAAAATTCTTTTAAATCGAAATTTTAGTCTGTTTCAAATTATTGGGATTTTTAATTGTCTCGGGCTAAATTATTTAATCTGGTTTTAATTATGTTTCTAACTTTTGTATCTATGTATTTTATTTTGTGCCTGTTCACCGCCCTGAGTCCTTCGGGAGTAGGGCGGTATATAAATTTAATAAAAAACAAAAAACAAAAAACAAAAACAAAAAACACTATATTTATGTGTGTGTGTGTGTGTGTGTGTGTATGAGAGAGAGAGACAGACAGAGATACCTGTTTCCTACAGAAAAGAAAGCACTGGAAACCACAGAACCTGGGTAGGCGTGGCTGGGGGGATGTCATGTGACTGGGTGGAAGTGAGTGACATCGAGTTGGCCACGCCCACCCAGGTTCTGTGGCTCCCGGTTCTTTTCTTTTCTGTGGGAAACTGGTCCAAATGGCTCTTTGAGTATTTAAGATTGCAGACTCCTGGTCAAAGGAGATCAAATGGTGATACAGGGAAGAAGCTAAGAGGGACCCCAACCAAGCTTGAAATTAACCAGCATTGACCCGAAGGTGGTTTTTTCAAAAGGCAACCGGACTTCGTTTTTCCTTGAAGACATTTCGCTTCTTCTATTCTTCAACTTCAGCTTCTTGGATGAGAAGCGAGACGTCTTCAAGGCAAAACGAAGTCCAGTTGCCTTTTGAAAAAACCATCTTTAGGACAACCACGATCTGGATGACTGAGAATCTCCACAGACAAAATAAACCAGTATTGATCTGTGTGCTACTAACCAATCTCGCATCTGAGGGTAAGCAGTGATGGTAGTGAGGTGGTACCAACGCACATTCCTCCCATCCAGAGAACCAGAAGAAATCACATTGTGGTGAACATTGAAATATCACACTTTGGTAAAAGACAACATCTTATTTTCTGAGGTTTTTGGGATGTGCACAGAGAAAAGGAGACTAACCTGGTGAACAAATGAGCAATTTGATGCAGTGGTGAAATCCAATTTTTTTTTTACTACTGGTTTTGTCAGAGTGGCTTGGTGGGCACGGTGTGGCTTGGTGGGCGTGGCAGGGGAAGGATACTGCGAAATCTCCATTCCCACCCCGCTCCAGGGGAAGGGTACTGCAAAATCTCCATTCCCACCCCACTCTAGGGGAAAGATACTGCTAAATCCCCATTCCCTCTCCACTCCAGGGGAAGGATACTGCAAAATCTCCATTCCCACCCTACTCCAGGGGAAGGATACTACAAATCCCCATTCCCTCTCCACTCCAGGGGAAGGATACTGCAAAATCTCCATTCCCACCCTACTCCAGGGGAAGGATGCTGCAAAATCTCCATTCCCACCCCACTCCAGGGGAAAGATATTGCAAAATCCCCATTCCTTCTCCACTCCAGGGGAAGGATACTACAAAATCCCCATTCCCACCCTACTCCAGGGGAAGGATACTGCAAAATCTCCATTCCCACCCCACTCCAGGGGAAAGATACTGCTAAATCCCCATTCCCTCTCCACTCCACGGGAAGGATACTGCAAAATCTCCATTCCCACCCGACTCCAGGGGAAGGATACCACAAAATTCCCATTCCCTCTCCACTCCTGGTTGAAGGATATTGCAAAATCTCCATTCCCACCCCACTCTGGGGCCAGCCAGAGGTGGTATTTGCCAGTTCTCCAAACTGCTCAAAATTTCCGCTACCGGTTCTCCAGAACCTGTCAGAACCTGCTGGATTTCACCCCTGATTTTTTTTTTTTAATTTGATTTATGTGCCGCCCTTCTCCGGAGACTCAGGGCGGCTTATAATGTGCTAAGCAATAGCCTTCATCCTTTTGTATATTTAAACAAAGTCAGCTTATTGCCCCCACAACTGGGTCCTCAATTTACCTACCTTAGAAAGGATGGAAGGCTGAGTCAACCTTGAGCCTGGGGAGATTCGAACCTGCAGTAATTGCAGGCAGCTGGTCTTAATAACAGGATGCTTTAGACCACTGTACTACCAAGGCTCCTTTGATTTGATGTCTCATGAGTTTGACAAAATGCATGTTCTCTGTTTTGGCAAAAAGAGAATAACACTTGTCTTGGCTTTGAATCCCAAATGCGTTTATTAATGGGGCAAACCTTTCCACTTTTCAAGAATTATTATTTTTTTTTTAGAGAAATCTAGCCTTTAACAGTTTGTCTGGCTGGAGGCCAGCTTAATAGTATGGTTTTATTTTAGAATCAGAAAGGCAGATGGACTCTTCTTCACACTCTGCTAACTAGCCAGTTGGAATCAAGCGCTCTGGTGAACAGTGTTTGGAAAGGAAGAGTAGCGATTCTTAGTTGATGTGCAGGAAAGGGAAAAATCAACTGGTGCCTTGGAGAAAATGTATGGAATTTTCCTCCAGTTCCACAACTGTTTTGCTAAAGCTAGTTGTTAATCCTTCAATCAACAGTGCTGCAGAAGACAGCTTGTTTTGCTCTAGACTATAAGCCTCGTCATGGGCAGGAACTCATAAAGCAAAAAGTACAGATACTTGAAACATTCTGCTGGAATATTGTCATAACATTCCCAAGACAACAGCAGCCGTAGTCACTGGGCGAGTTCAGGATCTTGGAAGCAAGCTTTTTAGTTGGGAAAACAACTCATCCTCTGCCTGTTTTCCATTGTCTCTTGAATCCTACAATCTAATGAGAAAATAATCTCATTATAATAGCTGAGAAAATGTCTACAGGCCCCTCGCATCCTGGATATAAACTGTTTCAACTCCTCCGCTTGGGATGCCGTTATAGGGCATTGCATGCCCAAAACAACTAGACAATTTTGTCCTTCAAGCCAACACTTTGCTGAACACCTAATTCCCACATCACTGTCTCATGTTTAAAGATATTTACCCATGTAGTAGAGCTGTATTGCTATTATCCTTCTCATTTTTTCTACTACCTTGGTATCTTATGATTATATTACTTGGTTGTTTGTATGTATGTTAAGAGCTTATGCACCGGAGACAAATTTATTGAGGGCTCAATTAATAAAGAAAATTCTATTCTATTCTATTCTATTCTATTCTATTCTATTCTATTCTATTCTATTCTATTCTATTCTATTCTATTCTATTCCATTCCATTCCATTCCATTCCATTCCATTCTATTCTATTCTATTCTTGCCAGTTACAACCGAATGATATCTATGCTGCCTCAAATAAACTTCCGAGAAAGCAATTTGTTTGACTCTGAGTAAACCCAAAACCTGGAACTGATTAACAGACACTATGCCCAACACAGATGACTACGCAAAGCTGATGACATTGTACAGGGGTAAGATATGGGATAAAGCAACCTCACACTAATGTGTTCCTGATGGTTAGACTATTAACTCCTGTCATGCTCTCCCCTTAGGCACAGTGGAGTTGATGGAGCTGGCATACGCAGAAAGCACAAGACTGGGAAATGCTGGCGTAAGTAAATGGACTTGTTGCCCCCTTCCATAAACTTAAATTGCTGTTCAACAAGACACCAGGAGCATCTGTGTACGCCATGATGGCTGGGTAGTTATATTAGTTATATAGGTAGTCCTCGATTTACAACAGTTTATTTAGTGACTATTCAAAGTTACGACACTGAAAAAAGTGACTTATGACTGTTTTTCACAGTTACAACCTTTGCAGCATTCCCATGGTCATGTGATCAGAGTTCAGGTGCTTGGCACCTGGTTCACATTTATGGCCGTGGCTGCGTCCCAAGATCATGTGATCCCTTTTTGAGATCCCTTCTGACAAGAAAAGTCGATGGGGAAGCAGGATTCACAACTGGGTTACTAACTTATCGCCAGTTGTGCTATTCGCCAGTTGCGTCCCTTTCTGGATCGGGACTCGTTACGCACGGTCACTCATGCCCTCGTCACCTCCCGCCTGGACTATTGTAATGCTCTCTACATGGGGCTCCCCTTGAGGAGCACCCGGAGGCTCCAACTGGCGCAGAGTGCGGCCGCGTGGGTGGTTATGGGAGCAACATGGCGCTCCCGTGTGACACCTCTCCTGTGAGAGCTGCACTGGCTCCCGGTGGTCTTCCAGGTGCGCTTCAAGGTTTTGGTCACCACCTTTAGAACGCTCCATGGCCTAGGACCTGGTTATTTACGGGACTGCCTACTACCACAAACAGCCTCCCACCGGCCGGTACGCTCTCATAGAGAGGGGCTCCTCCGGGTGCCATCAGCCAAACAATGTCGACTGGCGGCCCCCAGGGGGAGGGCCTTCTCTGTGGGTGCACCCACTATCTGGAACGAGCTCCCCCCAGAGATACGGAGGATCCCGGATCTGCGCATTTTCCGCCGTGCTCTTAAGACCCTCCTATTCCAGCAAGCCGGCCTGGCCTAATTTTCTCCCTTGTTTTAAAATTCTTTTAAATCGAAATTTTAATCTGTTTTAAATTATTGGGATTTTTAATTGTCTCGGGCTAAATTATTTAATCTGGTTTTAATTATGTTACTAACTTTTGTATCTATGTATTTTATTTTGTGCCCGTTCACCGCCCTGAGTCCTTCGGGAGTAGGGCGGTATATAAATTTAATAATAATAAAAAAAAAACTTATCAACTGCAGTGATTCACTTAACAACTGCAGCACGAAAGGTTGTAAAACGGGGCAAAACTCACTGAACAGATGTCTCGCTTAACGACAGAAATGTTGGGCTCAATTGTGGTTTGTAAGTCAAGGACTACCTGTATTAGTATCAGTCATTCTTGCAGAGTGCCCTTGCTTAAGTATCATGATAAATTTAATAAATCAAATAAATATCATGCATGCTTGGAATAAATCCTCGGCCTTCGTAGATTGGAGCAAACCAATCCCTGCAGTTTGGCTGGTTCGCCATCACGGGTATAGGGTCTCCTGTTCGAGCAGAAGGTTGGACTAGAAGACCTCCGAGGTCCCTTCCAGCTTCATTCTATTCGAATATGGCAGCTGCAACATTATGAAGTGATAAATGATAAACTAATAACATTTGTTCGTCGGAAAAAGTGTTACCGATCTTTTCCTCGCATTTATACCCCATTTCAGCAAACCTTGAAAGACGCATGATAAGAGAAGATGATTTATCTGAGAGACAGCCTAAAGGTTTTAATTATCCACCCTTTGCTTCCAGATTTGTAGCTGCCACCGTATTTCACAAAACAAAGAAAAAGATTGTGGAACTGGAATTAGAAAGAAAAAGTATCAATCAGATTGCACAAACACTTCCTGGCTATGGAAAGACCCACTATCCAGGGGTGAAATGTAAAATTTGTTACTACCAGTTCTGTGGGCGTGGCTTGGTGGGTGGGTGGGTAATGTGACTGGGTGGGCGTGGCCAACTTTTTTTTTTTTTTAAACTTTTCAAAGCATTTCTTCTAATGCTTTGAAAAGCCTCTGCCGATCAGGCAACTCAGCTGGGATTGTCAGAGAGGCTTTTTTAAAAAACGCCTCTCTGCCGATCAGGCAACTCAGCTGGGATCGTCAGAGACTTTTCAAAGCATTGTTTTTATCACCTCTTCGGCCAAGAGGTTGCAGAAGAAAATGCTTTGAAAAGCCTCTGACGATCCCAGCTGAGCCGCACGATCATCAAAGGCTTTTTTTTTTTACTTTTAAAAGCATTTTTTTCGTCGGAAGAGGTTGTAGAAAAAAATGCTTTTAAAAGTAAAAAAAAAAAAAGCCTCTGATGATCGTGTGGCTCGCCGGGGCAGGGGGGGGGGCAGGAATTTTTGCTACCAGTTCTCCGAACCACCTGCCGCCATCGCTACCAGATCGAGTGATCCGATCCGAACCGGGAACATTTCACCCCTGCCACTATCCCTCATGTCCATCTACGAAGATTCAGAAGGACCCAAATTTGATCTAACCGGGACCACAGTTGTAACCCAGGCGAAATCAAAGAGAGAAAGAGAATTCCTCGGAGCCTGGTTTTTCCACCAATAAGTCAATAAACAGACATATTGACAGCAATCCAGTCTACCAATCGCTGAGAACAAAAGAACTGTATCAGCCATGATCCCAAAGATAGCTTTTAAAACGAATAAACAGGCACCCCACTACGCAACAACAAAAATCACAACCCATCAGCTCACAAGAAATCAGGCCACATCTCAGTAACCAAAATCAGACCATAACTCAGCAGGATCCGAACAAACAACACTAATTTACATCACACAGACGGTACTTAAAACCAAATGCCGTGTAACAAAAGCCAGCCTATCAAATAGACCAAAGTCAGACCATGACACAGAAGTGGTCGAATGAACAATATCCGCATGAATTTGCAGCACATAAAAAGGTATTGGACAGCACTTGGACAGACTATCAAAATTTGGCGTTCAAAATTTTTATTGTGGCTTTCGTTTTCCAAAATTCCAATACATAATCGATCAGACAGTGATACATTTCCCACAGGTTAGATTAATTATTCCTATATAGTCTATAACTCCTAAATATATATATATATATGTATCTTAAACTTTATACTAGTATTTATCCATTTTTAATTCGGTTATCAATCCACCTGTACCAATTATCCCACACCATATAGTATTCTGAATCCTCTTTTTCATTTAGTTCTAATGTTAATTTATTCATTTCGGCACAATCGAATATTTTTTTGAATAATAGATTTCTCTGGTGGTATATTGTTTCCTTTCCAATGTTATGCATATGTTATTCTCGCTGCTGTAAGTATGTGTATGATTAAATATCCTGTTTTTTTTGTCATATTTAGTGTTTAGCACTCCCAGGAGAAAAGTTTCTGAAATCAATTCGGTTTTATTATTAATTAATTCTTGTATCCAATTTTGTATTTTACTCCAATACCTCTTTGCTTCGGGACATTACCACCACATATGGAAGTAGGTACCTTGATGATGCCCACACTTCCAACATTTAGGACTTACATTCGGATAGATTTTTGCCAGGCTTGCAGGCGCTAAGTGCCATCGGTATAACATTTTATATTGGTTTTCTTTATATGATGTCGCTTTTGTTAATTTGTAGTTCTTATTCCAAATCATTTCCTATTCATCCAGATTTATATTATGTCCAATATTTTTGTCCCACATTATCATTGGTTCTTTTACCACCTCTTCCGCTCTGTCATATTCTAATAAGTAATTGTAAAGTTTGGCTAATACTTTTTTTTCTGGACCCACCAATAATTTGTCTAATTGATTTGCTTCCACCTCGACACCAAATTCTTCTATGTCTTTTTTGTACCTGGATTGTATCTGCAGTCGATATGGCCACCAGTCGATATGTATTCCCTGAGACGAGCACAATTCAAATCGTGTTGACAATGTCTCCTCAAATGAAACGTTGATGAAACGTTGGCAACCAAATTGCCAAGCTCAAACCAACAGCCCAAGAACTCCCTTCTTCAATTTTTTGCTGCGTCAGCACAATGCTGTGTGATAGGATGGGGCTAACAGCTAGTAAGTTTTCAGCATGGATTTGCAATGAAGTTTCCCTACTCCGACTCCGGTTCTTTTACCACAAACGTATACTGGCTCTCTTTTAACTCAGTCCTGAATCCTCATTTCCTGTTGTGGTACACTGAAAACTATTGGACATCAAATTAAGATTCCCTTAATGTTTTATTTCAAATAGAAACTTCTATCGCTCTCAAAATGCAGCAGAATCTTTTGCCACCGCTTTATATTCCGCAATAATTATTGCTGCATCTATATTTTACTACCAAGTTAGTAACTAGAACACCTGTTATAAATAAATAGATTAAGTGATTTGACGTACTGTTATCCCTAAACTACCAGCCTCTCATTTAATGTAACCCTGCAAAAGATAATTGCATCTCGTCAAGAGGAAGGTTGGCAGCTTAACACAAATCAACTCTATATGTTGACAACTGTAAAGAAATTTACATAATAATGGAACACGTGCCATTATTTGAGGTGGGGATTTGTGGATTAAGTTTATTTCCTTAAATCCAGTGTTTATAGTCATTGGGTTAGGAGCCTACACCCAGGCAGAAACGTTCATTTTAGTCTGAGTTGCTCTATGTCCCCAATGCTTAAAGGAAGTAACAGACATTGAATTTTACACCCAAGGGAGGAGCAAAAAGGAAGAAACGAGACTATTTTCACATTAACACCCATTCAAAATGGAAGAGGATCTGCATGATTTGAATCTGAGTAGGATATGGCAGAATGTGGTGACAAACACCAATTTTGAATGCATCCCGGATAGATTCAACCTGGAAATAAGGAGAAATTTTATGACAGTGAGAGCAATCAACCCATGGAACAGAAGTTGCCTTCAGAAGTTGTGGGAGCTTCATCCCTGGAAGCGTTCAAGAAGAGACTGGACTGCCCTTTGTCAGAAATGGTGTAGGGTCTCCTGTTTGGGCGGGGGGTTGGACTAGATGACCTCCAAGGTCCCTTCCAGCAGGTTCTGACAGGTTCTGGAGAACCGGTAGTGGAAATTTTTAGCAGTTCAGAGAACCGGCAAATACCACCTCTGGCTGGCCTCAGAGTAGGCTGGGAATGGAGATTTTGCGATATCCTTCCCCCAGGAGTGGGGAGGGAATGGGGATTTTGCAGTATCCTTCCCCTGCCACGCCCACCAAGCCACGCCCACAGAACAGGTAGTAAAAAAAATTGGATTTCACCACTGCTTCCAACTCGGTTAATCTGTATCAGATGACATTGGCTAGGGGAGCCAGCAAGGCCAACTAGCAAGGATTCGACACCACATTGTAAGTGGTGTTGCAGCATCCCCATGGTCATGTGATCAAAATTCAGACGCTTGGCAAGTGACTCATATTTATGACGGTCGCAGTGTCCCCAGGGTCCTGTGATCCCCTTTTGGGACCTTCTGACAAGCAGAGACAATGGGGAAACCAGATTCATTTAACAACCTTGTTTCTAACTTACCAACTGCAGTCATTCACTTAACAACGGTGGCAAGACAGGTCGTAAAATGGACCTGTCCAAATTCACTTTAAAAAATGCCTCGCTTAGCAACAGAAATTGTGGGCTCAGGTGTGGTCATAAGTCGAGGACTATTTGTATTATGCAGTGCAGTTATGAGCTCTCAATGCAGATTATATAAGAGCCACTGATTGAATGAATGAATGAACATGATTGCGAATTCTTATAAGACTTTCTTTACCTTTTTGTTCCCTCCTCCCTCCCTCCCTCCATCCATCCATCCATCCATCCATCTATCTATCTATCTATCTATCTATCTATCTATCTATCTATCATCTATCATCTATCAACTCTGCCTGTCTGTCTGTCTGTCTGTCTGTCTGTCTGTCTATCTATCTATCTATCATCTATCTCTATATCTGTCTGTCTATCTAATTATCTATCTATCTATCTATCTACCTACCTACCTACCTACCTACCTACCTACCTACCTACCTACCTACCTAGTGTTTCCCCGAAAATAAGACATCCCCTGATAATAAGCCCAATCGGGCTTTTGAGTGCATGCGCTAAAATAACCCCCCTGAAAATACCCCCCCCCCAAAATAAGCCCTCCCCGAAAATATTTAAATGCATGCATAGCCGGTCCCAGCCGTTTCCTCTGGTTAGGGTTAGGGAGACAGAGCTGGAAATCAGGTAAGACAGCAAGAGGAGCCCCGTCTTGTTCCACGCGCCCCAAAATAATAAGACCTCCCCCAAAATAAGGCCAAGCGCTTATTTCAGGGTTCAAAAAATATAAGACAGGGTCTTATTTTCGGGAAAACATGGTATCCATCTATCTCCCTCCCTCCCTCTCTCTCTCCCCCTCCCTCTCTCTCTCTCTCTCTCTCTCTCTGTGTGTGTGTGTGTGTATATATTAGAGAGAGAGAGAGAGAGAGAGGAACTCACACACACATACAAACTGTAGATATACTCTGTGTGTGTGTGTGTATATGTGTGTGTGTGTGCATGTGTATAGTATTATATTTAGTTTTATATTTATTTATATTATAGCCACCATCCTTTTGAGGAGTACAAGTTGGCACACTCAGTTATCCTTGCAACAAAAACTTTGTGAGGCAACCTGGGATGAGAGAACGTGGTGGGACTATTGTCACTCCCTGGGCTCTGTGCTTGTGTGAGAAGTGATATATCCAAGTGATTTCCCTCATTTCGTGGGTGCACCTAGATACACCCACATTACACCAATTCTCCGCGAGCTGCACTGGCTCCCTATTGGTCTCCAGGCACAATTCAAGGTGTTGCTTATTACCTTTAAAGCCCTACATGGCTCTGGGCCAGGTTATCTTCGAGACCGCCTTCTACCGCATAGCTCCCAGCGACCGGTAAGATCCCACAGAGTTGGTCTCCTCCGGGTCCCGTCAGCTAAACAATGCCGGCTGGCAGGCCCGTGGGGGAGGGCCTTCTCTGTGGCTGCCCCAGCTCTCTGGAACCAGTTGCCTTCTGAGGTCCAGACCATCCCCTCCCTATTGGCCTTCCGGAAAGCGGTGAAGACCTGGCTTTTCCGGCAGGCCTGGGGCCGTTGATCTCGCTGTTCAATCTTGCGAGATCCGGCCATGGATGATGTGCATGTGTTTTTAATGTTTTTAAAATGCTTTTATAATGATTTTTTTAAAAAAAATATGTTCACTGTTTGTATTATTTCTGTTGTAAGCCACCCAGAGCCCCTAGGGAGTTGGGCGGCATAGAAATATGATTAATTAAATTAAATGTCGACTGACGACCCCCAGGGGGAGAGCCTTCTCTGTGGGGGCACCCACCCTCTGGAACGAGCTACCCCCAGGAATACGACTGATCCCGGACCTCCGTACTTTCCATCGAGCTTTGAAGACCTTCCTATTTCAGCAAGCCGGGCTGGCTTAAAATTTTAATGGGTTATTTTATGGGCAAAGGGTTTTAAATTTTGGGAAGCCAATTTGATTTAATTCTGTTTTAATTCATCTTAATTTTTATATTGTATGTATTTTAATCTTGGCTGTTCACCGCCCTGAGTCCTTCGGGAGAAGGGCGGTATACAAATTTAATAAACCTAAACATAAACCTAAACCTAAATTAATTAAATTTCCGTCTAGCCATTCTATTCCTGTTAACATCTTGAACAAGTATGCCCAAATCTTTATACAGTCTCACACAAAACCCTTAACTCCACCACAATCTGTCAACACTACAATAGTTTGGCAGGTTACACTATTTTACAGCCCCTTTGATAACCAGCGCAATCGGGTTGGATTGAGCCCGAGGAGACTCCGAATTAAGATTCAAATTCGGATTCAAATCTATTCTCTGACTTTCACAGAAGTGCTTGGAGGAAAGTGGGGAGGGATCTTAAACATCATCCATCTCGATCCTTTGGAATAAGGAAGGAAGGTATAAATCTTATATATATAAGAATATCCCTGATCTCCGTGCTTTCCGCCGTGCCCTCAAGACCCTGATGTTCCAACAGGCAGGGCTAAACATACAAACATGCGAATGATTTTTTAAATGTTATCTAATTCTGGGTTTTATTTAATTGACCAAACTAAGTAACAATTTTAATTAGCAATTTTATGATGTTTGTGTGTCTATATTTTTCTTGACTGTACACCGCCTTGAGTCCTACGGGAGAAAGGCGGTATAGAAATATAATAAATAAATAAATCAATCAATCAATCAATCAATCAATCAATCAATCAATCTAACACACAGACGAACAAACATACCGAAAATGTGTTGTTGTTTTTATGGATGATAGCAGAAATTGCCCCCCCTGTTTATAGCACTTAGTTTATCTTTGGCACTTATGAAAACCGAAGAAAGGAAAGGAAGCAAAATCTCTGGTAAGGATAGAGTTAACTTCTGCCTTCTCAGAAACACAACGCAATGAAATGACTAAAACGTAAAGCATACCTGTCTACCTTCGTTAAATTGATTTCAGTCCTGGACATCTCCTGCAGTTGTTAACGTAAACGTGGATCTTGAAGACCCATCTTCCACAGCAGAGAAAAGGGATCACAATGACAACTTTCCCCGCAAAGATAGTAAATCCAGGAAACCAAGGAGCCGGCTATTCAGAAGAGTTCATTCAGGGAGTTCAGAGTGAAACTTTGCAACCGTAAGGAGTCTTAACAAGGCAAAAAACAAAAAAGAGAGAGAGAGAGAGAGAGAGAGTTGAAGGTAGAAGGATTGTGTGTGCATTCACCCTATTGTTATCTCTGGTCAAACAGGTTTGGTAAGGTCACACCAAGATTAGAATTACAGAAATTAGCTTGCAGGCGAAGGGCAACCAGGGCCTTATCATATAATTAAGTTTGAGTTAAAAAGATGACTGCCCATTGCTGGGAACACGGCAGAACGTCAGGGCAAAGCTGTAGATCCTGCACGGAAATAAGGGTTTGCATAAACTGAAGCATTATTTTAGCTAACCGAAGAGAAAGGATGCCTTGGGTTCTGAGTTGACAGGCAGAATTAAGGAACCTGGAATTGAGGAGAAACTTCCTGACGGAACGATTAATCAGTGGAACAGTTGGCCTTCAGAAGTTGTGGGTGCTCCCTCACTGGTGGCTTTTAAGAAGAGTCTTGACAGTCACTTGTCTGGAATGCTATAGGACCGTGATGGTGAACCTACGGCACGTGTGCCAGCCATATCGGTGGGCACGCGAGCTCAGCTCCGGCGAGCATGCATGCGCCAGCCAACTGATTTTTGGGCCTTCTGGGACCACCAGAAGTAGGGAAACAGGCTGTTTTCCACCTCCGGAGGGTCTAGGGGGATGGGGAAGGCCCGTTTTTTGCTCTCCCCAGGCTCCAGAGCCTCTCTAGGAGCCTGGGAAGGGCAAAAACAGCCTTCCCCACCCGCCACCCAGAGGCCCTCTGGAGGCCAGAACCTGCCTGTTTGCCAACTTCTGGTGGGACCAGAAGGCCCGTTTTTTGCTTTCCCCAGGCTCCAGAGCCACTCTAGGAGCCTGGGAAGGGCGAAAACGGCCTTCCCCACTCCCTTAGAGGCCCTCCGGAGACCGGAAACAGTCCATTTGCCAACTTCCGGTGGACCCCCCCCCCCCATGCTCCCCCCGCTTTTGGCATGCGATGGCAAAAAGGTTAGCCATCACTCCTATAGGTCTCCTGCTTGAGCAAGAGGATGAACTAGAAGACCTCCAAATTCCCTTCCATCTCTATTCTATTTGAATATGGCAGCTACAACATTATGAAGTTATAAATGATAAATTAATAACATTTGTTTGTCCCAAAAGTTGCTTTTTTCAGGAAGCAACTGGACTTTCTTGTTTTTTCTTTTGAAGACATTTCGCTTCTCATCCAAGAAGCTTCTTCAGCTCTGACAGGATAGTGGGAAATTGAAAAAAAATTAGTATATTCCTTGCAGACAGCCGATAATTTGCATCCTTTTAGAAGGTCCTTGAAGCACTTGGAGGTTTATCTCAGGGTCACCTACCCACTATCCTGGCCTTTGTTTCGCTGTCAGAAGCCTTCAGGAGAGGCCTCTGCCGCTGAGAAACGGGCTCCAGATTGACCTGCACAGCGCCTTTCCAGAAAGGCCTCTGCAGTTGATAACAGAGCTCCTGATCGATCCGGAGGTCTGTTATCGATTGCAGAGGCCTTTCTGGAAGGACCTCTGACGGTGAAACGGAGGCCAGGGGCGATGTGTGCAAGCGGCGGCAAGCAGCCACAGAAGAAGTAGGCCGGCAGTGGGTTCCTGCTGGGTGGGGCTGTAGTTGCTGCCACCACAAGGTGAGTCAGTGGAAGACACCGCCCAAAAATTAAGACCTAGTGCCTTTTTGAGTGGCAAAAAAAATATAAGATTGGGTTTTGTTTTTTAGTCCAAGCCCCTACTCAAGTAGGACACCTTATACCCGTGATGGTGAACCTATGGCACGCGTGCCACAGGTGGCACGCGGAGCCATATTAGTGGGCACGCCAGCTCAGCTCTGGGGCGCATGCACACACCGGCCAGCTGATTTTGGGGCCTTCTGGGCCCACCAGAAGTAGGGAAACAGGCTGTTTCCTGCCTCTGGAGGGCCTGGGGGCGGGGTGGGGAAGGCCCATTTTTCTTTCTTACCTGGCTCCAGACCCTCTCTGTGTATCTGGGAAGGGCGAAAACAGCCTTTCCCACTCCTTTGGAGGCCCTATGGAGGCTGAAAGGGCCCATTTCCTGACTCCCAGTGGAGTCCCCAGCCTCCAGAGACTCCTAGAGAGGCTCCTAGAGACTCCTAGAGAGGCTCCTAGAGACTCCAGATACACTCCAGATTCCAGATTCCCAGATACACAGAGAGGATCTGGAACCAGGTAAGAAAGAAAAACGGGCCTACCAGGTCATCATGTGCCAGGAGCAGGGGGGGGAGGGGGTTGCGCACGCATGCGGTGGGCACGTGGCAAAAAGGTTAGCCATCACTGCCTTATACCATTCTGGGCAAATGGCTGTCCAATCTCTTTTTAAAAACTCCAATGATGGAGCACCCACAATTCCTGGAGGCAAGCCATTCCATGCATTGAATCGTTCTTACCATCAGGAAATTTCTCCATAAGTTCTAGGTTTGGATCTTTGTATGTCTTGTGCTTAGCGTGACTTATTTATTTATTTTTCAAATTTATATACCGCCCTTCTCCCGAAGGACTCAGGGCGGTGTACAGCCAAAGTAAAAACATAAATACAAATATTAAAACCAATTTAAAAAGATATATATATGTTTGGCCCCAAAATTAAAAGAACAGTAACAAAGCTATTAAAAACATTTTAAAAAGTGATAAGCCAGCCCAGACTTGATCGTTTTGAATCAGTTATTATGACGATCTATTTCCTCTTCATTCGATCCACACTGAATTATCGCAATCAGCAACTCTCTGTTTGTGTAACACAAGCTGTATTGCCCAGTTACGGTGTGTCAAATTTTTCAACTTTCAATTTCCAAACATTAGGGGTTCCCAAAAGTTGTGACATGCCTTGGAGATTGTGAAAATAGTTTGGTTACTTTAACATAATGTAGATGTGCTTGGTAAGTAACAATGGCGGGTTGCTTCCGGTTCTGTCCGGTTCTTGTGAACCGGTAGTAAAAGTGGCGGGAAGCTCCGCCCACCCACTCAGACGTCATAATGGACGATCTGCGCATGCGCGTGCTCCCATTGCAAACCAGTAGTAAAGGTAAGTAGAACCCACCCCTGGTAAGTAACTACCTAAATATCACAAAGTTTTAACATTTTGTTTGTTTCAGGGCCCATGCGCTTGAGAGCGAGTGGTGACACTGGAGGTATCCTGTTTCCTTCTTCGACAGAAGGAGTTTGTGCATCAGAATGTGTAAATTTAAGCACAAAATCTTTGATTTCAGACTCTAATGGTTGTTGGAGCTGTTTATTTCTCCACCTGTGTTTTATTTTGTTTATCCCTGCCATGTTGAAGCATAGGACATCTTCTGTGTGCATGTAACACTTCAGGAAAGTGTTATAATGTAAGACCTCCAGGAATAGAATAGAATAGAATAGAATAGAATAGAATAGAATAGAATAGAATAGAATTTTTTATTGGCCAAGTGTGATTGGACACACAAGGAATTTGTCTTGGTGCATATGCTCCCAGTGTACATAAAAGAAAAGATACGTTCATCAAGAATCATAAGGTACAACACTTAATGATAGTCATAGGGAACAAATAAGCAATCAAATCATATTAGGAAACAGTCAATATAAATCTTAAGGATACCAGCAACAAGGTTACAGTCATACAGTCGTAAGTGGGAGGAGATGGGTGATAGGAACAATGAGAAGATTAATAGTAATGCAGAACCTGGATGAAACGACGTATCTGGATCCGTTCCAGTCGGGCTTCAGGCCCGGGTACAGCACGGAAACGGCATTGGTCGCGTTGGTTGATGATCTCTGGAGGGCTCGGGACAGGGGGTGCTCCTCTGTCCTGGTCCTGTTAGATCTCTCAGCGGCTTTTGATACCATCGACCATGGTATCATGCTGCACCGGTTGGAAGAGTTGGGGGTGGGAGGCACTGTGTTGCGGTGGTTCTCCTCCTTTCTCTCTGACCGGTCGCAGTCTGTGTTGACAGGGGGACAGAGGTCGACCCCGAGGCCCCTCATACGTGGGGTGCCGCAAGGGTCGGTCCTCTCGCCTCTCCTGTTCAACATTTATGTGAAGCCGCTGGGCGAGATCATCCGTGGTTTCGGGGTGGAGTACCATCAGTACGCTGATGACACCCAGCTGTACATCTCCACCCCGGATCACCCCAACGATGCCCTTGAAGTGATGTCCCGGTGCCTGGAGGCCGTACGGATCTGGATGGGGAGGAACAGGCTCAGGCTCAACCCATCCAAGACTGAGTGGCTGTGGTTTCCGACGTCCCGATATAGTCAGTTGACGCCATCACTGACTATTGGGGGTGAATCATTGGCCCCCACGGAGAGGGCTCGCAACTTGGGCGTCCTCCTGGATTCACGGCTGTCTTTAGAAGAGCACTTGACGGCCGTGACCGGGAGGATTTTTCATCAGGTTCGCCTGATTCGCCAGTTGCGTCCCTTTCTGGATCGGGACTCTTTACGCACGGTCACTCATGCCCTTGTCACCTCCCGCCTGGACTATTGCAACGCTCTCTACATGGGGCTCCCCTTGAGGAGCACCCGGAGGCTCCAACTGGCGCAGAGTGCGGCCGCGCGGGTGGTAATGGGAGCGACATGGCGTTCCCATGTAACACCTCTCCTGCGCGAGCTGCACTGGCTCCCGGTGGTCTTCCGGGTGCGCTTCAAGGTTTTGGTTACCACCTTTAAAGCGCTCCATGGCTTAGGACCCGGGTACTTGCGGGACCGCCTACTACCACCAATAGCCTCCCACCGGCCGGTACGCTCCCATAGAGAGGGGCTCCTCCGGGTGCCGTCAGCCAAACAATGCCGACTGGCGGCCCCCAGGGGGAGAGCCTTCTCTGTGGGGGCACCTACTATCTGGAACGAGCTCCCCCCAGAGATACGGAGGATCCCGGATCTGCGCACCTTCCGCCGCGCCTTAAAGACCTTACTATTTCACCAGGCCGGCCTGGCCTAATTTTCCCCCTCTTTTATAAAAGATTTTTAAAATTTTAAACATCTTTTAGTATTTATATATTCAATTTTAAATTGGTTTTAAAAGTCTGGGGTTTTAAATTTGTCGGGGCCAAAATTATTTAATTTGATTTTATTCTATTTTTTAAATTTTGTATTGTATGTGTTTTTATTGTTTGGCTGTGCACCGCCCTGAGTCCTTCGGGAGTAGGGTTGGTATAGAAATCTAATAAATGAATGAAAAATGAAAATGAATGAATAGAAATAGAATAGAATAGAATAGAATAGAATAGAATAGAATAGAATAGAATAGAATAGAATAGAATAGAATAGAATTTTTTTATTGCCAAGTGTGATTGGACACACAAGGAATTTGTCTTGGTGCATACGCTCCCGGTGTACATAAAAGAAAAGATACATTCGTCAAAAATCATAAGGTACAACACTTAATGATAGTCATAGGGAACAAATAAGCAATCAAATCATATTAGGAAACAGTCAATATAAATCTTAAGGATACCAGCAACAAGGTTACAGTCATACAGTCGTAAGTGGGAGGAGATGGGTGATAGGAACAATGAGAAGATTAATAGTAATGCAGATGTAGTAACTAGTTTGACAGTATTGAGGGAATTATTTGTTTAGCAGAGTGATGGCGTTCCGGGGAAAAAACTGTCCTTGTGTCTAGATGTTCTGGTGTGTAGTGCTCTACAGCGTCATTTTGATCGTAGGAGTTGAAACAATTTATGTCCAGGATGCGAGGGGTCTGTAGATATTTTCACAGCCTCTTTTTGACTCGTGCAGGATACAGGTTCTCCATGGAAGGCAGGTTGGTAGCCATTGTTTTTTCTGCCGTTCTAATTATCCTCTGAAGTCCGTGTCTGTCTTGTTGGGTTGCAGAACCCAGCAACCTCTTAGCAATCTGCTTCAGATCTGAATTTTCTTTGAGCATCAGGCAGCTTGAGTTTGTCTACCTGAATTTTATCCATGACTCAGTGCCTCCTGGCTGGAGAGCAAAATCCACAGGGGTGTTTTTTTTAACGACTCCAACCTTGTAAGAATAAGAAGCTGAGAAACTGTGGCTTGCTTAAAAGGCCCTTCAATTAACAAAAGGTACCTTCGGTGGCTCACAAAATGTATAATAAAAATTTGAAAACAACCCCCAACCTTACAAAATGTGCTGCTAAAAGTGAATTGGAACACCCACCACAAGATTTTAGAGACTGGAGGAAGCAGAGATGAGGGAATAGAAACGGCAATGCTAGAAGCCGTAGCGTGTTTTCAAAAAGCCTGGGAAAATAAAAATGAAAGATACTGTGGAGAATTGGCTCTCTTTTTCAGATGCTGAGAAAACACCAAGTGCCAGACAGTTTTCTCTACAAAGCTCATTTCATAGTAAATTTATAGCCCAGAGGAAATAAATAGAATCTTTCTTTTGATTCCCTGACAACACCTTTCAGTGTAGGTTTTTGATTATCAACTGTCCCAACCTTTTTTTTTTAAATTCCAGAGCTTTATAACTTACTTCCTCTTTCTTTCTTTCTTTCTTTCTTTCTTTCTTTCTTTCTTTCTTTCTTTCTTTCTTTCTTCCTTCCTTCCTTCCTTCCTTTCTTTCTTTCTTCCTTCCTTCCTTCCTTCCTTCCTTCCTTCCTTCCTTCCTTCCTTTCTTTCTTTCTTTCTTTCTTTCTTCCTTCCTTCCTTCCTTCCTTCCTTCCTTTCTTTCTTCCTTTCTTTCTTTCTTTCTTTCTTTTTCTTTTTTTCTTCCTTCCTTCCTTCCTTCCTTCCTTCCTTCCTTTCTTTCTTCCTTCCTTCCTTCCTTCCTTCCTTCCTTCCTTCCTTCCTTCCTTTCTTTCTTTCTTTCTTTCTTCCTTCCTTCCTTCCTTCCTTTCTTCCTTCCTTCCTTCCTTCCTTCCTTCCTTCCTTTCTTTCTTTCTTTCTTTCTTTCTTCCTTCCTTCCTTCCTTCCTTCCTTTCTTTCTTTCTTCCTTTCTTTCTTTCTTTCTTTCTTTCTTTTTCTTTTTTTCTTCCTTCCTTCCTTCCTTCCTTCCTTCCTTCCTTTCTTTCTTCCTTCCTTCTTTCCTTCCTTCCTTCCTTCCTTCCTTCCTTCCTTCCTTCTTTTCTTCCTTCCTTCCTTCTTTCCTTCCTTCCTTCCTTCCTTCCTTCCTTCCTTTCATGTTCTGGGAAACAGATGGTGTCGATTGGATATATCTGAGTCACCTAACATAGGTGGAAATAGTTAGAAAAGGGTTGATTGACTCATAGTGAATCAGTTAAAGGACTGAGTATTAGTCATAAATTGCCACCACCAAGGCCTGAAAATGTTTGTGCCTCGACAAATCAGAAGCATGTATAAATAATAGCTCCTTGATTGTTTGCTTTCTTTTATTTTTTGCAACGGAACATGCCATTTCAGTGTCTCATATTGTCATCTGTGTTCAGCAAGTTGCAACTTGGCTGAGTCATTGTCAGGAATGTCATCGTGGATTTGCATGTAGACCACATATTGTTGGGCTAATTAGAAGCAAAGGACGAGGGTGAACTTGCCAGCAATAGAGAAACAAGGCTGAACTTTCCTAAGCCAGGTGACTTTGGACAGTGCTTAAATTTAGCCGTAGTAGAAATAGCACTTAGATTTATATACCACTTCACAGTGCTTTACAGCCTTCTCTAAGTCAGGGGTGAAATCCAGCAGGTTCTGGAGAACCGATAGCGGAAATTTTGAGCAGTTCGGAGAACCGATAGCGGAAATTTTGAGTAGTTCAGAGAACCGGCAAATACCACCTCTGGCTGGCCCCGGAGTGGGGTGGGAATGGAGATTTTGCAATATCCTTCCCCCAGGAGTGGGGAGGGAATGGGGATTTTGCAGTATCCTTCCCCTGCCACACCCACCAAGCCATGCCCACCAAGCCACACCATGCCACGCCCACCGAACCGGTAGTAAAATAATGTGGATTTCACCATTGCTCTAAGTGGTTTACAGTGTCAGCCTATTGACCCCAACAATCTGGGTCCTCATTTTACTGATCTCGGAAGGAGGGAAGGCTGAGTCAACCTTGAAACGGTGAGAATCGAACTGCTAGCAGTCGGCAGAATTAGTCTGCAATGCTGCATTCTAACCACTGCGCTAACACGGCTCTTACATCCATGATGAGGAAAAAGGTGGGACAGTGTCTGTATAATGTCTTCTGACTGCTAGCATCAACTTATTTTCCAAAGCACCTGAAGGCAAGACAAGGAACAGTGGATGGAAGCTACTCAAGGAGAGAAGCAACCTGGAATTGAGAAGAAACTTCCTAACAATGAGAACAATTAACCAGTGGAATAGAAGTTGCCTTCAGAAGTTGTGTGTGCTCCATCACTGGAGGTTTTTAAGAAGAGACTGGACAGTTTGTCTGAAATGGTATAGGGTCACCTGTTTGAGCAGAGGGTTGGACTAGAAGACCTCAAGGGTACCTTCCAACGCTATTATTCTGCTATTTTTTTGGTTGTCTTTTGAGTGTGACAGCATTTCAAAACATTATATGCTGTATTGCTTCTATCGTTCCATTATGCTATAAACATGCCAATGCACATCTCTGTATTTTACAGACACACAAATTCCCATATTCACTCTCAAAAGCTTCTATATGCAAAGCAACTGCAATGAATGTAGGCAGTATATTTTCAAAAGAGGCTTGGGAGGTTAATGAAGGGTTAATTGCCACCAGATATTGAGCCTCTAACACCCAAGAAAAGTGAGAGCTAAGCACTTAATTTTGCTAATAAAAAAAAAAAGTTCCTGGTCTGTTGTCATATACATTCTAGAAACTGTGTTTGTGATCGTTCCAGTTCATTGTGCTGATTCCACAATTGTCATTACAAAATGCAGTAATATCTCAATCCATTTTTAATAAAGTATCTGTACTTAAGGCGTTACGGAAGCATTAGAAGTAAAAAGAAGGAGAAGGAGGAGAAGGAGAAGGAGGAGGAGGAGAAGGAGAAGAAGGAGAAGGAGAAGAAGAAGGAGGAGGAGGAGGAGAAGGAAGAGGAGGAGGAGAAGGAAGAGGAGGAGGAGAAGAAGAAGGAGAAGAAGGAGAAGGAAAGGGAAAAGAAGGAGGAGGAGGAGGAGAAGAAGGAGAAGAAGAATAAGGAGAAGGAGGAGGAGGAGAAGAAGGAGGAGAAGGAGGAGAAGGAGGAGAAGGAGGAGAAGGAGGAGGAGGAGAAGAAGAAGGAGAAGAAGGAGAAGGAGAAGGAGAAGAAGGAGGAGGAGGAGGAGAAGAAGGAGAAGGAGAAGGAAAAGAAGGAGGAGGAGAAGAAGGAGAAGGAGGAGGAGGAGGAGGAGGAGGAAAAAAGATAACACTATTGATTGCTCAAAGTACAAATGAGCGATCTAATTTTATCCATCAACTATTTGTTGCTTGCAAAATGCTAGCCTGACTTTATTAATTTAGCAATAAAAGTAAAGTCCATAGTATACCATTATTGAATGTTTTTCCTCTGAAATTTATGAGCTTATACAAATGTTTCCAGCTGCAGAACCTACAGTTTACTCATATGAATAAATATCACATTAAAATGCAACAGAAAAACCGTATTATATTCCTGGACATTTTATGGCATTTTCTAAATGTCTCAAAAACTGAAAATAAAACATTTGCCTTATAAGCTCTTCAAAAGCTGGAGCACCTGGAGTTAACTACAGTAGTCCATTCAGGAAATGAGTGAGTTCTTGGTAGACCTTAGAAGTACCCACTTACTGCCACTCTAGACTGGAGGCAATAATGGGAATTTTTGAAATACTTTCTCTAAGCATCTCCTTTTAAGGTTGAAAACCTTGCATTAACATACATGTCAAATGACTTCCTGCAGTAAGGATGTTCTAAGACAATATAATATATTGACGTTTGGGCCTAGTTTCTGATGTCTGTCCCGGATTTCAAGACGCTTTGAAGTTTAATGTCTGTGAAGGTTCTCCATCATCCAGCTCATAGTTGTCTCAGAGGCGCTTTTTCCAAAAGGCAACTGGAGTGGGGTTTTTTTTCCCCTTGAGGAAAGAAGAAGACGTTTCACTTCTCATCTAAGAAGCTTCATCAGTTCTAGCAGGATGGTGAAGGCTGACCTCACTCTCTCTCAACAGAGGGAGAGGAATAAGAAACTACCTGTTTCCTGTCTACAACAATTTCTTTTCAGCAGTTCCAAAAATATCCCCCCCCCATTTGAACTCTAATTCAGGTGATCCTGAGGCAGGGGTGAAATCTACTTACCTTCCCTACCGGTTCGGAAGTGGATGTGTGAGTGTGGACCCTCTGCGCATGCACAAACAGGGTAAAAAATAGGTTACTTTCTGGTTAAAACCAGAAAGTAATGACGACCGGGCAGGTGGGTGGAGCCTTACTCTGCCGTCGCTACCGGTTCTCTGAACCACCCGCCGCCATCCCTACCAATTCAGCCGAACCGGTCCAAACCGGTAGCATTTCACTCCTGTCCTGAGGGCACAGATAAACCCCCAAGTGGCCTCAAGAGCTCTCAGGGAGAGGATTAACAACCAGATGACTGCAAAGAAATGTAATACTTCCACCACCACCCCCCCCCCCAATCCTGTCAGAATTAACCCTTCCATCACCCCCCACCATCCTGCCAGAACCGATGAAACTTTTTGACTGGGAATCAAAACGTCATCTTCTTTTTTTTCCCCAAGGGCAGGTGTCAGCAACCTGCGGCTCCAGAGCCGCATGTGGCTCCTTGGGTCCTCTGCTGTGGCTCCCTGTTGGGTGATCCCACCACTGGCTGGGCCCGCCCCTCGCTCTCCTTTCCCAGTCACTCCTCACCTGGCCTGAAAAGGTAAGGGCGACAGCGGATGATGGAGAAGCGGTTGGGGCAGAGACAGAGAGATACAGAGAGAGGGGGAGAGAAACACAGAAAAATACAGAGAGGGAGTCATGTGACTGGTGGAAGTGAGTGACTTGGAGTTGGTCACGCCCACCCAGGTTCTGTGGCTCCCGGTGTTTTCTTTTCTTTGGGAAACAGGTCCAAATGGCTCTTTGAGTGTTTAAGGTTGCAGACCCCTGCCCAAGGGGGGAAAAAATCCAGTTTTGAAAAAAGCACCTTGGAGACAGCTTTGACATTGAATTTTGTGGTAATCGGCCAATGAAAGCTGTAAGTCAGGGGTGTCAAACTCGATTTCATTGAGGGCCGCATCAGGGCCGCATCAGGAGGACATCGCGGGGGGCGTGGCCAGGATGGGGTGGGTGTGGCCCTCTACCAGCAAAAATGGTGCTCACGGCCCCCGTTTTCAGCCAGGACAGCCTCCTGCAGCCTTCTGCCAGTGAAAAGAGGGCTCAAGGGGGCCACATGCAGGCCTCCTGAGCTCTGTTTTGGCTGGCAGAGGGCTGTAGGAGGCTGTCCTGGTTGAAAATGGAGCCTGGGAGGGCCGCACACAGCCCTCCTGAGCACCATTTTCCCTGGCAGAGGCACCGCGGGTCGGTCCTTCCCTGTTTCCAGGGCGACCCCGCGGGCTGGATCTAAGCACCCCACAGGCTGGATCTGGCTCCTGTGCCTTGAGTTAGACACCCCTGCTGTAAGTGTTGTTTCACTGTTATATATGAGTACAAGTATAGAGGATTAACAACCAGATGGCTGCATCTCACTCACTGGGTTCTCTATACTGATGAATTCTGCTTTCAAGCCATAATTCTCTCACTTGCAAAGCTGAAGAAATCAGCTTTGGAATGTAGCATTCTCGGTACTGCTTACTCTTTTCATAGGAGGAGGAGGAGGAGGAGGAGGAGGAGGAGGAGGAGGAGGAGAAGAAGAAGAAGAAGAAGAAGAAGAAGAAGAAGAAGAAGAAGAAGGAAGAAGAAGAAGAAGAAGCAGAAGAAGAAGAAGAAGAAGAAGAAGAAGAAGAAGAGAAGAAGAAGAAGAAGAAGAAGAAGAAGAAGAAGAAGAAGAAGAAGAAGAAGAAGAAGAAGAAGAAGAAGAAGAAGAAGAAGAAGGAGACCTGGTTATTTACGGAACCGCCTGCTACCACCAATAGCCTCCCACCGGCCAGTACGCTCCCATAGAGAGGGCCTCCTCCGGGAGCCGTCGGCCAAACAATGTCAGCTGTCGGCCCCTAGGGGGAGAGCCTTCTCTGTGGGGGCACCTACCATCTGGAACGAGCTCCCCCCGGAGATACGGAGGATCCCGGATCTGCGCACCTTTCGTCGCACGCTCAAGACTTTCTTATTTCATCAAGCTGGCCTGGCCTAAATCTTCTCCCCTTTTAAATGTAAATTTTAATTTGTTTTTAAATCACTGGGTATTTTAAATTTGTCTCAGCCAAATTATTTAATTCATTTTATTCTATTTTAAATTTTTGTATTTATGTGTTTTACTCTGTGGCTGTTCACCGCCCTGAGTCCTTTGGGAGTAGGGCGGTATAGAAATCTAATTAAATAAATAAATAAATAAATAAATAAATAAATAAGAGGTGGAAGAGGAGGAGGAGGAGGAGGAGGAGGAGGAGGAGGAGGAGGAGGAGGAGGAGGAGGAGGAAACTGTTGTACAAATATTGTAAATGCAAGATAAATAAACCAACCCTATCCGCACATAGCCAAAGACAAGAAATTCCTACTCTTCTTCCAAATTGGTCCCAGGCTTTACAACGCCCATCATCCTCAGCCAATGTGATCAACAGCCATGCCATCTTAGGGGTGGTGTCTGTTGTAATCCAGTAGATTAGAGAGAATAGGTTTCAGGAAGTCGCCATGACTAATGGCAAGCTGTAGCAAGCAGAACCTGTATTGCTTAGCACAGGTGTAAATTATTCACGTTCATGCCTCTTCTTGCCCTCGAGTCCTAGTCTCATGTCATGTTTGCCTTTCGCCACAGATCTGAATTAATCGCATGTATTTTATGCATATGGTGGCCCCGTAATGGGCCATAACTGACAAACTCTTAACTTTCAGATCTCTTTATGCAAGTTCCTCAGCCATTAGGAGGTTTAAACACTTAAACTGAGATCATTTTATTTTCACGTGAGAGTAGAGAGTGGAAATATGGAACCGATTAGCATTTAGGCATATGACTTTGGTGGCTGGCCTGGCAGTTCACATTATCCAATGATTCTGAAGGTTACTTTCTCTGAACTTCTAGATCACCTTCAGAGGAAACCCTGGAAAAAAAACCCAAATAATTACCTTGCTGAATAAAAAAAAGTTTATTAAAGACCAAGCTTCTTTTAAAAAAAATAAATGGCCAGCCTGTATTTCATCCACATAGTATTACCATGGACAGAGGTGGGTTTCAGAAGGTTCTGACCAGTTCTGGAGAACCGGTAGCGGAAATTTTGAGTAGTTCAGAGAACCAGTAGTAAAAATTATGACTGGCCCCGCCCCCATCTATTCTCTGCCTCCCGAGTCCCAGCTGATCAGGAGGAAATGGGGATTTTGCAGTATCCTTCCCCTGGAGTGGGGTGGGAATGGAGATTTTACAGTATCCTTCTCCTGCCATGTCCACCAAGCCACGCCCACCAAGCCATACCACGCCCACCAAGCCACACCCACAGAACCGGTAGTAAAAAAATTTGAAACCCACCACTGGAATATATTCAATATTTTAAAATTAATATATGATTATTATTATTTTTTTAAATTTGATTTATATGCTGCCCTTCTCTGGAGACTCAGGGCAGCTTACAATGCGCTAAGCAATAGCCTTCATTCTTTTGTATATTTATACAAAGTCGGCTTATTGCCCCCACAATCTGGGTCTTCATTTTACCTACCTTAGAAAGGATGGAAGGCTGAGTCAACCTTGAGCCTTGGCGAGATTCGAACCTGCAATAATTGCAGGCAGCTGGTCTTAATAACAGTGCGCCTTAGACCACTGTACTACCAAGGCTCTTATTCAGTCAAAATTGAAATTATCCAGTTACACAAAACTATTTAACACTTAAATGCCTTCTCAGGGAGAAGTTAAGATATTCAACTGATGGTTGGTACTCAGTTATTATTATTTTTTTTTACATAATATTAAAAAATGATGCATTTTTCTCCCATTAGGCCTGATTTAATTTTGTCTGGAAATTTTCTTGTGAGGTCTTGTCTTCTTTTGTACAAGTGTGGAAGCCAACAAGAGGACAAAGGAAATGGATCCTGCCTTGTTCGTACGATTGTGAAATAATGTAGTGACAATAACGATAGAAGGACCAAAGGATAATCCGTCTCTATCGGTTACAAAGCTGTCTGAGAAATGATATCTTTTTCTATGTTTGAACACATTTTCTCTCACTGGGAGTCTCCGCTGGAGAACTGTTGAGGAATCTGATCTGCTTAAGCATTTTTTATGTTTAATTTTCCATTTTTTTTCCTGCCAGGGAAACTGGCTTAAATTTAAACAAATAAATACATGCTATATTATGAACATATGTGTAAGACTAATTTAGTAGGCTAAAAATGGGGTTTGTCTGTGTAAACTCATCCTTTATTTATTGTTCTTTATTTTCCCCTCGACCAAATAATAAACTCAAGCGCAATAAACAAAAATATATTCGGTTTCAATTATTTTATTTCTGCAATAACTATGATTTATTTATTGTACAACAACCAGTGTAGCTCGATTGCTGGAAAAGGATACATTAAAAAAAAAAGATAGCCAACTTGCTGAAATCATTTGTCTACATAAGCCTATAAATTCTTGGACATCAAAATATATGGATTCGGATTGTCTCCAACTCATCACTAACAAATCAGGACTTGGAAAATAGTTCCGAATAGAGAAATCAAAATTAAATGTACAGAGATACTTACTTGCTGTATCAAAAGCTCCCTTGAGCATAACAGCATAACAGAGTTGGAAGGGACCTTGGAGGTCTTCTAGTCCAACCCCCTACTCAGGCAGGAAACCCATACCATTTCAGAGAAACAGTTGTCCAATCTTTTCTTAAAACCTTCCAGTATTGGAGCATTCACAACTTCTAGAGGCAAGTTGTTCCAGTGACTAACTGTCAGGAAATTTCTCCTTAGTTCTAGGTTGCGTCTCTGCTTGATTAGTTTCCATCCATTGCCTTCAGGTACTTTGGAGAATAGTTTGACTCCTTCTTCTTTGTGGCAACCCCTGAGATATTGGAAGACTGCTATCATGTCACCCCTATTCCTTCTCTTCATTAAACTAGACATACCCAGTTGGGTGGGAATAGAAATTTTGCAATATCCTTCCTCCAGGAAGGGGGGGAGGAAGAATAGGAATTTTGCAGTATCTTTCGCCTGCCACACCCACCAAGCCACGCCCACAGAACCGGTAGTAAAAAAATTTGGATTCCACCACTGCTCTCAACATCTTTTTTACATTGTGGTGACCATACCAGAAGTCTCTTATTGGATCAATCTAACTTAACGTAACCTAACTTTACCTTAATATTATAGTTATACATTTGCATTACCTTTGTGCAGGGGTGAAATCCAGCAGTTACTGACAGGTTCTGGAGAACCGGTAGCGGAAATTTTGAATAGTTCAGAGAACCGGCAAATACCACCTCTGGCTGGCCCCAGAGGGGGGGGGGGGAACAGAGATTTTGCAATATCCTTCTCCCAGGAGTGGGGTGGGAATGGAGATTTTGCAGCATCTTTCCCATGCCACACCCACCAAGCCATGCCCACCAAGCCACACCACACCCACCAAGCCACACCACGCCCACCAAGTCACGCCCACAGAACCGGTAGTAAAAAAAATTGGATTTCACCACTGCCTTCGTGGCCATTGAGTTCCTCATAGAGTAGAACACTTCAATGCCATCTGCTAAACTATTATGCACTACTATTAATCTTCTCATCGTTCCCACCATCCATCTCCTTCCACTTATGACTGTATGACTGTAATTTTGTTGCTCGTATCCATACGATTTATACTGATATTGTTTCCTGATTGCTTATTTGTACCCTATGACTATCATTAAGTGTTGTACCTTATGATTCTTGATGAACGTATCTTTCCTTTTTATGTACTCTGAGAGCGTAGGCACCACGACAAATTCCTTGTGTGTCCAATCACACTTGGCCAATAAAAAATTCTATTCTATTCCATTCTAAAGGTAGACATTTTCAGTGTATTATAATCTCTGGTTAAAAAAGTTCTTCTGAAGTTCAGGAGGCAACTATTATAGTACCTTTTTAGGTCCTGTTAAAAACTGTATAAGGTCTCACTACTGTACTCTGCACATTGAACAAAAGATTTTCCCCCCCACTCCATATTTTTATTTAATAGATTTCATGGAATGTTGAATACTATGCCCCTGTTTGGCTTAGCAGCTACCATGCTACTACCGGTAAGTTAGACGCCAGACTCAATGACACCATGAGGATTACAAGCAGATGTATTAAAACCATTCTAATTTGCTGGCTTCCAGTTCAGAGCCAGATAGCACCACCAGCTTTACGGAGGCAAGATAAGCACTAGTGAGAGATGCAGAAAAATTATGAACAATTCACTCCTAACGGTGCATGGAGATCTTCTTCATTTATCAGCAAGAAGACTCAAATCCAAGAGCCTTGGTAGTACAGTGGTCTAAAGCACCCTGTTATTAAGACCAGCTGCCTGCAATTACTGCAGGTTCGAATCTCGCCAGACTCAAGGTTGACTCAGCCTCCCATCCTTTCTAAGGTAGGTAAATTGAGGACCCAGTTTGTGGGGGCAATAAGCTGACTTTGTATAAATATACAAAAGGATGAAGGCTATTGCTGAGCACATTGTAAGCCGCCCTGAGTCTCCGGAGAAGGGCGGCATATAAATCAAATTAAAAAAAAAAAATCCAAGGAAAACCCCATCATTTATCTATATCTATTTTCTAACCAATGATAGAATTGTCCCCATATCTTAAAGTATTCTGGGTCTTCTCTTTCTTTGATTTTCAAAGTTAATCTATTCATTTCTGCAGTCTAAATTTTTTTTAATCACTTCCCCTTCCGAAGGGATTTTCTCCGCTTTCCATCTTTGTGCAAATACTATCCTTGCTGCAGTTATTACATCAGTGGTGGGTTGCTCCTGGTTCGCACCGGTCCGCAAGAACCGGTAATAAATTTGTAGTAGTTCGGAGAACTGGTAATAATATTGGCTGGCCATGCCCCCGAACCGGTTCCCGGCCCAGTCGCTGCTCACTTACCCCGCCCACCTCATCAGAGGCTTTTTTTTTTTACTTTTAAAAGCATTTTTTCTAAAACCTCTTTGGTTGAAAAAATGCTTTTAAAAGTAAAAAAAAAAAAAGCCTCTGATGATCACGCAGCTCAGCTGGGATCGTCAGAGGCTTTTAAAAGCATTTTTTTCTGCAACCTCTTAAGGTTGTAGAAAAAATGCTTTTAAAAGTTAAAAAAAAAGTTGGCCACGCCCACCCAGTCACATTACCCCCCACCAAGCCACGCCTACAAAATAAGCCACGCCCACAGAACCGGTAGTAAAAAAATTTAGAACCCACTCCTGTATTACATGTCTAATATATATTTTCTTCATTAATTTTCCCTGGAAGGATACCCAATAAGAATAGCTCAGGTTTTAAGTCAATATTTGTTGAATCATTTCTTCTAACCATATCTTAATTTTACTCCAGTAATTTATAGCTTCTTGGCATGTCCACCACATATGATAATAGGATCCTGGTGCCTGATGACATTTCCAACACTTGGCTGATTTATCTTTAAACATTTTTGCTAATTTTTCCGGGGGCATATGCCATCTATAAAACATTTTATATTGATTTTCTTTGTATGCGATGGATGAACACCCAATTATAGGAAGATATATCAATGACCCCACAAAAAAGGGTGGCAGGTTTTGAACTAACAGGCCAGCAACAGAAAATCCTGAATAGGATTCGCATCTCACACGCCTGTATACATGGGGCCTACTATCCTCCCCTCAGTGTGACTGCAGGTTCCCACATCCAGCTAAGCTGACGGAATGTATCAGTCCAGTATCTGCTCTTCAATGGTTAGATGGCCTAGACCAGGAATGTCACACTGGTGGCCTGCGGGCCAGATGCATCACACATAGGCCATGCCAGGGGTGAAATCCAGCAGGTTCTGACAGGTTCTGGAGAACCGGTAGCGGAAATTTTGAGTAGTTCAGAGAACCGGCAAATACCACTTCTGGCTGGCCCCAGAGTGGGGTGGGAATGGAGGTTTCGCAATATCCTTCCCCCAGGAGTGAGGAGGGAATGGGGATTTTGCAGTATCCTTCCCCTGGAGTGGGGTGGGAATGGAGATTTTGCAGTATCCTTCCCCTGCCACCTCCACCAAGCCACACCATGCCCACCAAGCCACGCCCACAGAACCGGTAGTAAAAAAAATGGAATTCACCACTGGGCCACGCCCACTCAGCACCGCAAATGGGAAAAACATCGTGAAACGTCACATGACGGCAACGTGACGTCGCGAGTCACATAGATCTTGAACATAGATTATTAAAAAAAAACATTTATATTTTATTGTGCTTTACTGATCTGTGAAACGTTCATATGTATTGCTAGTCCATGTACACCACACGCTACATAAATAATAATATGGAATGTTGACTTAATTTCTTATAATGTATTAGTCCTCTTCGAAGAATAACAGCCACCCAACAACCCTCCTCTTGTCCATTTGATTCCAGAGTCCTTGCTAAGTAGAAAGAAGCCAGCCACGGAAAGGAGATGTTGAGCTTCCTATCAGTGGAATGAGACAAGTCAAGTAGGATTTCCCATAATGCCGTAGGTGGTACTGACATAATATGAGTGGGTGAGATTCACAAAATTCGGTAGAGGTTGCAATGGACGACAGATGCGTTGCATCAAACGTTCTTCTGGAGAGGCCTCCTTTCACAACAACAGACTTATCTGCATGACCTACTTATGTTGTATGTAATTTATAGTCCCAACTTCCTTCCAAGAATCACTGGACTTTTAGCTTGAGTTTATGTGGCTGCCAAAAATTCCCACTAAGAGATCCCTCATGATCCCCGCCCCTCGAAACACAGAAATACAGTCCCTGAGGGAGAGAGACTTTGCTTTTTCAACCATCTATAATACTGATAAGGTTGTCACTGAATAAGCAGGAGAAGACTTGGAGGTTTTCACTCTTTCCTGTGAAATAGATGAATTAAATAAGAACACACATTCCTCCAACGCTTTATGGCATTCCTTTTTGTGACAAATAGTTCACAGCAGCGGTGGGTTGCTACCAGTTCTACCCGGATCGGCGAACTGGTAGCGGCGGTGGCGGGAGGCTCTGCCCATCCGCGGTGGACACTTCTGAAGCAGTGCACGCAAGCGTGAGCACACAAGCACGCACGAGCGAACCAGTAGGAATGGGTTTTGCAACCCACTACTGGTTCACAGGCCTTTATGGTCCACCACCTCAGTTAGAACTAGTTCAAAAATTCAGAAACACCCTCTGGAGAAACAGAAGAGCTTCAAATGCAACAACTCACTCATCTGAAATTTTGCTGTCCAGGTTCAAAAAAAGCCTTTCTTCTTTTTTTTTTTTTAAAAAAATGCATTGCTTTAAATAAAGGGAAAAAGAAGAAAACAGATAAGGAAGAAACAAATAAGCAAAAAAGAGAGCAAATACATCCATGCGCGTATGCACAATATATATCGCACACAGAGAGATATAAAACAGAACAGCTTTTAAACAAAGTACTAAACTTGGATCACAGGGAGTTATGCTGATCATTTTTTTCTCTTCTGTCAATCAAGGGTTTGTTCCAGGGGTGAAATCCAGCAGGTTCTGACAGGTTCTGGCGAACTGGTAGCGGAAATTTTGAGCAGTTCAGAGAACCGGTAGCAGAAATTTTGAGTAGTTCGGAGAATCGGCAAATACCACCTCTGGCTGGTCCCAGAGTGGGGTGGGAATGGAGATTTTGCAGGATCCCTCCCCTGCCACGCCCACCTCTTCCACAAACTATATTAGCAAACCTATGGATATTAAACTCAAATGGAACAATTCGTGGTTCCAAACAAACATTATACAAATTCTCATGTATAATTTTCCCCATCATTATTTTACACTTCCAGCATAAGGGATAAAATAAAATCAAGTATTAATTTTAATCATAGGCCAGCATAAAATATAGCCATCATAATATTGAAGATGACAGCTAGGCTTTTTAACAAGAAAAAAAAAAAGAATTGTTGGATTGATCTCATTTTAAATTCAACAGAGACATACCTAAGATTATTATCTATTAATCCCAAATTTGTTAATATGGGGATTCTAAATCTTTATTGCACACTTTGGAAATAATTGACGTTGACCTTAAAATAATCTGTCTGTAAAAAAAAAAAAAAACTATAGATTTAAAAACATTTCAATGTTAATAGGTTTAAACTGGTCCAGTGTAAAATCACTACCTATTTTATCCAAACGCACTGCTATTCTGAACTTTGATTTTTCATATAATAACTCTGATAGTTTAAAAGGGTGATTGGTGATAGGCTGATAATAAACTTGCTTTTCAAACTGAGATTATCCCAAAGTATGACTTTGTCAGATGAATAAGAATCAAAACTGGAGTTCCAGTCCAACATCTTTCAAATGTGCCTCAAAACTTTTAATGATGAGGTTAAAAAAAAATCCTACAGAATTATGGCTGAAATTGAGCCAAACAAGAGGTTTAATTGCCCCATTATAATTTTTACCTGATGCCTTGAATTCCACAGAGAAGTACAAGTCAAAACAGATCTCCAGTGGTAAAGCTAAAAGTCATGAATATTAAAATTCCTATGATCATATAACTGTAAATTAGATTTTTCCTATAAAATGCCTTATCAATATGCTTGAAATGCCTTAAAAGTATTACTGCTAGAATTTCTCTAAGTGTGTATAAGAATCATGTAATATTCATTTGTATTACCCTTCACTTTTCCCATTAATTTGTTGGGAGTTTTAAACCATTGATTTAGATCAAGATTAATCTGAGGTAAACAGTGAAATATTTGCACCTAAACATTTTGCTTAGGAATTTTATTCCAAGATATTTTTTAAAAATTAAAACATCAAGAAAAACAATATTTTTTACAGATTTCCATAAAGCTTAAAGAAAGTTCTTTTGACTTACTCCAATTGAGGTTATTATTATTGATTATTACTATTTTACCAGTTATAAATAAATTCTGAAGGAGAAAGTTTTTAAATTCTTAATAATAAATATAACATCGGTATATAGTAGCACTTGTCTTCAATTCCAATTCCTTTTAAGCTCAGAATGTCCTGCAGTTGCCTAGCAAGACAAATGTTTCTACCATCAAATTAAATATAAACTAATTCCATTTATAGTGCATTTGTAGTACGATTAATGGAAAAGGAAGTCCATATTAAGCTAAGACTCCAATGCTCCCTTGTAATGAAGGCTTTGTCTATGTCCTACAAAACCTTTATTACTAATTCCAGGTTTTGAAATGTAAATCTGATATACTAATTAACAATCCAAAATTCAGCATTTAACGAAGAATTGGGACAAAAGCTTTTACAATAGCAGCCTTATTCAAAAAAAAGTCTGCAAATCTTTAACAAAATGTGAGAGAGAGAGAGAGAAAGAGGGAGGGAGGGAGAGAGGGAAGGAGAGAGAGAGAGAGAAAGAGAAGAGAAAGGAAGGAAAAAAGAAAGAAAGAAAGAAAGAAAGAAAGAAAGAAAGAAAGAAAGAAAGAAAGATTGATTTGCTACTCAGATACTCATGTAAGAGAGTACAGTAAAGTTACCTGAAAATACAAAGCTGAAGTTAAATTTAAAAAAACTGGTCCTTAATAATAGAAATGAGACTAAACGGCTGTGCCTGGTGAAAGGCCAATACTTTATAATATATACCAATAATTTCCATTTTATGAGTCTTGATTAACATTATATATCAGATGCAAAACAGAACATAAGTTCCAAGTTAGAAGACCAAATCTTGATATAATAACAGTCATTTTTCTTTTACATACACTCAAAGTTCTTGAGCCTCATTTTCAAAACTTTATTGCTTCATTTCCACGAAGCTTACACAATAATGCAGCTGTGAATGTGTCTTAAAAACATTCCAAGCATCCATTAGACTGTCTGGGAAAAAAAAAAGTATGCTGTTTTTTTTCTTTTATAAAAGTGGATCCTTTAAAGATGCATCTAAATACCATTTTGGGGGGAAAATACAATGATTATTTCTTCATTTATTTAATTTGATGCCATTGAGTTCCAAACAACTTTGGGTGGCGAACAAAACACAAAAGCAATTTAAAAAAAACCAAAACAAACCAAAACAAACTCAGACATAGTCAACCAGACGAGAGCAATATAATGAACCCAGCAACCTTCAAAACATCTCTCCAAGGGCAGGAACCATCCAAGGTATCTCCTCTGGCACTTCATCTCTTGGAGCCCCTTAATGAACCAATATATCTCCTGGATCAGCACATTGGGAAAGGCTCATAGAGGTGATACAGTCAAGGCTCCACCCACCCATTCCTGGCATTGACTAATCATATGTCAGATCTTCAGGAACCCTATAGGTCCATCAAACATACCCTATCTCCCTACAGGGAAGATTGGCATCAGTCAGCCAGAGAGTGATCTCTCCATGACAATAGACTGACATCAAGTCTGTTTTCCTCTGAAACTTTTCTTTTCTTGGATTTATCCATGGTTAGCCTACTGGGGGTTGAAAAGCTCAATAAATCGTGTGCTGGTGGGTTTCACACATTGAGGGTTGTGACGCATATTTTGAGTGACAGGGAGCCACAGCAGAGAGGTGAAAGAGCCACATGTGGCTCCAGAGCCTCAGGTTGCCGATCCTTCTTCTAGTGGCTTGTCTGTCAGTGTTGGTAAGGATGGTTTGAGAGATTCTTTGATTGGGCTGTTTGCTGTTGGCGTCTTTGGCAGTTTCTTGATTGGGGTATAGTTTGCTTCATTGTTGGTCTGATGTTAACCTTGGAGTTAATCTATGCTGATCTCGGTGCTGATTGCTGGTGGAGAGGTGCTGGAGTTTTTTTGTTCTCTTTTGGGCTGGTTGATGGTCTATAAAAAAGTAAAAGTTCCCCTTGCACATACATGCTAGTCATTCCCGACTCTAGGGGGCGGTGCTCATCTTCGTTTCTAAGCCAAAGAGCCAGCGCTGTCTGATGACAATTCCGTAGTCATTTGGCCGACATGATTAAACGCCAAAGGCACATGGAACGCTGTTACCTTCCCACCAAAGGTGGTCCCTATTTTTCTACTTGCATTTTTTACATCCTTTCGAACTGCTAGGTTGGCAGAAGCTGGGGGGCAAGTAACGGGAGCTCACTCCGTCACACGGCGCTAGGGATTCGAACTGCCGAGCTGCCAACCTTTCTAATCAACAAGCGCAGCGTCTTAGCCACCGAGCCACCATGTCCCCCTGCATAGATCTGGTTAATATCTATGTGTCTATTGATGGCTGGTTTGGCAGATTGCCAGGCTGCTAGAAATTCCCTGGTGCTTTTTGGACTTGGTTTGGTCTAGGATGGTCACATTTTCCCAATTGAAACTGCGGTTAAACCTGTCTACACGTTGTGAAATTGAAGAACTATCATCATGTCTTCTAGTTGGTGCTAGCTGGCGTGCATGGATGCGTTCTGCCAGTCTTCTGCCTGTTCAACCTGCATAGTGGTTGTTGCAGTCCTCACACTGTATGTGGTAGATGACTCCCGTTTTTCCTTCTGGGATTGTTGGGTCTTTGGATCTGCTTAGGATGTTTTGAAGGGCTTTTGTTGGTGTTGTGGCCTGTACACGGCCTGTGCAGCTAGTAGCTGATTCCGACAGTGAGGAGGCTGGTGTGGTGCTGCGCCAGCAGCCTGTGCAGCTGGCACTCGAGTCGGACAATGAGGAGGCTGGAGAAGATGTGATGCCAGAGGTGGGGATTCAGCCGGGGCCTTCAGAACCTCCAGAAGCTCCTTTAAGTGAAGAGGAAGAAGAGGAGGAGCCTCTTCTCGATGCATGGGCGCGCAGAGCTGCCAAAAGGCAGGAGTGGCTCCTCAGGAGGAGGTCTCCTCAAGAGTAAGGCTTGGGACTAATTGGCCACTCCCTTAGCCTATTTAAGGAGGAACGCCGACTGAAGCAATTTGCAGGGAACAACTTCGTTCACATACCTTCGTGTCTTGTCTTGCTTATCTTATCAGCTTCCTGCAAATTGCTTCTGGGCATTCTGCCAACCACAGTAAGCTTTCAGTTATTATTCTTTGAATTCTTGGTGGCTGTTAATGCAGTTAATTAACAGCCGTTGTTGTAAAAGACTGGTTTATTCAGTAAACTAAGGTTTGAACGGACTTAGTGTGTGCTGCGTTCTTTGGGGTCCGTAGCTGGGGCAGAACAGTTGGCTTGTGTGCTACGCTGATTCCGTGTGGTTGTAGAAGTCTGTTGGTGGTTTCTGAGATATCCTTGATGTATGGCAGTGAAATTCTTTTTAGGGTTTGGATTGGTTGTGCGTAAGGCAGCGATCAGATAAAAGAAGTCTGTGTGTAAAACAGGAATGTAATTTGATGAAGCATCTCTGACTTGACGGACTCTGGTTCTCGTGAAAGTTAAGGCAAGGAGGGCAGAGTGCATTCAGACATTCAAGGTTCCGTTACTGTTCAGTCCTCGACTTACAACCAGAACCGAGCCCAAAATTTCTGTTAGTAAGTGAGACATTTGACAAGTGAGTTTTGCCCCCATTTTATGACCTTTCTTGCCACAGCTGTTAAGTGAATCACTATAATGAGTAAGTTACTAGTTGTTAAGTGAATCTGGCTTCCCCATTGCTTGTCCGAAGGTGGCAAAAGGGGAACCCATGGCCGCAGGACACTGCAACGGTCATAAATATGAACCGGTTGCCAAGCATCTGAATTTTGATCATGTGATTATGGGGATGCCGGAAAGGTCATTACTCTGAAAAATGGTCATAAGTCAGTTTTTTCAGTGCTGTTGTAACTTTGAATGGTCACTAAATGAACTGTTGTAAGTCGAGGACTACGTGTAATAAAAATTAGTATTAGAACCCATAAATTTAGTTTCCTGGTCAGGACCACCTTGAAGGATTGACACAGGTCCATGGTTTCCACAGAGGCTATGAATTCCTATACCAATGCAGCTTCTATACCGCCAGGTGGCAGATCTTATTTTCATAATTAATAGCAGGGTTGAAATCCAGCAGGTTCTGACAGGTTCTGGAGAACCGGTAGCGGAAAATTTGAGCAATTCGGAGAACCGGTAGCGGAAATTTTGAGCAGTTCGGAGAACTGGTAGCGGAAATTTTGAGTAGTTCAGAGAACCGGTAGCGGAAATTTTGAGCAGTTTGGAGAATTGGTAGCGGAAATTTTGAGCAGTTCAGAGAACCGGCAGCGGAAATTTTGAGTAGTTCGGTGAACCGGCAAATACCACCTCTGGCTGGCTCCAGAGTGGGGTGGGAATGGAGATTTTGCAGTATCCTTCCTCCAGGAGTAGGGAGGGAATGGGGCAGGGATGGGTTCTACTTACCTTTACTACCGGTTCGCAACGGGATCACTTCTGATGATGTCAGGGTCAGTGGGCGGAGCCTCCTGCCAGTTTTACTACCGTTTCTATAGAATCGGTCCGAACCAGGGGCAACCCATCACTGGAATGGGGATTTTGCAGTATCCTTCCCCTGGAGTGGGGTGGGAACGGAGATTTTGCAGTATCCTTCCCCTGCCATGCCCACCAAGCCACGCCCACCAAGCCACACCCACAGAACCGGTAGTAAAAAAACCCTTTGGATTTCACCACTGATTAATAGTACTACTATTAATTATAGCATTTGCTAGCAACTGTGGTAATAGACTCAGGAGTACATGTATGCATTCTATTAACTAAAAAAAATAAAATAAATAAACACAGGAAGAAATCTGGCAAATATACTTGAAATAATAGTTCTAACTTCGGTGTCACTCCAGGTGCACCGCTCCTAAAAATCCATGGGAAGTGTATAATTACTCCAATTAACTGGATGACAAGGACACCAAACAACTCCAAAATAAGCTTTTCCTTCCTCTGAAACTAGGAATCATTTTTTGACACAAACAATGCCACTAATTTTTCTTTTCAACTGACGCTCCCATCAAAAATGCACTCATCACAAAGTTCAAAGGAGTTGGCTTTGAAGAAGCGTGTCCAGGTCATTACACGTCAGCCAAGCTTATATATGTGTGTGTGTACAGTAGTGGCGAAAATTGTGGAAACGTTTTGGGGAAAGTGTATTTTTGAGGTTTGATGGCTAATAACACCATTTTTTTTTATTTTTTTTTTGGAGTTTCATGATAATCCTATTCCACTGCTGGGAGGGCCTGGGAATAACCCAATTGAAAAATCTATGGAGCCACTAAAGAAACTTGTTAAGTCAGAAGCCACCCAGCTATAAAACCCGGTTAATAGAGGCAATCATTCAATCTTGGTTTCACATTATAACAGCTGCAGAACTAAAAGACTTGGTTCACTCCATGGGAAGACGTTGTAAGGCCGTAATTCATGCTAAAGGTTATCCAACTAATAATTAACTGACATGGTGATCATTTTTGCATATCTCGTTTTTTTCTATGGTGATCATTTTCGTATATCTTGTTTTTTCTACGTGTTTCACTTTTCTTCTTTATACTGTAACTGCTATTCTAATAGCAAAGCATTCATAAGAGTTATGGCATTACATTCTTGATTAAATTATCTTTCTATTGATATATAACTTTATGGCGCTATTCCCCAAAAAAGGGTGTTATTAGCTACCGTATTTTTCAGAGTATAAGACACAACTTTTTCCCCCCAAAAAAGAGGTGAAAATCTGGGTGTGTCTTATATTCCGAATGTAGCCCCGTCCAGCCTCGCAAACGGAGATTTCAGAAGCTGAAAGAAGACTCTGAAAGAAGCTTCAGAAAAAAAGCCTCAGAAAGGCTTTTATCTATAATAATATGGCAAGCAAGAAAAGAAGAATCAGTAAAGGTTCTAACCAAACTATGCTAACAAATCTGGAGAATGACACAATAACCAACAGATTGGAAGAGGTTAATCTACATACCAATACCAAAGAAAGGAGATTGAACAGAGTACAGATAGTCCTTCAGAATAAAAACCTCTGAAAGAAGCTTCAGGAAAAAAGCCTCCAAGCAGAGCTTCAGAAAAAAAGCCTTTTTTTCTGAAGCTCTGTTTCGGAGGCTTTCAGAGGCAGAAAAACAAGTTTTTTCTGAAACCGAGTTTCAGAAGCTTCAGAGGCAGAAAAAAAAAGCAAGGCACAGAGCTCACAACCAACAAACCTGTTGCTAAAATTCACCTCTGGAAACAGCTGATTGGCGGTATTCCGGAAGGCCGATCCACCCACCAATCAGCTTTTTTCTTATTTTCCTCCCCAAAAACTAAGGTGCATCTTATACTCCAGTGAGTCTTATACTCCGAAAAATACGGTAGTTTTAGAAAATAACACGTTTCCCAAAAAGTTTCCACAATTTTGGCCCCTACTGTATGTGTGAGAGAGGTATAATTTGTTCCATTTCTTACTCCATTTCTACCCTGAGAGCAAAACCAGCATATATGAGATTGCCCTCTAATTTCAACTTCACAATAACTTTGTGAAGTAGACTGAGAGAAAGAGACCCTGGGAGCTTTGTGGTCGAAGCTAGATTTTTCCAACCATGATTCGAAACACTGTGGTGATAACATAGGCAGCAATTAGTAGGTAAAATGAGGACCCGGTTTGTGGGGCCATAAGCTGACTTTGTATAAAAAAGAACACCGCTGGGGGGGGGGGCGAAAGCCCTACTAAGCAGGTATATACAAAAGTATGAAGGCTATTGCTTAACGCATTGTAAGCCGCCCTGAGTCTCCGGAAAAGGGTGGCATATAAATCGAACCGATAGATAGATAGATAGATAGATAGATAGATAGATAGATAGATAGATAGATAGATAGATAGATAGATAAATTACACCTTTGTGTTCCTGTGTACATCAATCATGGCATTTGAGCTGACATTATGACATCAAAATACGGACTATCACAACACACAACTGTTGGAACAGTTCAGATGCCCCATTAAATCATAATGTTGTCTGGACTTGGTTCAACAGATTATAAGGACTCATAAACTAGGTCCCAATGACATATTTTTCTAGGTTATAAACTGTAATTTATGACTTAGCATGTTGTGGAAGTCTAGCTACAGCTGTGTGTTATTCAACAAAGCACGATTGAAGGAACCATGGTTTAGCATAAATAGAATAGAATTCACCCTATTCACCTTATTCACCTGAACCAGTAGTAAAAAATGCTTTAAAAAAGTTTTTTATTTATTTTATTTTATTTTATTTTATTAGATTTATATACCGTCCTATTCCCGAAGGACTCAGGGCGGTGAACAGCCAAAAAGATAAAACACACAGATTATAAAATTTAAAACAGTATAAAAACGTATTAAACAATTTGGCCCAAGACGAATTAAAAAACATCCCCATATTTAAAACAAATTTAAAATTTCTCATATACCATTTAAAAGGGAAAGTTAGGCCAGGCCAGCCTGTTGGAATAAAAAGGTCTTGAGGGCGCGGTGGAAGGTGCGTAAATCCGGGATCCTCCGTATCTCCGGGGGGAGCTCATTCCAAATTAAAATTCCATTTTATTCCATTAAAATTCCATTTTAAAAAGGTTCCCAAGATTGTGTGCCACAGCTGATTTCCCCACCCCGTCATTGTTCTACTTATCTTCCCATGCCTCCTTTTGGTGTGTACTGTGCACACGTTTGGTGTGAATTGCGCATGTACACACATGCACAGCGCGTGCTTGGCGCACAACATGTACGTACGGCCAGCAAACCGATAGCAAACCGGTTCAGATTTCACCACTGAGTTCTTCTATTATAACAAAATCCTCAAGAAGGCAGCAAAGCATTTTACAGAAAAGGAAGCCACTTCCGCACTTCAACAGGAAGGTAACAGTTAACAAATCCTACCTCCTGCTTTGCAGAAACAGTCTTGGAATTCTCCCCTTTGCTTACCCAAAGAATTCAGAAAAATTTCAGCAAGTGATTATGCCCATCAAAGTTGGTGCCAACTTGTAGAGACCACGTAGTCCATAAACCACCTTCTTCAGGATGATCTCTCCTCCTTGCCTTTCTGATCTGAAACAGTGGTGGGTTGCCCCCGGTTCGCACCGGTTCTATAGAACCGGTAGTAAAACTGGCGGGAGGCTCCGCCCACCAACTCCGACATCATCAGAATGTCGGGGCAAAGAGCGTGCGTGAGCAAAGCAATCGCGTGCGCGCGGCCCCATTGTGAACCGGTAGTAAAGGTAAGTAGAACCCACCCCTGATCTGAAAGTGCAGCAAGGACCTAAACTTTTCGGGGTATGCAGAAAATATTCTGCCTTGAAATTTGATGAGAATTTTGAACATTCTTCCAGGATGAATTTTCTTGGAAGAAGTTACTACTATTGAATTTGGTATGTGATTTGTCGTGTGATATGAAGCTTCTGGAACACTGGACGTTTTTAAGAAGCAACTGGACAACCATTTGTCTGAAATGATATAAGGTTTCCTGCCTGAGCAGGGGGTTGGACTAGAAGTCCTCTAAGGTCCCTTCCAACTCTGCTATTCTATTCTATTCTATTCTATTCTGTTCTGTTCTGTTCTGTTCTGCTCTGCTCTGCTCTGCTCTGCTCTGCTCTGTTCTGTTCTGTTCTGTTTTGTTATCCTATCCTGTCCTGTCCTGTCCTGTCCTGTCCTACCCTACCCTACCCTACCCTACCCTACCCCATCCTATCCTAAAGTCTGGGCTAGATTTGAGCATCAATAGCTGTCTTTCAGTACACGAGGGCCCGTCACAAAAAAAAGGGGTGGGAGTTAACAGCCCAAGTAACACAGATTTCTAGATCTAGATTCTAGAACCAGACAGTACCTCAAATATCTGTGCAGCTGTAAGCAAAGTTCCATCCAGAGTTGTGGTGTGCATGTTTCAAACCAGGCAAGATGGCGGATGTCTTGTAGGTCCCACAGCTTCAGAATGTTTTTTTTCCCCGCAAGGCTCTTGTGAAATCGGCTGATCTACTCTGCTTTTAAGTAAGTGGAACATCCATTTTATTTTATCTTAATCCTTGCATGTTTTTCTGCTTGGCTTGATCAGATGTCTCAAAAGGCAACAGGAAAAAAAATATTTGGAACACATAAATAATAAAATTAAAATGTAGCAATTTCTCAAGCAACCTAGGGTAGACCTAATCTGTGTCATCAACAAAATATGGAAACACTTAAGCGTTCGGGAAGAGGATTTGGAAGTTTTTGGAATTCCCGCTTTATAAGCAAAAGTTTTCTTTGTTATTAAGTGAGGAATAAACATTGCCCGATGAAATATGAAACAGACGTTTTTGTCTCCCTTTCAGACAAACCAATAATTGATAAAGTGTCGATAGGATCAATCCAGGGGTGGGCTTCTGGAGGTTCGCAGGGGTTCGGCAGAACCTCTAGCTAAGATTCTGTCCAGTTTAGAGAACCCCCAAATCCCACTCCTGGCTCCCACCCCAACCCGCCCCTCCCAGGAGTCCCCATGCAGCCTGTTTTGGATGCGGGTAAGTGCAGGGTGCGCGCAGAGGCTCAAGGAGGCTCGCGGACACTCGCAGAGGGCGAAAAACAGGCCTAGTGGAAGTTTGGGAAGAAACGGGGCTGAAATAGAAAATTGGGAGAAACCAAAGCAGTGATGCGTCACGCTTCAACACAACACCGAAACAACTGTCATTAGCATATCATGGAATCTGCCATAATGATTATCCTTATAAATAAAAATATATGACAGTGAGGACTATTTTTTAAAAAGGGCCAAATCAGTTACAATTCTAAACTGTTCAGAATTTAACATTTAACCACACTGAAGACTTCCTTGCTAACTCTATGAACACTTCAGAGCACGGTCTTGCGCCGTCTCATCTTAATTAAGTTTTGTGTGGGTGGAATTTGCATCCTTTATGGAACATGAGGTGCTGGAAAATCTCAAGAGTACCACATTATTAGCACATGCCTGGAAGGTTGAAGGCAATAACTTTTTCCAGCAAAATTACAACTAAGCATTCAAACATTCATGCTTATTTTGTCCCACTCAGGGGTTGGAGCCTCATACTTCCTCCGAAGTTGCTATTTGCAAATCAAATTTATAAATTTCTTGGTATTCACTTGACTGATTTTCTTAGGATCACATTTCGTTAGCTGTCATAGGCAACAGATAAAGGAAGGCGAGCAAAGCACTTAATTAAGGGGATAGAATGTTTTAAAAAAAGAATCTATACCCCAGTGATGAATAGATTATAATATAAAATGTAGCAGTCTTTCTAATAATAGACACAGGAGACACGATTAATAATATACTCTTAAATTTGTTCTAAGGATTTGATTCATAGACAAGTAAGAAATATAATAAACATAATAAGACTTTTGTTCATAATCAATGGACTTACTTGAATGTGGAAAAAAAACTTTTCTCATTATATTACAGGAAATTTACACTCAAACACAGACGCACATATATATTTTAGTGTTTTTCATCTTTCAGATATGATTTTATTTTATTTTTAAGGAGATATTCTTTCATTGAAAAATGTCTCTTGTTTGGTTCAACTATTTCATTGGAGAAATTTATAGGGTTTCCGAAAGAGAAAAAATACAGTTGTTGATAAAGTATGACTAGGTTAGAAAGCCATAGATCCTCTGTAGCGTATCCATAAAAAGCACATAGTAATTTAATTCTATATGATGAAGAGATTTTTTAGATAGTCCATCATGAAATCTTATGATTCTGAACATGAAGGACTCACTTCGCTTACTTGTGACTTTTTGGATGGCCATTAGATGGCAGCAAAGAATTTCACGCAATTCTATTCCTTTGCTGCCCTCTACTGGTCACCAGCATCTTGCAAATAAGAGCTACTATCTTCTGCAGTTTGGCTCTAAAATCATAGAACCATTAGGCTAGAAGGAGTCTCTTCTAGTCCAGCCCAGGGGTGAAATCCTACTGATTCGGACCAGTTCGGGCGAACCACTAGGGATTATGGGCATCAGTTCACCGAACCAGTAGTAATTACCCCTCCTTGGCCCCACCCACCCCCAGCCGGTTGCCACTCACCTCTTCCGGCCACTTGATAGTCCACAGAATTCAATGTTCAATGACGGGGAGCATCTGGAATGGAGCCATTTTTGTGAAAGGCAGGAAAATGGGGAAGGGGATTTTCCTGCCTGTCATCCATTCCTCAGTCTCAGCACAGACTGAGGGAAGGATGGTAGGCAGGAATATTCTCCTCCCCATTTTCCTGCCATTCGCAACAAGGAGTGGCTGGGAGGGGACGGGCCGGTGAGGAGCCCCTCGATGTGAGTGATGTCGAGTTGGCCACGCCCACCCAGTCACATGACCTCCCCCAAACAAGCCACACCCACAGAACCGGTAGGGGAAATTTTTTAATTTCACCCCTGGTTCAGCCCCTTACTCTAGGTAGGAGATCTTCCACTATCCTGGTCCAAGCCTTCAGCAATGGAGCACCTACAATTCTGGAAGGCAAGCTATTCCATTGATTGATTGTTCTCACTGTCAAGAAATGTTTCCTTAGTTGTAGGTTGGATCTCTCTTTAATGAGCTTCCACCCATTACATCTTCATCATCATCATAAGTTTATTTGTCAAGCATATATAAGATAACAGGTAAAAGTATAAACATAATTTGAATACATGAAAAGAGTAAGTAAAAAGGAATATTAGGAGAGGGACGCCCCTTACAGACCTCTTAGGAATGGGGTGAGGTCAACAGTAGACAGTTTAAGGTTAAAGTTTTGGGGGTTTGGGGAAGAAACTACAGAGTCAGGTAGTGCATTCCAGGCATTGACCACTCTGTTGCTGAAGTCATATTTTCTGCAATCGAGTTTGGAGCGGTTTACCTTGAGTTTGTATCTATTATTTGCTCGTGTATTGTTGTGGTTGAAGCTGAAGTAGTCATTGACAGGAAGGACATTGTGGCAGATAATTTTATGTATGTTCTGTCCCCGTCTCACACATACACACACAAACAGTCAGCCAGGAGTTAATAAAACCAGCAGTCAGGAATTCCCTTGAGATAACAGAATTGGCAGCAACCCAGTAGCTGCCTGCCAAAGACTTTACTCACAAAGGGAGGTTTTTCTCCTCCGTCCGAGACACCAAAACATGTCCACAAAGCCAAAGAATTGTCAAGTTCAGTCCATAATAAATCCAAGGAGGGCATATAACAAAGTTCCCGAAATGCAGTATGACTTGCTAGCTTTTCAGTTTTGTCTGCCACAAGGCCTGAATGGCAACCACACCCCCTTTTATCCCCGGTGGGGTGTGGTCCAGTGACTCATCTTAATCTCTGGCACACCTCTACGCGCCCTTATCTTTCCAATGCTGTCGGGGATCCAGCCAAGACTCATCTCCATCGCTATCTAACTGCAGCTGCTCGGAAGTGCCTGGCTCCTGGCCTATCTCTTGGCCTTCAGAGGACACCTGAGGCATTGCCAGAGAGGAGGGTCCTGGAGAGGGAGGCCTTGCCAACTCCTCTCCTTCACTTTCGAAGTCTTCTACCTCTGATAATACGAGCACCGGGGTTGGAGTCACAACAATGTACTATGCTTAGGTCAGACTGAAGTCGGCGTAGTTCTAAGTTGTCTAAGCCCAAAATTTGAAGTCTAAGGTATTTTATTGTGGATAGAGGAGTGGAGGACTCTTCTCATAAAATATCTCTGGACTCTATTGTTTGTATTTATGTCCGATATGCAGTGCGGGTTCTAGACAGTTGAGCTGTATTCAAGAATTGGTCTAGCAAATGTTTTGTATGCTCTAGTTAGTAGTACAACATTACCAGAGAAGAAGCTATGCAAGATTAGGTTAACAACTCTTAATGCCTTTTTGGCAATGTTGTTACAGTGGGCTAGACTCAAGTATTTTATGTCCTAGACTCAAGTATTTTGGAGAATAGTTGACTCCCTATTTTTTTTGAAAGCCCCTCATGTACTGAAAAACATCTATCGATGCTAAACCTTTCTTTCTTTCTTCCTGTCTTGTTGAGCAATATCTCATATGGGATCTCTCTGAGATTTGTAGGACTTCTTCACGTCTGCTACAACACAGTGTGAAAAAGTAGAATGGAATTTTATTCTTCATTGTAGGAACTGTAGCCGTGATGCCTGGCAGGAAACACGACTGGAATAAACATTGAGAAACTCTTGGCAGTTGGAAGAGTTTTTGCATTTTCATCTCAACTTAAGGGAATTAGGCAAACGGAGTACATTTCGAAAGGGTTACCGTTGGAGAAAATATTATTTTATCCACCCACTTGTCTTTGGGCCTCTTGGCCAACCACCAGATGATCCACCCAAACTTGAACTCTGTTTCATTACTCTGTCTTGCAGCTGTAATAGATGATTATCTGAGTTACAAGAAACATGTTGGTAAAATTATCCACAAAGGACCACTTTCTTTATCTATCCTACTTAATGAAGCAGCTGTGTACCAAGTAACGACCAATGGTGGGAAGAAGCTGTCTGGAAGCTCAAAAGATCTTCATAGGTCAAGGCAAACACTCTATTAGGACCGTAAAAGAATGCCATCACCAATTCCTCTGAAGAGAAGATTTGGAGCTTTTACCTCAAAATAAATCCATGCTAGTCCAAATCCTAGAGAAGCCTAAAGAAATGACAGGAATCCTCTTCAATCAGAATAGAGCTGGAAGGGATCTTGGAGGACTTCGAGTTCAACCTCTTGCTCAAGCAGGAGACCCTATACCAGTGATGGCTAACCTTTTTGCCATTGCGTGCCAAAAGTGGGGGGGAGCGTGGTGGGGTCATGCGTGTGTGTGCCCACACTCATAATTCTATGCGCCCCGCCCCCTGCGTGCTCCCCACCCGCTTTTGGCACGCAATGGCATAGTGGGCCCATTTTTCACCCTCCCCAGGTTCCAGAGGCTTTAGGTCCCACTGGAAGTTGGCAAACAGGGCGTTTCCAGCCTCCTGAGGGCCTCCAGGAGGGTGGGGAAGGCAAGTTTTCACCCTCACCAGGCTCCTAGAAAGGCTCTGGAGCCTGGGGAGAGAGAGAAAAACGGGCCTTCCAGTCCCACCAGAAGTTGGCAAATGGGCCATTTCTGGCCTCCAGAAGGCCTCCAGGGAGTGGGGGAGGCCGTTTTTGCCCTACCCAAGGTCGTAGAAAAGCTCTGCATCCTGGGGAGAGTGAAAAACAGGCCTCCCCCCCCCTCGAGGCCTTTCAGAGGCAGGAAACAGCCCGTGTCCCTACTTCCGGTGGGCACAGAAGGCCTGAAAATCAGCTGGACGGCGCGCACATGTGCGCTGGAGCTGAGCTTGCGTGCCCACCGATATGTCTCCACATGCCACCTGTGGCACGCGTGCCAAAGATTCGCCATCATGGCCCTATACTATTTCAGACAAATTGTTGTCCAGTCTCTTCTTGAAAGCCTCCAGTGATGAAGCACCCACAACTTCTGAGAGTAAGCTGTTCCATTGGTTAATTGTTCTCACTGTTGGGAAGTTTTTCCTCAATTCCAGGTTGCTTCTCTCCTTGAATAGTTTCCACCCCTTGTTTCTTGTCCTGTCTTATGGTGCTTTGGAGAATAAGTTGACCCCTCTCTTCTTTGTGGCAGCCCCTCAAATATTGGAATACTCTTGCTTTGAGGTTCTTTCATTTCAATAGTCAGTTCTGCTCTAGCAGTGCTGCATTTTTTTCCAGATACCCTGTTGTCTTCTCCAGCGCTTCCTGAAACGATCGTAGAAGAAAGGAAAAGTTGCTTCTGCAAAGAAGTTTTTTTTAGGAATTTAGAACAACTGGAAGTCATCTTTTAGCCATCTTCTGCTTCTAATTGCAGTCCCCATTCTGCCACTGTTTAGTGTAACATTTTTTTTAAAAAAGTTAGGGATTATGCAAGAGTAAATTAGCGAGATTGAAACTTGTCCTGTCAAAATGGGAAGACAAATAACAGCATTTTTGGAAGATCTGTATATCTCCATCCTGGGCTGTTGGGGGGAAAAAGCAGTTCTTGGACACTCAAAATGTCCAAGCGGTTAAATCAACTATAGTTGCTACATTTCCCACTATGTGAGGCCAAATCTTTCCCTTTGTTGCCAGGAATTTTTTTTTTTTTTAAAAAAATCAATTTTAGCCTCAGGATCTGAATTTGAGACTACTATTCTGTTGAAATCTCCTTGGCGCACGGGATAGCACGGTGCGAAAATAAAATCATGTTTTTAAAAAACAAAAACCGGATGCATGTTTATAAAATAGACCGAATTACAGAATAGAATTTGGACATAATTTAGACATTTCGATGTTTAAAAATCATTTTTCATTTTGCTTTCTTAAAAAACAGCAATATTGTGTTTTATAGCTGTATTGTGCAGTAGTACTTGTCACTTTGAAAGGGAGAAGCCCAGGGGTGAAATGCTCCCGGTTCGGACCGGATCGCCTGATCCGGTACCAATGGAGGCGGGTGGTTCGGAGAACCGGTAGCAAAAATCCCTGCCCCCCACATTGCCCAGCTGAGCCGCGCAATCATCAGAGGCTTTTTTTTAATTTTTAAAAGCATTTTTTCTACAACCTCTTGGGCCGAAAAAATGCTTTTAAAAGTAAACAAAAAAGCCTTGATGATCGCGCGGCTCAGCTGGGATCATCAGAGGCTTTTAAAAGCATTTTTTCTACAACCTCTTGGTTATAGAAAAAATGTTTTTAAAAGGAAAAAAAGCCTCTGTCGATCAGGCAAGTCAACTGGGATCGTCAGAGGCTTAAGAAAAAAAAAAGCCGAAGAGGTTGTAGAAAAAATGGTTTTAAAAGTAAAAAAAAAAATTGGCCATGCCCACTCAGTCATATTACCCCCACCACCAAGCCACGCCCACAGAACCAGTAGTAACAAATTTTACATTTCACCACTGGAGAAGCCTGTTGATTCAAGTTATTTGGATAACTTTCAATTCACCTAAGGCAGGGGTGTCAAACTCAATTTCATTGAGGGCTCCATCAGGGTTGTGTCTGACTTTGGGGGGGGGGGCAGAGGGCATGTGGCCAGGGTGGGCATTGCTAGGTCGACATCACTTATGTCGGGGGTGCCTGTGGTGGCCCAAGTGTTCTCCCAGCAAAAACAGGCTCCCAAGCTCCGTTTTCTGCTGCGACGGCCTCCTGCAACACTCTGCCAGAGAAAACGGAGCTCGGGAGGGCTGCACATGGCCCTCCCAAGTTCCGTTTTCACTGGCAGAGGCACTGCAGACCAGTCCTTTGTTGTTTCCAGGGCAACCTCGCAGACCAGATCTAAGCACCCCAAAGGCCTTGAGTCTTTTTTTACTACTGGTTCTGTGGGCATGGCTTGGTGGGTGTGGCAGGGGAAGGATACTGCAAAATCTCCATTCCCACCCCACTCTGAGGCCAGCCAGAGGTGGTATTTGCCAGTTCTCTGAACTACTCAAAATTTATGCTACCGGTTCGCCAAACTACTCAAAATTTCCGCTACCGGTTCTCCAGAACCTGTCAGAACCTGCTGGATTTCACCCCTGCCTTGAGTTTGACACCCCTGAGTTCTAAGGGATTCTTGGAACTATTTAGACTACAACAGTGTTTGCTGGCTGGGGAATTCTAGGGGTTGAAGTCCACCCATCTTCAAGGGGTCAAAGTTGAGAAACACTGGACTACAATAAAGCCATCTGGACTTTAAATGATCTACCCATTCCCCCCCCCCCAATATTACTTCCTTACATTTTACATTTTTCCTGTATCGGCATGAGCTAGAAACTTGAAGGTAGGAAAGGAATTGTGATTAAAAGGGGGGAACCAAAACTATCTCATGGATTTCATTTCGAGTAACACAAGTAACTGAACAGAGTCTGTAGAAAGTTAGCAACCCCCCTCCCCCCGAAGAATGAAATATTTTGAGAAATATTAAAAAGGCAGGATAAAATATTTCCCCTGAAGGAGAAATTTAAAAAATCTATGAAACCTCCCCCCATTTCCTTGCCCCGAGCAGAAACTGAGGAGGCCAGTTTTTAGAAATGCAGATTTGGTAATCCATTCAGAAAGAATGGATTACTTATTAAGACCAGCTGCCTGCAATTACTGGAGGTTCGAATCTCGCCAGGCTCAAGGTTGACTCAGCTGTCCATCCTTTCTAAGGTAGGTAAATTGAGGACCCAGTTGTGGGGGCAATAAGCTGAGTTTGTATAAATATACAAAAGGATGAAGGCTATTGCTTAGCGCATTGTAAGCCGCCCTGAGTCTCCGGAGAAGGGTGGCATATAAATCAAATTAAAAAAAAAAAAAGACTGGGTCAGACAGAAACTCCAGATAAGCAACAAACAAAAGGTTGACAAAATTAGCTCAGACAAACACCCACGATTTGCATTTCTTCTTTTGCCTATAGAGTAAGCTATGACCCCTACATGACCCCATAGGAATCCAGAAGGTATAAAAACCCACCCACTCTAAACTCCATTTTGTCAGCTACCGAGGACCTCAAACCCACGTGGTCCTGTTTATCAATCAACCATCTTTCCAATCAGCCTCCATGTTTCCTGTGTCTTTCTCTACGCTTGGAACTGAACCAAATGGATATTTCTTCCAACAAGTCTATTACTTTTTTTCAAGATACTTGTACAGCACGGTATGTGACTCAGAATCATTTGCTTTTAGTATTTTACCCGTCAAACTCAATTTGCACATTTAATTAAAACAAAGGAAGAAATCAATCAATCTATATTTCACTTCATGTTATTGAAGGTTGATCCTAAACTTCTTAAACAGACACCAATGAATCAGTGGTGGGTTTCAAATTTTTTTACTACCGGTTCTGTGGGTGTGGCTTGGTGGGCATGGCTTGGTGGGCGTGGCAGGGGAAGGATACTGTAAAATCTCCATTCCCTCCCCATTCCAGGGGAAGGTTACTGCAAAATCCCCATTTCCTCCCAATCAGCTGGGACTCGGGAGGCAGAGAACAGATGTGGATGGGGCCAGTCAGAGGTGGTATTTACCGGTTCTCCAAACTACTCAAATTTCTGCTACTGGTTCTCCGAACTACTTAACATTAACAACTCGAGTGACATCGAGTTGGCCATCGAGTTGGCCACGCCCACCCAATCACATGACGACCTAGCCAAGCCCACCCAGCCGGTCATTAGGCAGATCATATTAGTGGTCCACAGGATTTAAAATTATGAATTTAGTGGTCCCTGAGGTCTGAAATGTTGGTGAACCCTGGATTAGAAGGCCTCCAAGTTCCCTTCCAGTCCTAAAACTCCTTCCAAAAAGCTTCCCTGAGATCTAGGAGCCTTGATTCTAGAGTCCCAAGTGGGACAAAAACTTCCCCCATTGACATCTGCCAGACACTTTCCTCCTATCTCTCATCAGAGTATATGATCATCCACCAAGTTCTTTATTTTTTATCTCAGAGAGAAATAACCCAACTGGCAATGCTATACAGAGAACAATTTACCAAGAAATAGATTCTTCTTATAAAGCCACAGAGACTCTGGTATATATATATCTATATATATCTATATATATCTATATATATCTATATCTCTCTCTCTCTCTCTCTTTTATGCATATTCTTTCTAGCCAGGTTTTACCTACGTAAGCTAAGTTGTTCCACAGCCCTAGTTCTGTGAAATCTCATTCACATATATATATGTAGGTCTTTGGCCTCCAATTTTACGTGGGAGAAAACCCGAATAACCAAAGACCTACATACAAACACCCACGAAAACCTCAGAAAACATATATATGTATGTATGTATATGTATATGTATATATATATATCCCCTTTTAAGCTATATATATATATATCTCCCCCTTTTAAGGATATGTTTACAATTACACAGGAAGAAACCCGAGATATTAACTGTACACACATATATACCCGTGAAAACTTACATAAACAAAAACTTACATATATATATATATATATATATATATATATATATATATATATATGAATAGAAGAAACAAAATCAAATTTTGTTTCAAATTAATCAAATTAATCAAAATCAAATTAATCAAATTAATATAAAACAAGCTCCCTGCAGCGGAGAAGCTTTTGACCTATGAGAAATGTTTGGCTAACTTTTAGAAAAATGGAGTGATTTTTTTTGCTGGGAAAGCACAGATAAGGGTCAGGTTCACTGAATATAACCTGGCTTTCTTCAACGATGATTCACTGAATAAATGCAACTGGCTGGGTTTGCACAACAGGCTACGTCATAAATCATGGTTTTCAAACCACAATGGTTGGTTGACATGATATGGATGCTAAGACACAACAAAACAAAGTACATTTTGTGTCAGCAGGTTGTATAAACCAGGTCAATAGCTTTGTGCAAAGAACATTCATGTAGGAAGAAGAGAGAAGGCCCTGGCCTAGACCAATACAGTAGTCCTTGACTTATGGCCACAATTGAGCCCCGAATTTCTGTTGTTAAGTAGACATTTCTTAAGTGAATGTTGCTCCATATTAAGACCTTTCTTCCCACAGTTGTTAAGTGAATCGTTGCAGTTAAGAAGTGTTGTGGTCCGCCAGCAGCCTGCGGAGCTAGCAGCGGAGTTGGACAGCGATGAGGCTGAGGAAGAACATGGGCCAGTCCTGGAGGCTGGGGAAGGCCCAGATGAGGGCTCTGCGTCGGAGGCAGAGATATGGCCAGGGCCGTTGGGGAGTGATGTACGGACTCCGGAGCCTCCAGAGGCTGATAGTAGAGAGGCAGAGGAACAAGAGGAGCCTGTTCCTAGTGCACATGTGTGAAGAGCTGCCAGAAGGCAAGAGCAGCTAAAGCAAAAAGGATGACTCAGGAGTAAGGCCAAGAGATGATTGCCCCCTCCCATAAGGCTTAAAAGACCAGCAACGGCTCTTGGGCTCTTTGTCGGAAAACAACGTTGATAGATTTGTTTCTTGTCTTGTTGCATTTATTTCTTGTCGGCGTCTTCTGCTTCTGAACTTTTGCCAAGAAAAGCCTTTGGCAGGTTGCCTAATTAGACCAAGGTTGGTGATAAGGCTGAAGAATTGTGTTATGAAGAATTTGTTTTGATTTAGTTTGGACTACGCTGAGAATGAGTTAATTCTCAGCTGTTCTAATAAAGTCTGTTTGTTTTTGAACTGATTGTGTCTGATAATATCTACTTGGGCACAACAATAAGTCAGTAACCCAGTTGTTAAGTGAATCTGACTTCCCCCATTGAGTATTGCTTTGAGTATTCCTCCATTGCTTGTCCAGAGTATTTTTGTGTTGAATTTATGCTTACTGACAAAAATATAAAGAGAGACTAGTATAGATCTAAGTGGAAGCAGTATGCTCTGTCCCATAATTAGGTAGACCAGGTTGCCCTGATAGACCGGTCTCACTGGAAATAAACACTGCTTGTCCAAAGGTTGCAAAGGGTGGATTACATGACCTTGGGAGACACCAACAGTCATAAGTATGAACCAATTGCTAAGCGTCTGAATTTTGATCGCACGATCACGGGGATGCTACAAAGTTTGTAACTGTCAAAAATGGTCCTAAGTCACTTTTTTCAGCGCCATCCAGTGGTGGGATTCAGCCAGTTCGCACCTATTCAGGAGAACCGGTTGTTAACTTTCTAAGCAGCTCGGAGAACCGGTTGTTGGAAGAAATCTTATTTTGTTTTTTTCTCACTTTACAGGGCTAATCCTGTAAGGAAGGCAGGAAGGAAACATTCTGGCGGTGTTACTAGCCTCATCTTTATTGCCCAGCTTACAGAAACTGCCTCTCTAGTGAACCCTTATTACATTGTAACAGCTAAGGTGAAGCACCCACTGACGTGAGTGATATTGAGTTGGCCACGCCCACACGGTCACATGACCACTGAGCCACGCCTACCCAGCTAGTCATTAGGGCAGAGAATCGGTTATTAAATTATTTGAATCCCACCACTGGTGCCATCGTAACTTTGAATGGTCCCTATAATGAAGGAGTAGGCAGTTCGGCAGTTTGAATAGTACAGGTCTCCTGTATGAGCAGGGGGTTGGATTAGATGACCTCCAGAGATCCCTTCCAACTCTGTTATTGTTAACCTGACTCCAGAGAAGAGTCAGGTTACGACTCTCGACTACCTTTACGAGAAGATCAGAATTGGCTTGGTCACGGCTCCCCTTGGCCCTTCATCTCTCCTTCCTTCCAAGCCACTCTGTAATTTTTCATCCAATTTTTCATCCACCCTGCTTTGGGGTCCATAGTGATATTTCCAGATGGCTACGGCTGGCTTTGAGCCAAACCTATTTCACCCATAATAATGGTGGAGAGTCATGAAAACCATCCTCTTGATCGTAATTCATCCGAAAATGTGTTTTCTCTCAAGTTGCAATCCCCAATCCATCCAGCTTCACGAAATTACCAAAAGTCCTTTGTATTCGGGGGTTTGACTGGAAAAATGCATAATCTATTCTAGCATTATTGAGGACTGCGAGTGAGAACAGCCATACGCAGTATGGTGGGGGGGGGGGAGTTTGAGCAGAGGAACATCTGGTAACAGCTTCAGGTAGCAAGCCATGCCAAGTTTCTTCTTCCCTTCTCCCCGGTCTCATCCTCTTACAGAGAGTGTAATCGGAAACATCTGTCTTCTCTTTCATTCAGAAATAAATGATCCAACTAGCAAAACAGCAGAGGTAACAGAGCGACAGAGAGGCATAGGTTGAGGCAGCTCACAGGTCGAGGAGCGGGGCGGGGGGGCTTCAAAACTATTTGTCAGGCAATAAATCATGTGGATGGTTTGCTAGCAACAAGTATAAATGTTTTGCTTTATTAAAAAGTAATCTCTCCATAGGAACCCTGGCTTGCTGTATTGCTCCTAGGAACCCGGGTTAAATTTGGATAGAGGTTCAGTTCCCATCGGAGGGCAAGACTTGCAAAACTGAGGCTTTGGCTTGCTGAAAATTCATGACGTGGGAACCCAACGAAGAAAAATGGAATGGAATGGAATGGAATGGAATGGAATGGAATGGAATGGAATGGAATGGAATTAGAATAGAATAAGAATAGAATAGAATAGAATAAATAGAATAGAATAGAATAGAATAGAATAGAATAGAATAGAATAAGAATAGAATAGAGGAATGGAACAGAATGGAATAGAAGAGAACAGAGTAGAACAGAACAGGAGTAGAATAGAACAGAACAGAATAGAGTAGAACAGAACAGAGTAGAACGGAAAGAACGGAACAGAACGGAACAGAACGGAACAGAATATAGGAATGGAACAGAACAGAATGGAACAGAACAGAACAGAGTAGAACAGAACAGAACAGAATAGAATAGAATATAGGAAGAACAGAAAGGAATGGAACAGAATGGAATAGAACAGAACAGAGTAGAACAGAACAGGAGTAGAATAGAACAGAACAAATAGAGTAGAACAGAACAGAACAGAGTAGAACGGAACAGAACGGAACAGAACAGAACAGAATATAGGAATGGAACAGAACAGAATGGAACAGAACAGAACAGAGTAGAACAGAACAGAATAGAATAGAATATAGGAATAGAACAGAATGGAATAGAACAGAACAGAACAGAGTAGAACAGAACAGAAGTAGAAAAACAGAACAGAACAGAATATAGGAATGAAACAACAGAATGGAACAGAACAGAACAGATAGAATAGAATATAGGAATGGAACAGAAAGGAATGCAACAGAACAGAGTAGAACAGAACAGAACAGAGTAAAATTCCTTATTGGCCAAGTGTGATTGGACACACAAGGAATTTGTCCCCAGTACATAAGCTCTCAATGTACATACAAGCAACAAAGTGGTAAGTCATAGATCATATATCATAAGATACAATCATAAATCATAAGAAGCAATTGATAAATCATAATATACCAATAGGAGAAGGTAGTAGGAAAGATGAGGAGATGGAGAAGATGAGAAGGATAATAGCAATACAGCTTACTACATGGGTAAATATCTTTAGGCATAAGACAGTGCTGTGCAGTGGTGAAATGTAAAATTTGTTGCTACTGGTTCTGTGGGCGTGGCTTGGTGGGGGGGGGTTTCATGTGACTGGGTGGGTGTGGCCAACTTTCTTGTTTACTTTTTTAAAGCATTTTTTTTACTACCGGTTTGGACAAATAGGTACTAAAAAAAATGCTTAATTTTTTTTTTTTAAAAGGTTCCGATGATTACAGCCAGAGGTGGTATTTGCTGGTTCTCTGAACTACTCAAAATTTCCGCTACCGGTTCTCCAGAACCTGTCAGAACCTGCTGGATTTCACCCCTGAGTAAGCGGCAAGATCAGATTACCTTAATTTTATTACAAGAAATTTCCCCGAGCAATCCTGTGTTTGTTTACTGAACATCAACTCTTAAGCCTCTTCAATACCCAGGCCCAGCCTGGCAGGAACACCAGTTACAGAAATCGGCTAATATTAAACATTCACCATTTCCATTGTTAAGGTTTGTTGGAAGAAATGTCCATCTGGGTTCAGTTCCAAGTTGGGAGAAAGACACTGGAAACATGGAAGCTGCTTGGAAAGTTGGTTTAATGATGAAGCAGGACCACATAGTTTGAGGTCCTGTGCAAAAAAAGCACATGGGTGTGAGAGAGAAAAAGAGATTTATACCCTCTGTTGGGCTTTGAATTTGAGCTTGTATTCTGATTGGTTGTCAGACTCCCATGAGGCCATGCAGGGATAACTTTGTAGGTTGTCTTTTGAGTCCCAGGCTTGGTTGAGCCTTGCTGGGTGATGCAATCTCCCCCAGGTGCCATGTGGTGAGTTCTGTTGCTAGATGGGTAGAGGGCTAATCCTATCATGTCCTGGAGCTTAAGGGTGGGGAGGCAGGGAGCTGCAGGAAGCTGCTTTGTCTTTAAAAACATGTTTCTCCATTTCTCATCCAGGGAAATATAATATTCTGCCTTTTTAATATTTCCTAAAATATGTCATTCTTTTAGGAGAAAGGTGGATGCTAACTTTCTTCCGTTTCTTTAGCAGCATTAATACATTTATCTCCATAAAAAGCCAAGATGCATTTTGCTGCTACTGTTCTTATCGCACTCTGACAAACTCCATATTTCCAGCAACGCTCTTCCAACTGGGCCGGTTGGAAAATGCCTGCAGGTAATTTCCAGTTTACCTTGTACTCAGCTCATTCCCAGTGAACCTGGCATCCAGAACAGAGCAAGCAAACAATTTAGTATAGCTAGCCAAACACATAGCTTGAGTTTTATTTAATAAACATTAAATGCACATTTTAATGGGCAAAATTGGACTAAAGAAGAACAGAAATAGGGAGGGAGGGAGGGGAGAGAGAAAGAGATTAAAAGAAAGAAAAAGAGAAAGGGAGAGAGAGAGAGAGAGAGAAAGAAAAAGAAAAAGAGAGAAAGAGAGTGAGAGAAAGAGGGAGGGAGAGAGAAAGAGAGTAAAAGAAAGAAAGAGGGAGAGAAAGAGAGCGAAAGAGAAAGAGAGGGAGATAGAGAGAGAAAAGAGTAAAAGAAAGAAAGGGAGAGGGAGAGAAAGAAAGAGAGAAAGAAAAAGAGAGCGAAAGAGAAAGAGGAGGAGGGAGGGAGAGAACTGTCAAGAAGTAAAAAGAGGAAAGATTACTTAAAATAATTGATTTTTTAAAAAATTACTTAAAAGGCATTTTTGAGAGCCACTGGAAACAATACTATGGGTAATTAGTAATTAAAATAGCAATTAAAAACAAAAGGAGTGACCTTTGCTTATTCCAGCTTTAACACTGTGAAAACGGCCTCCCCCGGCCCTTCGGAGGCCAGAAACGGCCCATTTCCAGACTTCCGGTACTTCCGGGAGGCCCGTTTTTTCACCCTCCACAGGCTCCGGAAGCTTTCCTGGAGCCTCCAGGAGGGCGAAAATGGTCTCCACAGGCCCTCCAGAGGCCCTCCGGAGGCCAGAAGAAATGGGCTGTTTCCGGACTTCCAGTAGGCCCGTTTTTCGCTTTCCCAGAGCCTCTGCACGAGCCCTGTACTTACCTGGCATCCAAAACGGGCTGTGTGGAGACTCCTGGGAAGGGTAGGGCGGCATGGGCATGCACGTGCATCTCCCGCACACGTGGCAGTGACTCGAAAACCAGCTGGCCAGCGGGAGGCCTGCACACATGCATGGTGGAGCTGACCTAGGGCGACGGCTTGCGTGCCCACAGAAATGGCTCCACATGCCACCTGTGGCATGTATGACATAGGTTCACCATCACGGATCTAGGTGGAACTATGAATGTGTGACTGACTCAAAGCTACTCTGTCTACTTCTGTAGTTGAGTATGGATTTGATCTTCAGTCTTCCCAATTGCGCTTGAATACATTAGCCACTAAGCTGTATTGACTGTCTATACAGCTGAAAACCAATATTTATTTAAATTGGCCATTCTGTTCTACAAACAGCTTAACCTTTCCTGGAAAGCCCTGCCAAAATTGCCAAAATTGTGGTGAATGGAACTTCTCAATCTTAAGTAGCAAGATTGTGGATTAGTACTGCTATATACTATATCCATAATGGCGAACCTGTGGGCATGCAAGCATTGCCCTAGCTCAGCTTCAGCGCACATGTGCGCGCCGGCCAGCTGATTTTCTGACCAGAAGTCAGTAAATGGGCCATTGAGGGCCTCCAGAGGGCCTCCTGGGGGGTGGGGAAGGCCATTTTCATCCTCCCCAGGCTCCTAGAAAGGGTCTGGAGCCTGGGGAGGGCAAAAAAAGCAGGCCTTCCGGTCCCACCGTGCCATCACGTGCCAATAGCAGGGGGAGAGTGGTGGGTCTCACTCACATGCGCGGGGGGGCAGGGCGCATTGAATTATGGGTGTGGGCATGCATACGCATGACCCCCCTGCGCGACCCCCACTTTTGGCACGCGATGGCACCGTGATACAAAAACCGGTATCGAGATTCTAGAAGCAGTGCAGAGAAGAGCAACAAAGATGATTAGGGGGATGGAGATTGGACAACCATTTGTCTGAAATGATATAGGGCAGTGTTGGCGAAACTTTTCAGCACCGAGTGCCAAAATGGGAGTGCGCACATGCACGAGCGCGCATGCCAGAAACCGGAAGATCAGCCACCTGGTGCATATGAGTGCACTGGGCGCCTGCTCTTCCGGTTTCCGGTGCACATGCATGCATGAAGACCAGCTGGTCAGTGAGCATGTGTGTGCCGGAAACCAGAAGAGCATCAGCCCGGTGCACATGTGTGTGCCAGGAAGATGATCTTCTGGTTTCCAGTGCTCCCACGCACGTGAAGAGCAGCTGGCCTGTGCATTGGAACCCGGAAGAGGAATGGGCGATGGCTTGTGTGCCCAGACAGATGGCTCTGCGTGCCACTTCCGCCACGTGTGCCATAGGTTCGCCATCACGGATATAGGGTCTCCTGCTTAAACAAGGGGGTCGGACTAGAACAGGAGTCCCCAATCTCTGGACTGCAGCCCACTAATGGGCCGTGAAGTGCAACGGGGCTGTAGAAATGACAGGCGCAGGCAGGCGCGGGTACATGCATCCCCACTTGTGCGAGCAGCGGGCACGCGGGGACGCCACTTGTGCATATGGAGCTGTGCACACGCACTCCTGTCAGCCGCTTGCGTGGAATCATCCCCTCTCCCCCGCACCTCCGCCGGTCCACAAAGCCAAAAAGATTGGAGCACTCTGGACTATAAGACCTCCTTCCAACTCTCTTATTCTGTGGCTCTGATTTTATGGCAATAGCAAAACTGGGAAATCTTAACCTTCCCCCTTCCTTGAAGTATAATTGTGTGATTTCCACGTCTGTTCTTAGCGACGTGAAAAAAACCGTTCTCCTTTCGGAACATCAAAACAAAACCGCCAGGAACATTTTTTTTCCCAGGCCCTGTTTTCCACCCAAGAGGCTGCCCCTCCAAATTATATATATATATATATATATATATATTTTAAAACCCACCGTTTTCTTTCAATTAGCACCAGTTGTAGAGATTTAGTTTAATCACTACATTAAGCAGCGTATTGTGAAGCCAAAAGGAAAGCACCTCCCATTGCAACTTAATTATATAATTACAGTGCTTTGAGATAACATGCAATAATTGTACCGGCAGGATGATTTATAGCAGAACATACAGAATTGTTAGAATGGAGAGGATGAGGAAAGGAGGGTGTGGGGGGGGGCTGTGGAGAGGGGGGGGCTGGTGATACTGAAATGTGATTAACGGATTCAATAATGAGTGACTTGCGAGAGATCAACCGAATTGCTTAGAGGCAGCATGGTCTCGCAGTAGGAAAGCTTTACGTTGGCAATACAAAGCAGAACTTTTGGATAATATTGTCTTGTCTTCCATTAGTCTTCCAAAAGAGACCATTCCTGGTTAGAGAAACGCACAAAGCTAATAGTAAACAACACCTTAATCATGGAACCATCTAGAACAGGGGTCTCCAACCTTGGCAACTTGATGACTTGTGGACTTCAACTCCCAGAATTCCTCAGCCAGCATGCGCTAATCACTGGAGAAGAGGCCCTGTTCTGCTTTTTTCACAGAAAAGGAATCGTAAAATTTTAATCTACGAAAGGCTCGCATCAGTGGTGGGTTCCTCCCAGTTCGGTCCGGTTCGGCCGAGCCGGTAGCGGTGACGATATGACGTCACCGAACCAGTTCTCACCCCCCTGCCCTCCCACACCCCCATCCTCCCCACGTTATTCTTACCTTTTATTTGGTCCCACCCCCAATCTATTGCCGCCTCCTGAGTCCCAGCTGATGACTAGAGGGAAAAAAACTGTTTAAACTCTTGCCGCGGGGCTTCCAAGGGCCGCCCTACAGCTGATCAGTGTTAAAAGCAAACAAATGAGTCAGGTCGTAAGTGCGAGGACTGGTCGTAAGTGCGAGGACCTTCCAGAAACAACTCTGACCAGCTAGCCACGCCCACCTAGTCACATGACCTCCAAGCCACACCCACAAAATAAGGCACGCCCACAGAACCGGTAGTAAAAAAATTTAGAACCCACCCCTGGCTCGCATATATCTGAGTCCTAATACCCTGCATATTGTCTGCCGTTTCTACCACCCAGGATCGCTTCAGGATCCCTTTAGATCAAAGGAGGGGAACAATGGCCCCTTTATGACTCGAGGACTTCAACTCCCATAATTCCTGAGGCAGCCAGCAGGAATTCTGGGAGTTTATTTATTTATTTATTGGTTCGATTTATATGCCGCCCTTCTCCGGAGACTCAGGGCGGCTTACAATGCGTTAAGCAATAGCCTTCATACTTTTGTATATACCTGCTTAGTAGGGCTTTCGGGCCCCCCCTAAATGGTGTTCTATTTTATACAAAGTCAGCATATTGCCCCCACAATCCGGGTCCTCATTTTACCTACCTCGGAAGGATGGAAGGCTGAGTCAACCTTGAGCCCGGCGAGATTTGAACTTGCAATAATTGCAGGCAGCTGGTGCAGGCAGCTGCTTAACAGCACTTTAGTCTGCTGCACCACCAAGGCTCTTTTTGAAGTTGAGTTGAAGTCCACAAGTCATAAAGTTGCCAAGGTTAGAGACCCCTGAGCTAGAATACTCCCACCAACACTGACAGGGCAAACCGAGGACAACCCCCACTCCTTTGTAGCACTGATCATGTTACCTAGCTGGGTAATAAAACGTCTGCAAGAAAACAACCAAGCTCAGAGAGCATCAAAGTCGTGAAAAGACAGAAGGCTGGCCAGTCCATTGATCCAAAAGTCAAAACAAACCAGGTTAAAGATTTAATCAACATTCCCCAAAACAAAGATCAGTCGGAAAAGTGTGAGGCAATCCAGAGGCAAGAATAGCCAGTTATTTAAGTAGTCTTCAACTTACAACAGTTCATTTAGTGACCGAATGACACTGAGTTATGACCATTTTTGACACTTCACTTAATAACCATGGCAAGAAAGGTCATAAAATTGGGCAAAACTCACTTAACAAATGTTTCACTTAGCGACAGAAACATTGGGCTCAATTGCGGTCGTAAATCGAAGACCACGTGTACCAGAGGTGGGTTTCAGCAGGTTCTGACCAGTTCTGGAGAACCGGTAGCGGAAATTTTGAGAAGTTTGGAGAACCAGTAGTAAAAATTCTGACTGTCCCCCCGCCCCATCTATTCTCTGCCTCCCAAGTCCCAGCTGATCCGGAGGAAATGGGGATTTTGCAGTAACCTTCCCTTGGATTGGAGAGGGAATGGAGATTTTATGGTATCCTTCCCCTGGAGTAGGGTGGGAATGGAGATTTTACAGTATCCTCCCCTGCCATGCCCACCAAGCCACGCCCACCAAGCCACGCCCACAGAACCGGTAGTAAAAAAAATTGAAACCCACCACTGACCTATACCCACTCACAAACTTCTTCTGTTGATACTTGGCTGTTTCTTTTCAGCTCATCATGTTGATAAATCCACATTTATAATAGCATACAAGCATACATTTTTTAAAAAAATTTGATTTATATGCCGCCCTTCTCCAGAGACTCAGGGCGGCTTACAATGCGTTAAGCAATAGCCTTCATACTTTTGTATATTTATACAAAGTCAGCTTATTGCCCCCACAATCTGGGTCCTCATTTCACCTACCTTAGAAAGGATGGAAGGCTGAGTCAACCTTGAGCCTTGGAGAGATTCGAACCAGCAGTAAATTGCAGGCAGCTGTGTTAATAACAGGGTGCGTAGACCACTGTACTATCAAGGCTCTATTATACATACATATAATAGCATTTACATGCTTCCCTCTTAAGAACTGATCTCACTTTCTCTGGATTTACTCAGTAACACTAATTCTGGCAGAGAAACAGGGGTTGGAATTCAGCCAGTTTGGACCGGTTCAGGCGAACCGGATGCTAATTTTACATCTGGCTCGCCGAACTGGTAGTTGCAAGGACTGGCTGGCCCCTCCCACCCCGCCCCTCCCAGGAGTCTCCATGTGGCCCATTTTGGATGCAAAGTAAGTGCAGGGCGCGTGGGGATGCTCTGGGAGGGTGAAAAAACAGACGTCCTGGAAGTTCCGGAAGTCCGGAAATGGGCTCGTTTCCAGCCTCTGGAGGGCCTCCGGAGCCTGGGGAGGGCGAAAACCAGTGGTGGGTTGCCCCCGGTTCGCACCGGTTCTATAGAACTGGTAGTAAAACCAGCGGGAGGCTCCGCCCACCAACCCCGACATCATCAAAATGATGATGTCAAAAGAGCGTGCGCGCAGCCCTGCTACAAACCGGTAGTAAAGGTAAGTAGAACCCACCCCTGGCGAAAACGCCCCCCCCCCCACACTGTGGTGCAGGAGGCCGAGTAGGCCACACCTCCATGGCCACACCCGCCCAGCAACCAGGCAGAAAACCGGTTGCTAAAATTTTTCAATCCCACTCCTGGAAAGAGATATATTTGTGCATTTGGCCACTTCTCCCAAGAGAGAGAGCTGGGGCGAGAGAAGGGAACAGACGAATTTACATGAGTTACATTGGAGACAATCACACACAAAAATATATATATTCATGAAACGAGCAAGACAATTTACGAAAAGGTAGAAAATATTCAAGAAAAGGAATACTAAAAAAAGGTATTTGGTCTCTAGGTTCCAAGAGACATTCATTTTGTGTAAAGGTGGGGGTAAAAAATAATGACTTTTTCTGCATTTCTCTACAAAGAAGTTGATGCAATTTCCCAGCCACGCGTGAGAGAATTAAGAAATATTTACATATCGAACTAAAAGCCATTTGACTTGGTACACCTAATCTGCTAGCAAGCAATTATCAAATAGCAAGTTTAGGGGGTTTTTTTTGTTCTAGAGAAGAAATTCAGAGGATAACAACGTGCCCCGTTCGTAATACAACCAAACATTTTCAAAATGAACCCATTTCTGTGCTAGGATGGATGAATCGATCTCCTTCATTTGTATCCTGCTCCTCATTTTAATTCAACAACACATTCGCTTCAGCTTTATTATTTCCCTCCCCGGTCATGAATTCCACTATAGCGATGACAACAATCTGCCTCCAAATTGGTTTGCGTTTTCATGCCATTGCTTCAAATAAATGCCTCTCAACCTATAGGTGCATTTTCTGGACCTGTAAAAAAGTTAAAGCATTTTGGATAAAAATATGGTGGATTATTCAAAATATTCTTTAAAAAAGGATAAAGTTTACTCAACAGTTGTTTTTGTTAGGTATAATCACAGATTGTACGGCTATAGAGACTAATTTGATTTTGAACTTAATAACTGCAGCAAGACTCTTGGTGGCGCAGTACTGGAAGAAGGAAGGTTTACCTACTATTCAAGAATGGACATTAAAAGGAGTAAATTTAGCAGAAATGGCGAAAATTTCAGCATATCTAAAGGACCACTCAAATGAGAAATATATGTTAGAATGGAAAAGATGGATTGATTATATTCAAGGCAAATATCGGACTAAAAAATTCCAAATAGCTTATGAATGATCAAAGAGATTTTATAAGGTACTTAAATTTAGTTTAGTAAAAGGGGAGTTAAAAGTTCAAGAGTGGGATAGGAGGCTATAGAGAATTAGCTTATGTTAGCTTATGATTGTCAAATGTTATACCCTGTATTTTGGTCTGGGAAGTGGGGGGGTGAGGGGGGGGGAAGGGGAGGGTTGGAAGGGGAGGAGGGAGGGGGAAGGGGAAATGTCTGTAAAACTTTTTAAAACTTTTCAATTAAAAAAAAAACAACAATCTGCCTCCAAATTGGTTTGCGTTTTCATGCCGTTGCTTCGAATAAATGCCTCTCAACCTATAGGTGCATTTTCGTAAGCATTTTTCCCCTAATAGAACTGGGTGTACGGATTGCCTTCTCTGCTCTGATCCGGACATTTCTCTTGGAGTTTTCTTTAGAAAAGTCTTGTTCTGTGCGCGCTCTTGAAATCGGGAACCGCTTTTCACAAACGTTTCACAAGTCAGCGTGGGTTTGCTCAAGAGGTGTGGATGTCATCCGTTAATGCTAAATGCTAAACAGGCAATAGAACAAAATTACTAACAAGTATAATTTAACAGAGTTGGAAGGTTTTACCCACCTGCCCCCACTATCAAAGTGAATCCTGGGCGCTGCGCTGCGATGGAGAAACGGCCAATGGAGTGGCCTGCATGAGGGAAGGAGGAGGAGCAGGGAGAAGAAAGAGGGAAAGCGGCCTTCTACTTCCCTTGCGCCAACCGCTCCGTTGCCCATTTCTCCATTGCAGTGCAGCGCCCAGGATCCACTATGATAGCGGGTGGAGGGGAAGGGTTTAACAACTGGTTTGCCCAAACTGGTGTGAACCAGCTGAATTCCACCACTGTATTTATCTGTTTGTTTGCATTCTCAAGTTAGCTAAATGGTCCATGATTATTTTTGACTCAGCATACTTAAAATCATAGAGAATGTGTTTTAAAAAAACCTGGGACCCATTAATACAGTGGCACTGAAATTTTCACACTGTTCAGGCCTGTTTTATTCAGAAAGTTGTTGCTATTGCAACATCCCTGCAGTTACGTGTTTGTGATTTCTGGTACTCCCTGCCATCTTCCCACAAGTAAAGTCAATGGGGAAACTGGCAGGAAGTCAGAAGTCACTCTAACTCCCATTGCTTTCCTGCCTTCCTGTGATCATTCAGTTTCTCTGTTTAGGTAAGGCAATACTGACTTGCCCCACAATTATTTTTCTAATTATAATATAAAGGTAGTCCTCAACTTACTGTATATTTGCTGCAGCTCCTGATATAGAATAGGAGAGGAGGGGAGGGGAGGGGAGGGGGGGAGGGGAGGGGAAGGAGAGGAAGGGAGGGAGGAGGGGAGGAGAGGAAGAGAAGGAAGGGAAGGGAAGGGAAGGAAGGAAGAGGGAAGGGAGGGAAGAGAAGAGAAGAGAAGAGAAGAGAAGAAAGAGAAAAAGAGAAGAGAAGAGAAGAGAAGAGAAGAGAAGAGAAGAGAAGAGAATTCTTTACTGGCCAAGTGTGATTGGACACACAAGGAATTTGTCTTTGGTGCATATGCTCTCAGTGTACATAAAAAGAAAAGATACATTCGTCAAGAATCATAAGGTACAACACTTAATGATAGTCATAGGGTATAAATAAGCAATCGAATCATACTAGGAAACAATATCAATTGTAAGGATACAAGCAACAAAGTTACAGTCATACAGTCATAAGTGGGAGGAAATGGGTGATAGGAACGATGAGAAGACTAATAGTAATAGCAATGCAGACTTAGTGAATAGCTTGACAGTGTTGAGGGAATTAGTTGTTTAGCAGAGTGATGGCATTTGGGAAAAAACTGTCCTTGTGTCTAGTTGTTCTGGTGTGCAGTGCTCTATAGCGTCGTTTTGAGGGTAGGAGTTGAAACAGTTTATGTCCAGGATGTGAGGGGTCTGTAGATATTTTCACAGCCCTCTTTTTGACTTGTGCAGGATACAGGTCCTCAAGGGAAGGCTGGTTGGTAGCCATTGTTTTTTCTGCAGTTCTAATTATCCTCCGAAGTCTCTGTCTGTCTTGTTGGGTTGCAGAACCAAACCAGACAGTTATGGAGGTGCAGATGACAGACTCAATAATTCCTCTGTAGAACTGGATCAGCAGCTCCTTGGGCAATTTGAGCTTCCTGAGTTGGCACAGAAAAAACATTCTTTGCTGTGCTCTTTTGATGATGTTTTTGATGTTAGGTGTCCATCTTAGGTCTTGAGATATCTGCTACATTTCATTCATAAAGAAGCATCATTCTTCACAAACATTTTTAAAAACAACAACACCCCACCCACCCCGCTTTTCATCCTAAACCTGTTCTAAATCTGACATGAGGGGCTTCCCATTAGCAGGGGCTACTGTCGTTACAAACAGCGTCACATTCTGAGGTAAATAAAGTTTTGTGACTTTTTTCCTGATTTTTTGTTTTAAAATAACTAGATAGAAACCCCCCCCCCAAAAAAAGGAAAGGAAAAAGAAATATATGCAATTATAAAAGAAGGAAAAAGTAGAAATGAAAAAGGGACAAAACATAACCAGACATAAGGTATATTTATTGACATCAATAAACTGATTCCAAGATCCATTACAATAGAAGAGAATATTTGTAGCTTAAGGTGGAACTATGGAGTCCTTGGTGCTCTCTGAGCTCTGTGGCTTGCTTGCAAATATTTCATTACCCAATGAAGGAATATCTGCAGATGTTCCCTAGTAGGTAATGAAACATCTGTAAGAAAACTACCAAACTCAGAATGCCCCAGGGCTCCACATGATTCATTAAAATCTTCCATAGTTGATCTACAGCATATTCATCAATTCTGCAAACCACTGAATAATTGGAACCATATGGAGTTGCATGGCTCTTAAAATGTCTGAGTTGTTAAAGGCTCATGGCTAAGAAAAGTGTACTAATGGAGAATGGAGAATCCTGGACTGGAATATCGAATGAGATCATGCTATCTACCCCTGGAAAGATCCGGTTTGGATCTTCCTGTTTCTCGAATTCCAGAACCGTGTCCTTCAACCAGATTTGATTGTCTCCACACACCTCTATTAAGTGGATTGAATTGAAGCAGAACATTTATTGCTCTTTAAAGGCCGAACGACTATCAGCAAAGAAAAAAGATCTTTTAATCCATGTGGAATCCCTCGTGTGAACTGCTCTTGCCAAATCTTCCTTTCAAGGCAGCATTTTATGTTTATCCAGTTCCCTGAGACATTCATCAGCTCTTCAGTTCACCAATACACATTGCCAAATTTCCACACTTTTCTGAAGATAAAGAGTTTAGCATTTTTTTAAAGGAAGGTATCTGCTGTCTCAGATTTACAAATAGCATTTTAGGAGTTACATTTAGTATAGAGAGTTCCCATTTGGGCTATAACTCGTACTGGAAAACGTGTATTCCACATCACTTAACACTAATGCACTTATAGGAAAGTTGAGAGGCAAACATTTCATGCTAGTTGGGTTATATAGTCAAGAGGACAATGTCAAGTAAACAGATTGCAGAGCACAATAATTTATGAAGATTGCCTTATTAAATCTATTTTGACTAGAGATAAGTTCTTATTGTAGCTCCTAATGCAGTGTTGATGAAACTTTTTGGCACCGAGTGCCAAAATGGGAGCGCTAGAAACTGGAAGAGGAGTTCTCCGGTGCGCATGTGCTCTCCGGGAAGCTGAGCTTCCAGTTTCCGGCAAGTGCATGAATGCCACTCACTTGGTCGTCTGGTTTCTTGTGCGCATGCTGGCTGCATGCTACTTCCGGCACGCGTGCCATAGGTTCACCATCACGGTCCTAGTGGGATGATGTTTCAGTCTGGCTAAGAAAGCCAAGTTAATTCAATGCAGATCAGTTAAGAATGGAGATCAAATATCTTGCATAATGTTAGATTAAAATTTGGAGAGGGGGAGATTTTCTCAAATGTCAGTATCAAAGCCTACCCTTTCAGCATTTTGATGGCAAATGCTTTGAAAACTCCTTTTTTTTTAAGCAAAACTGATAGTTATCGTCAATTTTCCCGTAGTAGGTTCCACTATGTAAGAGAATGTGTACTTCTCCATTCAGAACGCACTGCTTATTGTACTCAATAATTCCCAAATTCTAACAGAAAGTGGGTGGCTCATTCTTCGTGTTCTTTGTTTTTTTTTTAATTTTAAAAACAAACTTTATTCAATATAAAAAGATAAAAGATTATACAAAACGTTCTTAACTCTAAAAAAGAAAGTACAATTCTAAATTACATATATACTAAAACTAACAAACAGAATTATCTATCTATATTTGAACATGTAAATATATATATACATTAACCTTGATGTCTTAATGACGGTGTTAATTTGTTACCCTTAATTTCTTACTGTATTTGACTTTAGTTTTTTTTCCATCGATTGATCCATTCATACCATCTGTCCCATATTTTGTAATACTGTGAGTCTTCCTTGTTGTTTAATTTTAAAGTTAATCTATCCATTTCTGCACATATAAATATTTTTTGGATTATTTGTTGTTCTGTTGGCAACTGTTCTAATTTCCAGGATTGGGCTAGGGTTAATCTAGCTGCTGTAATTATATGTAATGTGATGTATTTTATTTCTTTTCTACTACTTTTTTTAAGTATGCCTAATAAAAAAAATTTCAGGTTTTAGGTCAATCTTTTCTTCTGGTATTCTGTTATTAAGCCCAGCCTATTCAAAGAACACGAAGAAGAACACGAAGAGATCTTCGTGTTCTTTGAATAGGCTGGGATTATATAGTCAGAGAGTTTGAAAGAGGCCATTAGGCCACTGCATTCAAACCCCCGCCCCTCGCTATGTAGGGCTGGAATCCAAATTAAAGCAGAGGTCTCCAACCTTGGCAACTTTAAGACTTGTTGACTTCAACTCCCAGAACTCTGGGAGTTGAAATCCACAAGTCTTAAAATTGCCAAGGTTGGAGACCCCTGAATTAAAGCATCCAGGACAGAGATGTACAGTAGATATAGCCTCTACTTTGCACATCCAGTGAAGGTGAGACTACCACCTCCTCATATTTATTGCACTCTTAAACTGCCTCTATTAATAAGAAATTAGGGGCCTTTTCCCGAATTAAGTTGGAATCTCCTTTCTTCTAACCCAGGCTGGGCTTTATGTGGATTTCAATTCCCAGAATTCCTGAGCCAGCTTTGCTCAGAGTTTACTGGTCCTAAAAGTGTTGCCTACCCCTCTTCTAAACTCAATTCTGCTTCCTGCACTTTAGGACAATGGAGAACAAGATTTTATCTTCGTCTGTGTGGGACATTCCTTCTGGGTGTTTGAATTAGGTGGAGAGTTCTTAGCCGCTCCGATTATGAAATAATTTTAGGAAAACTAGAAACGAACAAGCTATTCCCTCTTAGCCAGATCATCAACTCCACCCTCACGAAAATGTTGTTAGGCCAAAGGTTTGTAATGCAAAACATACAGCTCTGGAACGGGAATTGCAGGAACCGCGATGATCCAGCTGGGAGAACTAATCACGGTCCTTCCACCTCGAGCCAGGAAAGGGAGGGCTAGTCATAAGTCGGCCCAACTATTTGGAAGAGAGTAAAGCCATTTTAGAAAAGAACCAGCTGTTTCAAATTAAACTTCTTGTTGCTCAACCTACCAGGATTCAATTCTATTGGAGTGAATGGCTCAAAGAATGAATGAATGAATGAATGAATGAATGAATGCATTTTTGATAGAAAATAGAAAGTGCACAGAGAGGGCTTCCAAGTGGACTGGGCCTATTATATGTTTTAAAAAGTAAAATAGTGCCTTTTTATGGAGACCCTGGAATTTGCTTTTCTTCCTAAGGGCAAATAGCAAAATTAAGGGACTGAGATCAAATTAAGTAGCCATCAAGCCATCAAGAGACATGAATAATAGGACATCACCTGACTTTTCTTAAAAAAAAAAAAACAATATTTCAGAGGTGGGTTTCAGCAGGTTCTGACCAGTTCTGGAGAACCGGTAGCGGAAAGTTTGAGTAGTTCGGAGAACTGGTAAATACCACCTCTGGCTGGCCCCGCCCCCATCTATTCTCTGCCTCCCGAGTCCCAGCTGATTGGGAGGAAATGGGGATTTTGCAGTATCCTTCCCCTGGATTGGGGAGGGAATGGAGATTTTACAGTATCCTTCCCCTGGAATGGGGTGGGAATGGAGATTTTACAGTATCCTTCCCCTGCCTTGCTCACCAAGCCACACCCACCAAGCCATGCCATGCCCGCCAAGCCACATCCACAGAACCGGTAGTAAAAAAAATTTGAAACTCACCACTGATATAGATATATAGATATATAGATATATATAGAAGAGGCGATAGACATCACGATCTCCGGAATGTTTAAAAGTTTTAAAATTTTTATTTTAAAACTTGTGCTAAGCTTAAATTTAAACTTTTAAACGTTCCAGAGATTGTGATGTCTATCGCCTCTTCTATAACTATACCTGGAACTCGCATCTTTAGGACAATTTTTAAGATAGATAGATAGATAGATAGATAGATAGATAGATAGATAGATAGATAGATATAGATATAGATATATATTTTATATTTAGATAGATTATAGATAGATAGATAGATAGATAGATAGATAGATAGATAGATATAGATATAGATATATATTTTATATTTATATAGATAGATAGATAGATAGATAGATAGAGATATAGATAGATATAGATATAGATATATATTTTATATTTAGATAGATAGATAGATATAGATAGATAGATATAGATATAGATATATATTTTATATTTAGATAGATAGATAGATAGATAGATATAGATATAGATATATATTTTATATTTAGATAGATAGATAGATAGATAGATAGATAGAGATATAGATAGATATAGATATAGATATATATTTTATATTTAGATAGATAGATAGATAGATAGATAGATAGATAGATAGATAGATAGATAGTGATGATTCTCAGGGTATGGAGTAGGGATTATAATAATCAGAAGACCTATGGCTGCGAGTTATTCAGTTCCTCTGACTACTAATTGATAAAGTCAATTGATACTTCAATCTTTTGCCTTTTGAGACGTCAACTACTAAAGTAGCTCTAATAGTCAATCTAAAGTAGGAAAACAAAATCTTTATTCTCCACTGAAAAAAGAGGAAAATCTGGTTCTATCCACATCCAAAACGCTTTGCATCTTTGCCTTGGTCACAACTGCTTTTGCCTCAGAATGTTTCACATTAGCCTTTGACCATTGGAAGTAGGCACCTCTGTTCTACAAACACTCAAGAATCACGTGAACCTGCCCAAGGAACAGGAATTCATGAGGAGGCCCTTAAAGCAGTAGATGTGGGGAGCGGAAGCAAAGTGTTGGAGATAATAGAACAGAATAGAGTAACAGAATTGGAAGGGACCTTGGAGGTCTTCTAATCCAGCCCCCTGCCTAGGCAGGAAACCCTACACCCCTTCAGACAAATGGTTGTTGTCCAATCTCTTTTTAAAAACCTCCAGTGTTTTAGCAACCACAACTTCTGGAGGCAAGTCATTCCACTGATTAATTGTTCTGACTGTCAGGAAATTTCATCTTAGTCCTAGGTTGCTTGTTCTCCTTGATTAGTGTCCGTCCACTGCTTCTATTGCCCTGCCTTCGGGTGCTTTGGAGAATGGAGAGTAGGGTTGACATTGTTTTAGGACAGGGGTCTGCAACCTTAAACACTCAAAGAGCCATTTGGACCCATTTCCCACAGAAAAGAAAACACCGGGAGCCACAAAACCTGGGTGGGTGTGGCCAACTCGACGTCCACTCACTTCCATCAGTCACATGACCTCCCCCTAGCCACGCCTACCCAGCCAGTCATTAGGACAGAGAACCCATTGTTAAAAAACACCAGGAATCACAAAACCCTTTTGATATATCTCTCTCTCTCCCTCCCTCCCTGTTCCCCCCTCCTCTGTATCTCTCTACGTCGGTCTCTCTCCCACTCTCTCTGTATCTCCCTGGCCGCTTCTCCATCCCCCGCCATCGCCCTTACCTTCTCAGGCCAGGCAAGGAGTGACTGGGAGGGGAGGGAGAGTGGTGAGGCCACCCAGTGGTGGGATCACTTGACATGGAGCCACAGCAGAGGGCCCAAAGAGCCACATGCGGCTCCGGAGCCACAGGTTGCCGACACCTGTTTTAGGAGAACAACAAAGTATAACCCCCAAATTTCTCCAAAGTTCCAGAACACTCTTAAGAAAATTTTGGTCCTATATGCCAACTGTAGACTCCAGCCATCCAAAGAAATGCATTGGGCCCATCCCTCAAAAGGTTATCTGAAGTTCGGCAAAAATTTAAATGTAGTTTTCAAGTGGCATGCACAACGATTGTCTTCTGGCTTCACAGCCATCTGAGGAACTATCCATAATTTTTAAAGTTCCTGCACGAAAAGTTGATTCAAGAAATAACATTTTGGCAGCGGTTCAGAAATCACGTGGCTCAACCCAGAAGAAAGAATGAGAGGAGGAATCCAACTAGAACATCAGGAAGATGGGAATAAGGCTAAAACCAATAAGTATTATTTCATCATTAGTCATAAACTTACTCAAGTATCAAATCTATAGCATAAAGAAATACCGCCCTGGAGAACATCCATCAGATAAGGAATTCTGGATCCAAGTCATGTGCTTCAACAGTGCTGGAACTACTCCTGATATATCCACTGTTCCTCTTGACATGTAATAGAAACCAGATGTTAGAGTCACTCTCGGCCAAGAATGCAAGCAAGAAGTTATTTTCAGGGATAGACAATAGCAAAAGCATGGACCTTTAGGGTTTTTCCTCCCTCATGGTCTCTGATGATCAGTTCAGGCCAATCCTTCCCAATAATTGGACCAATAGTCTGAATGTCCTCTGAAGATCTGGCACCACTGCAGTGCCCATTTCTCAAGTCATAATATCAGCACCTCGTGTTCTGCCAAAGATGCAGTAAATGCTTTCAGAGAGAACGATGCCTTGCCTTGCACCGTATCTGTTTACAACTCAGTGCAGTGATGGATAAGTGACTTGGTAGCTTTTCTCGCATTATGGTCCATGGAGAAGAGAGGCTTGGTGCCAGAACGTTAGCCGTATCAGCTCATCCTTCTCTTGCTGATCTTCTCCTGTGAGCTGATAAGACTGACGGGAGGAGCTTTTAGCATGTTCTACATCAAAGGCCGATGAAGAGTCCTGACAGCCTGGATGTCAGAGTTGTAAATAAACCATTAATCACACTGTTGTTCCCTGGAATAAACTTTTCCCAAAGGCCATGAACCTTCTTACAGGTCACTAATATAAACCACATCTTCCTTAGTTCAGGAATGAATTAGTGGTGTGACTCTGATGTTAAGACTTTCATGGTGGCCTTGCTCCTTGTCATGATGACATGCCATTATTTTCATTTTAATGCCAGGTCAGTGTTACGCTTCCCAAGATTACCAAGATGAGTGTAGTAGGGGAGGTTTCAGTGGATTAAATAAATTAAGATCAATTTCACAGCAATGTCACAAAAGTGATTTCCCCCCCCCCCCCCATGGCATTTTTTACATATGTGCGCACATCACCTGTTTGATTAAAGAAAAGGATCTATCCAAGATTATTACCAAGAAAATAATCTTTGCTCACAGAATCTCTCTGAATAAAAAAAAGAGAGAGAAGAATAGCAAACGAAGTGTTCATTTTTAAAAGAAATGCTTACCGGTGCTTATTTTTTTGTCGAGTTTTATATATTGTTTATACCAGTGGTGAAATCCAAATTTTTTTACTACCGGTTCTGTGGGGGTGGCTTGGTGGGAGTGGCAGGGGAAGGATACTGCAAAATCTCCATTCCCACCCCACTCCAGGGGAAGGATACTGCAAAATCTCCATTCCCTCCCCACTTTTGGGCCAGCCAGAGGTGGTATTTGCCGGTTCTTCGAACTACTCAAAATTTCCGCTACCAGTTCTCCGAACGGCTCAAAATTTCTCCTACCGGTTCTCCAAAACCTATCAGAACCTGTTGGATTTCACCCCCGGTTTATACCGGGGGTATCCAACCTTGGCAACTTTATGATTTGCAGACTTCAACTCCCAGAATCCCCCAGTTAGCTATTCTGGGAGTTGAAGTCCACTAGCTTTAAAGTTACCATGGTCGGACATCCCTGGTTTCTACAAAGCAAAGTACAATCAATATAGAGATAAACATCTTAATGCCTAAGAGAGTTTTCTAATCAGTTTTCATGAATTAGCATCGTCAGCCAATAATGAAATAGGTTTTAGTCCACAAGAACATCCATCTGCTTTGTTCCCTTTCCATATTTAACATGGTCAGCTCTAACTATAAGCCAGACAAATTACCCTACCGGTTATTCTGGTGACACCCAATCATACTAACCAGATCAAAATGTGCCATCTGGGATTAAGGAGTATCTAGGAAGTGCCAAGTGTGTATAAGAGAGGCCTAGTAAGGCTTGATTATAACTCTTTGTTGAACTCTTTCCTTCATTATAACTCCATAACTCTTCATTATAACATTGCCAGATAGGCAGGACTATAAGTAGCGCTCAGGATTCCTTGCTTGGGGTGATGGGGGCTTTTTTTTAATAGTGAGGACAAGAATGACTTGCTTAGTTAAATCCAACCAATTTATTGCAGCCACAGGGCCAGATATAGTAAAATATCCAATAGTAAAGCTGTTTTGTTTTTTTTTTCCATTTAGTCGTGCACAATTCTCAGAGACTCGGAGAACAAATTGCTACAGTTTTCTTGGCAAGGTGTTTCAGAAGTGGTTTGCCATTGCTTCTTTCCTAGGGCTGAGAGAGAATGGATGGCCCACCCAGCTGGCTTCAGGCCAAAGCAGGAGTGAAATGCTCCCGGATCGGACCTGGTTTTAACCAGGAAGTAATGTGTTTTTTACCTTCTGTGCATGCACTTCCGAACCGGTAAGGAAGGTAAGTAGATTTCATCCCTGGGCGAAAGGCAGTATTAAAACTCAGTGTCTCCAGGTTTCCAGCCTGATGTCTTAACCACTACACCAGGAGTGTCAAACTTTATTTTTATTTATTTTATTTATTTACTTCTTTATTTTGTCAAGCATGTATTAGATAACAGGTATAAGTATAAACATGATTACAAACAACTCGTGGCATCACATTGTCATCACATGACGTATCGCGACTTTTTCCCCCTTTGCTAAACCAGGTGTGAGCGTGGCCAGCGCCTGACGCATCTGGTCCGCAGGCCGCAAGTTTGACACCCTGCGTTACACAAAATGGCTCCCTTAGTGGAACTGTTTTAGATAGATAGATAGATAGATAGATAGATAGATAGATAGATAGATAGGTAGGTAGGTAGGTAGATAGATAGATAGATGATAGATGATAGATGATAGATGATAGATGATAGATGATAGATGATAGATGATAGATGATAGATGATAGATAGAAAGATAGATAGAACATAAAAACAATTATTATAATCCAACTTAAAAATAAATAACATATAAAAATAGCATTATAAAAAGTGATGAGTACCATGTTTCCCCGAAAATAAGACCGCCCCCAAAAATAAGCCTTCTCTGAAAATAAGCCCTCCCCGAAAATATTTAAACGCACGTGCAGCCTGTCCCTGCCATTTCCTCTGGTTAGGGTTAGGGAGAGAGAGCTGGAAATCAGGTAAGACGGCAAGAGGAGCCCCGTCTTGCTCCATGCACCCCAAAATAATAAGACCTCCTTGAAAATAAGGCCAAGTGCTTATTTCGGGGTTCAAAAAAATATAAGATAGGGTCTTATTTTCAGGGAAACATGGTAAATTGACGGTATCAGTCAATTACTGTTATTCTCCAAGTCTCCCTGACAAGGCTTTGAACAGCCACTGCTGTTTATGTGCGTACTATATAAGGTCCAAACTTTGGTGTCATAATTTGCATCAAGGCTAAAAAAAAAAGCTCTCTCAAATGCAATAAATTCTGTTTCCTCAGGAACGTTCTTTGTTTCCCAACTGCTTCAGATTCAGCATTTGAAACTGAAGAAAATGCAGGCGGCTTTGAGCGAATTGGAGGAATTTAATTTCAGCAGCAAAACTTCAGCAATCGACTTGGAGAAAAGAGCCTTGGTAGTACAGAGGTTTAAGGCACTCTGTTATTAAGCTGGTTATTAAGACCAGCTGCCTGCAATTACTGCAGGGTTCGAATCTCGCCAAGGCTCAAGGTTGACTCAGCCTTCCATCCTTTCTAAGGTAGGTGAAATGAGGACCCGGTTTGTGGGGGCAATAAGCTGACTTTGTATAAATATACAAAAAGATGAAGGCTATTGCTTAACGCATTGTAAGCCGCCCTGAGTCTTCGGAGAAGGGCGGCATATAAATCAAATTAAAAAAAAAAAAGAGAGAGAAGTGGATATGCAAAATAGGTTAGTTGACGAAATGTGGATTTCCCCACAATATTAAATAATTGGATGGGGTTGGTTTAACTCTCGCTTGGCTGGTTCTCTCTGAGGCTAAATTTAACATCCTTGGGATTAAGCTGTCTGGTTTAAGTAATCCCTTTCTGCTGTTCTCCCCATTAATCCAATTAAAAGTCTTATGGGGGAAATGATCGCCATTCCCCTTTGTTTGTGTGCAATAAAGTAAACAAAGCTACCCTTCTGGATATCACAGAACTACAATTCTGTTGGCTTGCCTTTTTAAAGATGTTCTGCAAAAGGAAGTAATAACCTGCTTCGCTGGAGTGAGGAGTTGAGACAGAATATAACCATCAATGGTTCTGTTGTCGCAGACGTCTATTTGACCCTTCATCCTAGGACTAGGACCAGTATTTAAGGGGCTGCCACAAAGAAGAGGGGGTCAACCTATTCTCCAAAACACCTGAAGACAAGGACAAGAAACAATGGATGGAAACCAATCAAGGAGAGAAGCAACTTGGAATTAAGGAGAAGCTTCCTAACAGTGAGGACAATTAACCAGTGGAACAGAAATTGCCTTCAGAAGTTGTGGGGGCTTCATCACTGGAGGTTTTTAAGAAGAGACTGGACAGCCACTTGTCTGAAATGGTATATCTCCTGCTTGGGCAGGTGGTTGGACTAGAAGACCTCCAAGACAGGGGGTGAAATCTACTTACCTTCCCTACCGGTTCAGAAGTGCATGCACCGTGCTCGCGCATGTATGCACGTCACATGCGTGCTTGGACCCTCTGCGCATGCACAAACCTTCTGCGCATGTGGAAAGGGTAAAAAACAGGTTACATCCTGGTTGAAACCAGGAAGTAATGACATCCAGGTGGGTGGGCGGAGCCTCGCGCTGACACCGCTACCGATTCTCCAAACCGCCCACCACCGCCGCTACCGGTTAACCCGAACCGGTGCAAACCGGTAGCATTTCACCCTTGCACCAAGGTCCCTTCCAGCTCTATTCTGATTGAAATTTTAAAAATCCAATGGGGTCCACATGTAGCAGAACATACATATTAGTTAGTTATCACCTTTAAAGCGCTCCATGGCTTAGGACCTGGGTACCTACAAGACCGTCTTTTGCCACCAATAGCCTCCCACCGACCAGTTCGTTCTCACAGGGAGGGACTACTCAGGGTACCGTCAGTCAAATTATGTCGACTGGCGACTCCCAGGGGGAGGGCCTTCTCTGTGGGGGCTCCAACCCTTTGGAATGAACTGCCCCCGGAGATACGGAATATCCCTGATCTCCGTGCTTTCCGCCGTGCCCTCAAGACCCTGATGTTCCAACAGGCAGGGCTAAACATACAAACATGCGAATGATTTTTTAAATGTTATCTAATTCTGGGTTTTATTTAATTGACCAAACTAAGTAACAATTTTAATTAGCAATTTTATGATGTTTGTGTGTCTATATTTTTCTTGACTGTACACCACCTTGAGTCCTACGGGAGAAAGGCGGTATAGAAATATAATTAATTAATAAATAAATAAATAAATAAATAAATAAATAAATAAATAAATAAATATGTAAGTAGAACCATGCTCAGATAGATGTTTACTATCCAGACAGATTAGTAAAGCATATTATAGAAATCAGCTGCCAAAAAAGCCAACACAGTTCTAGACTGCATAAACAGAGGGATAGAATCAAGAGCCTGTAGTACAGTGGACTAAACACTGTTATTAACATCTGCTGCTTGCAATTACTGCAAGTTCAAATCTCATCAGGCTCAAGGTTGACTCAGCCTTCCATCCTTTCGAAGGTAGGTGAAATGAGGACCCAGATTGTAGGGGCAATAAGCTGACTTTGTATAAAATATACAAAAGTATGAAGGCTATTGCTTAACGCATTGTAAGCCGCCCTGAGTCTCCGGAGAAGGGCGGCATATAAATTAAAGCAAAAAAAAAAAAAATCACGTGAAGCATTAATATCACTTTATAATGCCTTGGTAAGGCCACACTTGGAATACTGCATTCAGTTTTGGTCACCACAATGTAAAAAATGCTGAGACTCTAGAAAGAGTGCAGAGAAGAGCAACGAAGATGATGAGGGGACTGGAGGCTAAAACATATGAAGAACAGTTGCTGGAACTGGGTATGTCTAGTTTAATGAAAAGAAGGACTAAGGGAGACATGAGAGCTGTGTTCCAATATCTCAGGGGCTGCCACAAAGAAGAGGGAATGAAGCTATTCTCCATAGCACCTGAGGGTAGAACAAGAAGCAACGGGTGGAAACTAATCAAGGAGAGAAGCAACCTAGAACTAAGGAGAAATTTCCTGACAGTTAGAAGAATCAGTCCGTGGAACAACTTGCCTCCAGAAGTTGTGAATGCTCCAACACTGAAAGTTTTTAAGAAGATGTTGGATAACCATTTGTCTGAAGTGGTGTAGGGTTTCCTGCCTAAGCAGGGGGTTGGACTAGAAGACCTCCAAGGTCCCTTCCAACTCTGTTATTCTATTTCTATTTCTATATGCAGTCCTGGTGGAGGTGAGGAAAAGGAGGCTGCGGGGAAGGCTGGGGAGAGAGTATCAGTCATTTCTTTGAAGGAAAGGGAACTAAACATGAATCTCCTGTTTATTATATTTAATCGTAATGCTGTTAGTGATCTATTGGATAAACACTGCAAAGAGTTGATGCTTCCAAAGCTGCTTAGTCAGTACATTTCATGTATAAATATGCGGTAAATATTCTTGTCATGTAATCCATGGATTGTTTCTTAAAAATAATGAATTGCAGATATCTAAAGAGGCCCAGAAATGGGAAATCAGCCTGGAAGATTTCTAAAATGTTCTCTTAAACTAGGAGGGTTGACATTGTGTGGCTGTGCCAGGAGTAGGTTCTACTTATCTTTCCTGCTGGTTTGCATCGTGCCCACCGGTTTTACTACCGGTTCTTGCCTGCCGGTGAGCCTCCCACCGGTTTTACTACCAGTTCTTGCCCACCGGCGAGCCTGCCACCGGTTTTACTACCAGTTCTTGCGAACTGGTCCGAACCGGGGGCAACCCACCACTGGGCTGTGTTTGCCTTTTCTGAAATCAACAATGGTTTCTCTTCAGATTTTCCTTGTTGTAAACATAGGAAAAGCTACAGAGATCATTGCCGATTTCAGAAAAGGCAGGCACAGTGATTTATTGAACTTTTCAACCCCCAGTAGACCAACCATGGATAAATCCAAGAAAATAAAAGTTTCAGAAGAAAACAGAACCTTTAATTCAACTACATATGCTAGTTTTGTGGCCGCTCAAGAAATAGTCAGGCACGGGAAGGGTTTTGTGGCTCCCAGTGTTTTCTTTTCTGTGGGAAACGGGTCCAAATGGCTCTTTTGAGTGTTTAAGGTTGCAGATCCCTGAGATGATAGATAGATAGATAGATAGATAGATAGATAGATAGATAGATAGATAGACAGACAGACAGACAGACAGACAGACATAGACATAGACATAGACATAGACATAGACATAGACATAGACATAGACAAAGACATAGACATCATGTGTATTTGTGTGTGAATGTATATGTGTATGTATGGGTATGGGTAGCTATATACTTTCTTTTGAGAGCAGGCAACAGAATTTCATTTTTAATGTGGGCCAGTGTGCTCACAGTACAAAAATGGCACTAAAGGTTATCTTGTCTTATTTGCTTTAGTTACATCTGAACCATGCTGGCTGGGGAATTCTGGGAGTTGAAGTCCATTCATCTTAATAGTTGCCAAGATTGGGGAAAAAAAACAAACACTGATCGAATGCCTTAAATATTGCAGAGACAGTTTTATTGCATGATGATACATCCATTGGTTGAAAGCAACTTTTTTGGTTGTCTTCCTTCTGACAATGTGACCCCCATCCAAATAGCCAATTAATTCCTGGCAACAAGGATGACATGCCAACGCCGTTCTTGCCATCACACAGATGGTGCTGACCTTTTAGCTAGAGACAAAATAAATAAATAAATAAATATGTGATTTGGGGAGCCAAATGGTATTCCCCTTGTCCTTCTCTCCATATGCTTTCTGGGTTTCTCCAGTGTGTATGGCTGCTTTAGTGATATTTGTTGAAAGGGAGAATGAGATGGGGATGCGGGGCTAGGAATAATCACTTTAAAGTTGAAAAAGGCAGCAAGCAAGCATCAATTAAATCCTGATCAAGAAAGGACATTTAAGCAGATCTTAGTATGTTACATACACAACTGGAGAAGAAAAGAGTACAAATGTTGATCTAAGGCAATTGATGGGCCCTTGGGGGAATTGTTGCTGTCTGTCTTAAGAGAATTCCCACCACCAGTGCAGACCTTAATCAATTTAAGTAGTTGTGTCTGTTTTTAGACTCACAATGAAACACAACACCACACAGTATGAGGATTTTACATCGGCCCCTTCTATTAAGCACTAAAATAACGCCAGAAAACCTGATCTATATAAAATTAGAGCTGTCAGCTCATTAAAGATAATTCAATTGCTTTCAGCTAAAAGCCAAATAAATTCCACTCAGTTTTGGCCTTGCCAAAAACTCAACATACATAGATCCCTTTTTTTTGAAAATACTGAAAGAAATGTGATATTTCTATTGAGGAATACACACACAATTTTTTTTTTTAAAGCAAAATCTATGCACATACCCTGGAGAAAGAAAGCTTCCTTTCTTAGTATGGCAGTGTACATGCAAGACAGAGGTAAAATCTACTTACCTTCCCTACCAGTTCGGAAGTGCACGCGTCACGCACGTCACGTCACGTGTGCGTGTGGACTCTGCGCATGCGCAGAGGGTAAAAAACAGGTTACTTCCTGTTTTAACCAGGGAGTAATGACGACCAGGCAGGTGGGCGGAGCCTCGTGCTGCCATCGCTACCAGTTCTCCGAACCACCTGCTGCCATCACTACCGGTTCGGCAGAATCGGTCCAAACCGGTAGCATTTCACCCTTGAAATGCTACCGGTCCAAAGCACCTGGGAACAGGACAGCGGTAACTGATAGAAGATTATTAAAGAGCGATCCAACATTTTTTGTTGTTGTTGTTCAAAGCTTCTTCTCTAGTAACACTGTACTGCTAACTAGGGCATACAAAACCTTTGCCAGACCAATTCTCAAATACAGCTCGTCTGCCTGGAATCCGCACTGCATATCGGACATTAATACAATTGAGCGGGTCCAAAGGTATTTCACTCCTCTGCTCACAATAGAATCCCTTATGCCACCAGGCTTGAAATTTTGGGCCTGGACAAACTTGAACTGCGCCACCTGCCGTCTGACCTAAGCATAGTACACAAAATTGTCTGCTACAACATCCTACCTGTCAACGACTACTTCAGCTTCAACCGCAATTATACACGGGCAAACAATAGATACAAACTCAAGGTAAACTGCTCCAAACTCGACTGCAGAAAATAACGACTTCAGCAACAGAGTGGTCAATGCCTGGAATGCTCTACCTGACTCCGTTATTTATTTATTTATTTATTTATTTATTTATTTATTTATTTATTTATTTATTTATTTTTCATATTTCTATGCCGCCCACTCTCCGAGGACTCTGGGCGGCTTACACCAAAGACAGTATACTAAATAGCCTATTGCCCCCAACAATCTGGGTCCTCATTTTACCCACCTCGGAAGGATGGAAGGCTGAGTCAACCTTGAGCCGGTGAGATTTGATCCGCTGATCTGCTGAACTAGCAGTCAACTGAAGTAGCTGCAGTACTGCACTCTAACCACTGCACCACCTCGGCTCTTAACTCAAACCCCCTCAAGCCCCTATGGCTTTAACCTTAGACTGTCTACCGTGGATCTCACCCCATTCCTAAGAGGTCCGTAAAGGGGGCGTGCATAAGTACACCAGCGTGCCTACCATCCCTGTCCTACTGTCCCCATTTATTTATACTCATTTCATATGCTCGTGTCCATGTTTATACTTATATCTGTTATCTCATACATGTTTGACAAACTAAATAAACTAAAAATAAACATAGAATTAAGGAGGAATTTCTTGACAGTGAGAACTGGTCAGTGGAACTGCTTGCCACCAGAGGTTGTGGGTTGTAGTTTGAAACTGCATGGGAGTCTCCTCTTGAAGAGGGGGTTGGATTGGAAAATCTCCAAAGTCCCTTCCAACCCTATTATTCTATGATCTGCTTGCCATCGGTTATGGGCTGGGAGATTTCAAATGATTATAGTCAGGAGTGCTTATAATGAAAGAAGTAGATCTATCCAGAGAGCCTCAGAATCAACCTCCCTATTTTATCGAGGGATCTATCAATGCCTGGTTAATAACAACACATGAAATGGATCAAATGCCTGAACTTTATTTTGTGCTTAAAAAGGGAGAGATAATTGCATGAATATGTAAGCAATTAATCAGAGATTCCTGAACATGGTATCCAAGGGTGGGCTGCTGGGGGTTCGTAGGGGTTCGGGAGAACCTCTAGCTAAGTTTCTGTGCAGTTCGGAGAACCCCCAAATCCGACTCCTGGCTGGCCCCTCCCACCCCACCCCTCCCAGGAGTCCCCATGCGGCCCGTTTTGGATGCAGGTAAGTGCAGGGCACATGCGGAGGCTCAGGGAGGGTGAAAAACAGGCCTACCGGAAGATCGAGAAGGCTGGAAATAGGCCCTCCAGAGCCTGAGGAGGACGTTTACGCCCTCCCAGAGGCTCGAAGAAAGCCTCCGGAGCCCGGAGAGGGCAAAAACGCTCCCCTCCCCGCCATGGTGCAGGAGGCTGACTAGGCCACACCCACCATGGCCACGCCCACCCAGCAACCGGGCAGAGAACCTCTTGCTAAAATTTTTGAAGCCCACCCCTGATGGTGTCTCCCTGTCTGGTAGGTAGCAGCCCATTGATGATCTCAGTACTAGCTACGATATACTATTAAGTCTTTTTCCATTCCATTCCATTCCATTCCATTCCATTCCATTCCATTCTATTTTATTTATTTTATTTTATTTTATTTTATTTTATTTTATTTTATTTTATTTTATTTTACTTTATTTTAATGTTTTAATTTTTAATTCTGGTCTGTGACTGAAATAAAAGATGGATTGATCATCAGAAGTTTGCCATGTCACTGGCTAGTTGAAATGTCTTCATGCCTCCGTATGTTAGTAGTTTCTCAACCAACATCATATTTAAGAGGATAAATCATAAAAGCCAACACTGCAGTAACTAAGTTAAGAAAACTTTTTTTCCCCACACTCGTCCATGATGGCCTGTAATATATTTTTCAAATGTTAGGGTTCTGGCATTGACAGGATTTTGGAAAGGAAGAAAAGAAATACTTATTATTGTCAACAGATTGAAATCACTTTGAGAATTAGACGTGTTTATCTTTAAGCTCTTTTTCTTTTCTACAAAAAAAAAAAACAGTAGAAAGTTTATTGTCATTAAATCAGGTGTGGAAGGCAGCAACAAATCAAAGACTTTATTATGGTGTTTTGAGCTTAAAACTGTTTGTGTGGCCAACCCAGCAAGCCAATGCCCAACAGATGTCATTGTGTCAACCCCCACAAAAGAAAAAAAAAGGAAGGTGGGGGGGAACACCTGAGCCCTTTCTCCCTGAACCAAATTGAACTCTAACAACTTTTCAAGTGTGTTGGGTTGTCTGGGGTCATCGATCCAACTAGAGTAAATACGGCGCTCTGAGGTGGGTCTTCCAGAGGTTAAGCTGTTGCCCAGGCCTTTTTCGTGTCGTTCTTTTTGGCTAGTTTTGAAACCTTCTTTCTTTTCTGAAGGAAAATTTCTCTCTTACTTTGCAGCTGTGTCACCAGAGTTTTGAATCTATAGCCAGGATTCTCACAACACAACAGGGTTCGTGTGTGGGGGTGTTTCACAGGGAATCGCGACGTCCCAGAGAGGAATCCGAAATTACATTAAAGGAACTCTCACCCTAAAAGCGGCATTTGTTGGAAACAACTGGAAGCCACATGTAAGTTGTTTGGAGTTTCATTTGGAAACAGGGCTGAGAATAAAGGAATGGATAACGTCAAAAATTCACATCTGCTACCAGGCCTGGTAGCCAGGGAGATTAGCCTGATGTGTAGTGCAAAAGTGATATGTGTGATTTGTGCGTGTGTGATATAAAAAAGATGTGGAGACTCTAGAAAGAGTGCAGAGAAGAGCAACAAAGATGATTAGGGGACTGGAGGCTAAAACATATCAAGAACGGTTGCATGAATTGGGTATGTCTCGTTTAATGTCTAGTTTAATGGGTTCCAAGATCACCGCAGATGGGGACCGCAGCCAAGAAATTAAAAGACGCTTGCTCCTGGGGAGGAAAGTTATGGCAAATCTAGATAGCTTACTAAAAAGCAGAGATATCACCCTGCCAACAAATGTGTGTATAATTAAGGCGATGGTTTTCCCAGTTGCGATGTATGGCTGTAAAAGTTGGACCATAAGGAAGGCTGAGCACCAAAGAATTGAGGCCTTTGAACTCTGGTGCTGGAGGAGACTCCTGCGAGTCCCTTGGACTGCAAGGCGATCCAACCGGTCAGTCCTAGAGGAGATCAACCCTGACTGCTCTTTAGAAGGCCAGATCCTGAAGATGAAACTCAAATACTTTGGCCACATAATGAGAAGGAAGGACTCACAGGAGAAGAGCCTAATGCTGGGAAAGATTGAGGGCAAAAGAAGAAGAGGACGGCAGAAAATGAGGTGACTGGATGCAGTTGGCGTGAGCTTAAATGGACTCCAGAGGATGATAGAGGACAGGAAGGCCTAGAGGAATGTGGTCCATAGGGTCACGATGGGTCAGACACAACTTTGCAACTAACAACAACAACAACAAATTTAATTGAAAGAAGGACTAGGGGTCACATGATAGCAGTCTTCCAATATCTCAGGGTTTGCCACAAAAAAGAGGGAGTCAAGCTATTCTCCAAAGCATCTGAAGGCAGGACACAAGCCGAGGTGGCGCAGTGGTTAGAGTGCAGTACTGCAGCTACTTCAGCTGACTGCTAGTTCAGCAGATCAGCGGATCAAATCTCACCGGCTCAAGGTTGACTCAGCCTTCCATCCTTCCGAGGTGGGTAAAATGAGGACCCAGATTGTTGGGTTAGTTAGTATACTGTCTTTGGTGTAAGCCGCCCAGAGTCCTCGGAGAGTGGGCGGCATAGAAATATGACTAATAAAATAAAAAATAAAATAAGAAGCAATGGATGGCAAATAACCGAAGAGAGAACCAACATAGAATTAAGGAGGTCATAAGTCACTTTTTTCAGTGTCGTCGTAGCTTTGAATGGTCACTGAACAAACTTGTACTAAACTACCTGTGCTCTGCTTAAGGATGGGATGACTCCACCATCTCCCTCTCAATATTATTGAAAATCATCCAGACAAGTTATGACGTTGAATTATGCAGTTGGTTGGTTTTCAAAGCAGTTCCTGACATTTGGCAGTGGGGATTCCTCAATTGCTTAAAAAAAAATAATAATCAAAGAACAACTGTTTTTCTGTACACACAAATCCTGTGTTATAAGTTATAGGGTGCAAATCTGTATTTGAAAACATGGTGCTCTGCTGATCAGTTTAACGCTGCCAAGACTGTTCTAAAAAAACACCATTAACATAATCTGGTATGTTAAAAATCAGAGAATTCCTTTCATTGCACAGCTGATGATTCAAATCCTTAATATGAAGCATTTAGTGAAACATCCTATCAGGATGTGGTCAACAAAATCATAAAAAGCAACATACCAATGAGCTTTTTTTTAAAAAAAATAAAAATAAAATTAAAATACAAAGGCTACAGTTGCTTAATTTTCCCGGTTACTTTAAGAAATAACACAGACATGCTATCACGTATACAGTATAAAATCAGCACAACATATTTTGCTAAAAAAAAGAAAAATAAACCACCCCAGTGAAATAGTTGCAACATTTCCTAAGTAGAGCTGCAAAGATTAATAAAGTTTAAAAATACACATCATTCAACGGTTCTTGAGCCGGGTTTCACCCAATCTGTACCAGAGGTGGGTTTCAGCAGGTTCTGACCAGTTCTGGAGAATCGGTAGCGGAAATTTTGAGTAGTTCGGAGAACCGGTAGTAAAAATTCTGACTGGCTCCGCTCCCATCTATTCTCTGCCTCCCAAGTCCCAGCTGAGGAAATGGGGATTTTGCAGTATCCTTCCCCTGGATTGGGATAGGAATGGAGATTTTACAGTATCCTTCCCCTGGAGTGGGATGGGAATGGGGATTTTGCAGTATCCTTCCCCTGGAGTGGGATGGGAATGGAGATTTTACAGTATCCTTGCCCTGGATTGGGGGGAGGGAATAGAGATTTTACAATATCCTTCCCCTGGAGTGGGATGGGAATGGAGATTTTACAGTATCCTTCCCCTGGAGTGGGATAGGAATGGAGATTTTACAGTATCCTTCCCCTGGAGTGGGATGGGAATGGAGATTTTACAGTATCCTTCCCCTGGAGTGGAATGGGAATGGAGATTTTACAGTATCCTTCCCCTGGAGTGGAATGGGAATGGAGATTTTACAGTATCCTTCCCCTGGAGTGGAATGGGAATGGGGATTTTGCAGTATCCTTCCCCTGGAGTGGGATGGGAATGGAGATTTTACAGTATCCTTCCCCTGGAGTGGAATGGGAATGGAGATTTTACAATATCCTTCCCCTGGAGTGGGATGGGAATGGAGATTTTACAGTATCCTTCCCCTGGAGTGGAATGGGAATGGAGATTTTACAATATCCTTCCCCTGGAGTGGGATGGGAATGGAGATTTTACAGTATCCTTCCCCTGGAGTGGAATGGGAATGGAGATTTTACAATATCCTTGCCCTGGAGTGGGATGGGAATGGAGATTTTACAGTATCCTTCCCTTACCATGCCCACCAAGCCACGCCCACCATGCCATGCCATGCCCACCAAGCCATGCCCACAGAACCGGTAGTAAAAAAAATTGAAACCCACCACTGATCTGTACCTATACTTTTGGTTTACCTTGCCTAAGTATAAGACTATTTTTCTCTACATTGAAAGACTTCTGAGCTATTATGAAAACATTCACTATTATGAAAATTGGTTCCTAGGTGATTTTTACCCTGCTGCCACAGTGCAACTCCATTTAAAGTCCACCCAGAGTAACCCGCGGTGCTGGGTTTCAAAAATTTTCGCTACCGGTTCGGTGGGCGTGGCTAGGTGGGGGGCATGTGACTGAGTGGGCGTGCCCAATTTGATGTCACTCATGCCATGCCCACTCAGTCACATGACCCCCCCCACCTAGCCACGCCCACAGGAAAAGGTAGGAAAACTTTTGGAATTTCCACCTATCTACCCCCACCCTCCCTTCGCCAGTCACCCGTTTCCCCTCATTTAGCAGCCTTGGCCCTAGCCCCGTTTCCTCCCGTACCACCGTCTCTTTGATCAGGCTGCTCACTTTCCGTGGCGGCTAGTCCAGAGTCCAGAGGGCAAGCTGACCGGAGTTTTTGGCAGCCCCCAGCCAGCCACTGCTGCTGGACAGCAGCTGGCAAAGAAGCCTCCCAGCCGCCACCTGGCCACAACAGCTGGCCGAAAAGTACCGGAGGTCGCGGAAAATGCTGCTGCCGTTGCCGCCATGTTCTTCGCGCATGCACATCCCATTGGACTTGCAAGGCGAATGGGATACGCGTGCACAAAGAACATGGCAGCAACGAACATGACACCGGGGTGAGCGAGCGGTGACTGAGGGACCGGTTCGGGGGCGTGGCAAGCTGGCCATCGCTACCAGTTCAGCGACCTTGGCTAAATTTTCACGAACCAGCTGAATACCATCTCTGGTAACCCAGGTCCTGAAATATTGGAAGTAGACTACAGCGGATGTTCTGAAAAATAAAATACTACTTTGCCCTAAAAGTCGTTTAAAACCTTTATGGATGCAACAAATTGATTGCTTATTTTTCATTACATAATATTAGCATTTTCATTTTTACTCTCTCTCTCTCTCGCTCGCTAACACAAATCAAATCCAGCTGTGCTATCTGAGATGAGTTTTAAAATATGATTTTTATTTCGATCAGTTTTTGATCCAGACATGGTTGAGTCTAACGTTTTGGAGAGCTTCTCATATGCTAGAATTTGCCTATTTTATTTCTTTTTTTTTTTTTAAAGGACTCTAGTTAGTTCTGCTATGGTAGACTTTTGGCCCTTGGCAAACTTGGTATATATGTAGGCTCTCCTAACTGTTTATTCCATGCAAAGGATATGCCATGTTAAACTCTTTATTTTTAATTATTTGAGTGAATTAATACATCAGAAATGATGACATAGTCTGCAGTAGTGTATAAAGGAAGCCTCGTAATAATGTTCTGTATCAAATAATCCCAAACTGCAGGCAACTTATTTTCTAGAGTCAAAGAACATATAATATCTTTGGAGGGAATGGCAAAAAAACAAAGAATAATGGCTTAGGACCTGGTTATCTACGGGACCGCCTACTACCACCAATAGCCTCCCACCGGCCAGTACGCTCTCATAGAGAGGGACTCCTCCGGGTGCCGTCAGCCAAACAGTGTCGGCTGGCGGCCCCTAGGGGGAAAGCCTTCTCTGTGGGGGCACCTACCATCTGGAATGAGCTCCCCCCAGAGATACGGAGGATCCCGGATCTGCGCACCTTCCACCGCGCTGTGAAGACCTTTTTATTCCATCAAGCGGGCTTGGCCTAATCTCCTCCCTCTTTTAATATGTAAATTTTAATCTGTTTTTAAATTATTGGGGTGTTTTAATCTGTCTGGCCAAAATGATTTAATTTGATTTTATCTGGTTTTTAAATTTTGTGTATTTATGTATTTTATTGCTTGGCTGTTCACCGCCCTGAGTCCTTCGGGAGTAGGGCGGTATACAAATCAAATAAACTAAACTAAACTAAACTAATAATTCACTTTTTCAGTGTGGCACTTATTTATTTATTTTTATTTATTAATTTTATTTCTATACCGCCCTTCTCCCGAAGGACTCAGGGCGGTATACAGCCTGATTAAAAGCACAAAGATAGACAAAATTTAAAAATAATTAAAATTATTAAATAATTGGCTCAATTATAAAACCCCCAAATTTAAAATCCCACATTTAAAACCAATTAATATCTTTACACTGATAGCCCGGCCTGGCGGAACAACAAGGTTTTGAGGGCACAGTGAAATACACGGAGATCGGAGATCTTACGCATTTCTGGGGGCAGTTCATTCCAAACGGCAGGGGCTCCCACAGAGAAGGCCCTCCCCCTGGGTGTCGCCAGCCGACATAATTTGGCCGATGGCACCCTGAGGAGACCCTCCCTGCACTCTTTTCAGAAGGACAAGTTCTGAAAGTGGGCTATGATTAATTAATTCAGAATACCTAGAAAAATAAGAAGCCCCAGAATACAGGTAGTCCTCGACTTAGAACAGTTCATTTAGTGACTGTTCGAAGTTACAATGGCCCTGAAAAAAGTGACATGATTATTTTTCACAGGGCCACTGCCTCATCCCTATGCTCCCGTGATTAAAATTCAGGTACTTGCCAACTGACTCATATTTATGACAGTTGCAATGTCCCAAGGCCAACTTTTGCGACCGTCTGACGAGCAAAGTCAATGGGGAAAGCCAGATTCACTTAACAACTGAGGCAAGAAAGGTTGTGAGATGGGGGAAAATTTACTTAACAAATGTATTGCTTAGCAACAGAAATGTTGGGCTCAATTTTTTTATTTTTTATTTTGCTTTAATTTATATACCGCCCTTCTCCGGAGACTCAGGGCGGCTTACAATGCGTTAAGCAATAGCCTTCATACTTTTGTATATTTTATACAAAGTCATCTTATTGCGCCCACAATCTGGATCCTCATTTTACCTACCTTTGAAAGGATGGAAGGCTGAGTCAACCTTGAGCCTGGTGGGATTTGAACTTGCAGTAATTGCAAGCAGCAGATGTTAATAACAGTGCCTTAGTCCACTGTGCTACCAAGGCTGTGGTAGCACTGTGTTACCAATGTCAACTTACAATTGACGTTGTAAGTTGAGAACCAGTGGTGGCTCAGTGGCTAAGACACTGAGCTTGTCAATCAGAAAGGTCGGCAGTTCAGCGGTTCGAATCCCTAACGTCGCGTAACGGGGTGAGCTCCCGTTACTTGTCCCAGCTTCTGCCAACCTAGCAGTTCGAAAGCACGTAAAAAATGCGAGTAGAAAAATAGGGACCACCTTCGGTGGGAAGGGAACAGCATTCCATGCACCTTCGGTGTTTAGTCATGCCGGCCACATGACCACGGAGACATTCTCAGTCAGAATTTTTACTACCGGTTCTCCAAACTACTCAAAATTTCTGCTACCGGTTCTCCAGAACTGGTCAGAACCTGCTGAAACCCACCTTGAGCCTCCTATTCATTCATTTATTTATTTTTACTAGTGATGGGCCCAGGAAATTGGGGAACACAAGGCTAAAGAACATTTATGACTAACACTAAGTTGAACAGTTGGGAAGGTTATTTAGACTGGAGAAAAATAAGAATTTCCAGTCAATCAGGCAGCTGATGAGTCATCCTAGGCACAAAATAAACATGAATTTTCATGGGGAAAATAAACAGTAGAAGTTTGAAAAAAAAATCTAATTATAGTTTTAAATGCACATAATATGTGGGCTTCTTTTTACAGGAAAATCATATTCGGGTGGCACAGAAGAGACCTTCCTAAGGTTAATGCCAGACACAATTCTACTCCCAGCCGGTTGATGCACGGAAAAAGGATTTCGCAAATGTTTTTCGCTCTGCACAGAGTTATCTATCATGGGGAGGTGTTTTTCAACATTAAGCAGGCCGTAACGTTTAAATCAGTCAGCAGGGGGTGACAGCAAATAACACTGTCACTTGAAGGAGGAAGACTTTGGGATTAAATTTAGCCTGCCCTCTTTATACTGATTTTCCTCCTCGGCATAAATTAGGGTTGCCAGGTCTGCTTCCAAAAAATAGCGGACAAGCGGGGGGGAGGGGGGGTTAAGTAGTAAAAAAAATTTTTTAAAAAATTACAATTAAATTATATATTTTCTCACAAACATTTTAACAGGGAGTCTTTAACAATGAAAAACGAATTGATTCGCTTGTTGCTGGAAGCTATTTTCTCCTTATCTAAATGATTTTTTGTGCTTGCATGCTGTGTGACAGCTTTTATACCATTATATTCAATTGGGAACGATTTCTGAGACACAATTTACAGTAAGCCGTCGTATTTGTTCTGTCGGTTTCGTTGTTGGTAATCCATGCAAAAGTAGCTTCCCAGTCTTTGGTGTATTTGCACACTCCTCTCTTTCGTTTTAAAGAATTCGAAATCTCGCCGCTGTCACTCTCATCACTCGACGCCATTTTAGGTCAGTCGACACAAGCTGCAATACATTTTAAAAATGTGAACTGTACATAATTTTATAATATATTTTTATTTTAATCTCATCATTAATTTTTTCGGAGAATCGAGTTCAATGGATATTCGATCTTTGTCTCATCCTAACTTACGAAAAAAAAGACAACACGCGATTCTCCTGTCCTTATTCTCTTAGACTGTACAGCTTTAGATTACGTACCATTTCATCATAAAGCTTTTGAATAAAAAAAATTTCCACTATTTTGTGAAAAAAAATAGTGAACATAATGTGAAAAAAGCAGACTGTCTGCTCAAATAGTGGACATCTGGCAAACCTAGCATAAATTCCACCAGTAGAACATGGCTTACTTCTAAGAGAGGACTATGGCATTAGCTGACATTGTGGAACTGAATGGAAAAGAAGCAAATTCAGCCATCCAAGTAGCCAGGAGTTTCTGAACTGAAGATCAAGAAAACTGTTACCATCCAGAGTCAGGTAGACAATGATACAGATAGATACAGATTGACAAAGTTGGAAGGGACCTTGTAGGTCATCTAGTCCAACCCCCCGCTCAAGGAGACCCGACACCATTTCTGACAAATGGCAGTCCAATCTCTTCTTGAAAGCCTCCAGGGATGAAGCTCCCACAACTTCCGAAGGCAACTTCTGTTCCATGGGTTGATTGCTCTCACTGTCAGAACATTTCTCCTTATTTCCAGGTTGAATCTCTCCTTGATCAGCTTCCATCCATTATTCCTTGTCTGGCCTTGGAAAATAGCTTGACCCCCTCCTCTCTGTGGCAGCCCCCCCATCCCCACAAATATTGGAACACTGCTATCATGTGTCCCCTGGTCCCTCTCTTCACTAGACTAGCCGTACCCAGTTCCTTCAACCGTTCACCATATGTTTTAGCTTCCGGTCCCCTAATCATCTTGGTTGCTCTTCTCTGCACTCTTTCTAGAGCAGGGGTGTCAAACTTGATTTCATTGAAGGCCGCGTCAAGGTTGTGTTCAGGGGTGGGTTCTAAAATTTTTTACTACCGGTTCTGTGGACGTGGCTTATTTTGGTTTGATGATCATGTGACAAGTCTTTAGGATTTAGTAGAGGTACTGGTCTACCAGGCTTTTAACTGCTCCAGAGCTGTACCCGTCTACCTATTTGTTCTTGGAGGCACCGGTCTACTCATTTGTTTTTGGAGGCACCGGTCTACCCATTTGTTTTTCGAGCGCACTGGTCTACCACACTGCCTTTTAACACTGATCAGCTGTAGGGTAGCCCTTTGAAGCCCCGCGGCAAGAATTTAACAGGTTTTTTCCTTCTAGCCGATCAACTGGGACTCGGAGGCAGCGAATAGATTAGGGGCGGGGCCAAATAAAAGGTAAGAATAACATGGGGGGGCAGGAGAGCGCAGCTCCCGAACAAAGAGAACCGATTCGGTGACGTCATATCGTCACCGCTACCGGCTTGGCAGAACCGGGCCGAACCGGGAGGAACCCACCACTGGTTGTGTTTGACCTCCAGTGGGGGCAGTGTGTGTGTGGCCAGAGTGGGCATGACAAGCTCAACGTCACTCGTGTCGAGGGCACCTGTGGTGGCCCGAGCACTCTGCCAGTGGAAATAGACTCTGGAGCTCCATTTTCACCTGCAACGACCTCTTGCAACCCTCTGCCAGCGAAAACGAAGCTCAGAAAAGCCACCCGCGACCCTCACGAGATCCATTTTCGCCGGCAGAGGTACCGCGAGCCGGTCCTTCACTGTTTCCAGGGTGGCCCCGCGGGCCAGATCTAAGCACCCTATGGGCCGGATTTGGCCCCCGGGCCTTGAGTTTGACACCCCTGTTCTAGAGCCTCAATGTCTTTTTTATAGTGTGGTGATCAAAAATGAGATGAGAGACCTATCATTTTAATGCATCAATTAAATAAATAAAATGGATAAATAAATATAACAGTGCACAGCAATCTTGCAGGCAATGAAAAAAAAATTTTTTAAAAAAAAATTAAATTCAAGGGAGGAGAAATACGCCAAGCAGTGTATAATTAAGAGCAGTTAGTTTTAGATTCTCTTGATCCTGGAGGAGAAATGTACCACCTTCCTTTCATCCTGTCAGGCCTTTGAGGTAATCCCGCCAAGAAGCCAAAACAGTGAGTACTTAACACTCATTAAGGTTACAATACAGGTAGTTCTCGACTGACGACCACAATTGAGCCGAACATTTCTGTCGCTAAGTGAAACATTGGTGAAGTGAGTTTTGCCCCATTTGACGACCAGTCTTGTCACAGTGGTTAAGTGAATCATTGCAAGTCGTTAAGTTAACAACACTAACCTAACAACTAACGGTTCTTAAGTGAATCTGATTTCCTCATTGGCTTCGCCCGTCAGAAGGTCGCAAAAGGGGAATCACGTGACCCTGGGACACTGCCACTGTCATAAGTACGAGTCAGTTGGCAAGCATCTGAATTTTGGTCGCGTGACCATGGGGATGATGCAATGGTCGTAAGTGTGAAAACTGTCATCACTCCCTTTTTTCAGTGCTGTTGTAACTTTGAATGGTCACTAAACAAACTGTTGTAATTCGAGAGTTACCTGTATCAGACGCTTGCAAGCACTTCGTCTCCTTCCTTGACTACATTCCAAAGCATTAGGGAGGGTTTTTTCTGAGAGGCTTTCTCTGCCCCATTCCTTCTGTGGGCTGAGACAAGGGTGAAATGCTACCGGTTCGGAACAGTTCGCCCGAACCGGTAGTGAAAAAAAATGCTTTAAAAAGTTTTTTTAAAAAAGTTTCAACGATCACGTGACACAGCTGATCCTCTGAACTTTTTTTTTTAACTTTTTTTAAAGCATTTTTTTACTACGGTATTTTTGTGTAAAGTGTGATAGTTTGTTTTTGAGCTGTCTGTGACTCTGTGAGGTTCCTGCTTGTTGCAGGGTGTGTGAGTCCATTTTGTGTGAAGTCCAGCTGCTTTTGCATTGTGTGTGAGTCAGTTGTGTAGCTTTTGTGTTATTTTTGTGTAAAGTGTGATAGTTCGTTTTCCCGGTCACATGACCACCAGGCCATGCCCACCCTGTCACATGACCACCAGGCCACACCCACCCAGTCACATGCCTACCAAGCCACACCCACAAAAGCAGTAGGGAAAATCTTTGAATTTCACCACTGGGCTGAGATATCTCTTCTCCAATTATTGCCCTGGCTGTGGCTCTTTCTCTTTTCCCCCCCAAGGTTATTCTCACAGCCCATTTCATATCCCCACCCTAGAAGGCTACCATAGATGCAATCTCCAAGAGTCTTGCCAACATCACCATCAAGTTGTTACAGAAGGGAAGAATTTATATCTTTAAGGAGTATTCATATTAATTGCGATTCATTCAAATTGTTAATTTGGAGTGGTGCGGTGGCCTAGAGGTGGAGCTCTCGCCTCACAATCAGGAGGCTGTGAGTTCGATCCTAGGTAGAGGCAGATATTTCTCTCTCTGGGCACAATGAGAATATATCTGCTGAACAAAACTCCGCAATGGCGACAGGAAGGGTATCCGGCCATTAAAACCCTCTGCTAGCTCCATTCAGTTGCCCTGACTCCACCCTGCCAGGCATTATGGGGTCGTTAAAAGAAGATGATTTAAATTGTTAATTTAATTCAACTTAAATTGTTTATATTATGGGCCACAATATGACCTGATATTCAAGTTTCAGGCCAAAGGAAACTTTCAGCTCAAAAACCATTTTGAATCAGTTGTTTAGGTTAGGGTTAGGGTTAGGGTTAGGGTTAGGGTTAGGGTTAGGGTTAGGCTTTCCATACCTTCCCCTGAAATCTCAAATCATACTTCTCTTCCGGATGCAAACCAGGGGTGAAATGCTCCCGGTTCAGACCGGATTGGGCGATCCGGTAGCGATTGTGGCCAGAGGTTTGGAGAACTGGTAGCGATGGTGGCGCGAGGCTCCGCCCACTCGCCCGGGTGTCATTACTTCCTGGTTTTAACCAGGAAGTAATATGTTTTTTACCCTCTGCGCATGCAAAGAAGAGCCGAGGTGGCGCAGTGGTTAGGGTGCAGTACTGCAGCTGCTTCAGCTGACTGCTAGTTCAGCAGATCAGCAGATCAAATCTCACCGGCTCAAGGTTGACTCAGCCTTCCCTCCTTCCGAGGTGGGTAAAATGAGGACCCGGATTGTTAGGGGACAATATGCTATTTAGTATACTGTCTTTGGTGTAAGCCGCCCAGAGTCTTTGGAGAGTGGGCGGCATAGAAATAATAATAATAATAATAATAATAATAATAATAATAATAATAATAATAATAATAATAATAGACTACCTACAACGCCATGACCGTGTTGCTAAGATCATTCACTGGAAATTGTGCCAGAAGTTTGGATTTGAGTACAGCAAAAACCACTCGGAACATCAGGTTGAGAAAGTTTTAGAGAATGAGAAACTCAAGATCTTGTGGGACTTCAGGATTTAGACTGACAGGCACTTGGTCCACAACACACCTGACATAACAATAGTTGAAAAGAAAAAAGTATGGTTCATTGACATTGCAATACCTGGTGATGCACGGATTGAAGATAAGCAGCAAGAAAAAATCACAAAGTACCGGGACTTGCAAATTGAAGTTGAGCGACTGTGGAAAAAGAAATCGTGTGTTGTCCCGATTGTAATTGGAGCCCTTGGAGCAATACCCAAAGGGCTACCCCGCTATTTAGAAATTCTAAATTTATCGGACTTGAACATTTTGACTCTACAAAAAAACACCTTACTCAGAACAGCTTACATCCTCCGACGATACCTTAACAGTTCCTAGGTCCTTGGTTAGGACTCGTGCTGCTGAGCTATTAACCAGCCTCAAAGGCTGTGAATCTCACTAAAGATTAAATAATAATAATAATAACAATAATAATAATAATAATAATAATAATAATAATAATAATAATAGTAATGTGACACATGTGCGCTGTGCGTGCACTTCCAAACCGGTAAGGAAAGTAAGTAGATTTCACCCCTGATGCAAACGTAAATAACATATCGGTATGACCTTAGCTCTGTCACTTATAACTGCAGATTGGAGGGCTTGGAACATCGTCTGCTGTTAATCCTTCAACACAACACAGGCAAGATGGAGAACCAGAAACATCTGCACTGTCGATCTTGATCGTAAGGCTACATTAAACAGAATCCTGCAAGCGTGAAAATAGTTCTCCCTTCCTCTCCTTTTGGTCTCTGGAAAAAGAGGGAAGGCCCCTTCCGAAGGACTTCCTATGTGTTCCCCCACACGCACATTTGCAGACTGAACTGCCTCTTACCAGACCTCCTGCTTAGACTGCAGATTTTCGTGAAGGCAAAAGAGGTGAGGACCAGACCAAAGACTTTTATCAAGTTTTCTGAAGTTTGGAGGACAACATCCAAGCAACGCAGCAGCCGTGTCAACGTCCTTTGGCCAGGAAAGCTTTGACAAATCTGGCTTTAAGGGCCTTTTATTACCCCAACCGTTCCATCCTAGGTGGGAGCTCCCCTTCGTTGAGTCAGGCTTTTGTCTGATGTGGGATATGTTTATCTACCAGGCATGTGTTCTGCTCTTCAAAGGATCTCTTTTTTGTTTTTTAATCCTCAAACTTCAAAACTATTGTACTCTGTGTAGCTTATACTGGTTCAACAATCTCCACACAGCTTCAACCACCCACTGTTCCTGCAATTTATTTATTTATTTATTTATTTATTTATTTATTTATTTATTTGTTTGTTTGTTTGTTTGTTTGTTTGTTTGTTTGTTTATTTATTTATTTATTTATTTATTTATTTATTTATTTATTGGGACTTGTATGCCGCTCTATCTCCACAGGACTCAGGGCGGCTCACAACAATTAAAACAGAACTGACAAACCGTTAAAACAAAAGTCTAAATTAAAATTAAGAAAATTCAATAAAACCCAGATTAAATCCCCCATCAGTCCAAGGCGGCCAGGTGAAATAGCCAAGTTTTCAGCCCACGGCGGAAAGAGCGAAGGTCGGGGTCCACCCAGAGCTCCAGAGGGAGTTGATTCCAAAGGGTGGGTGCACCCACAGAGAAAGCTCTGTCCCTGGGGGTCGCCAGCCGACACTGTCTGGCCGACGGCACCCTGAGTAGGCCCTCCCTGTGGGAGCGCACCGGGCGATGGGAAGCTGTTGCTGGCTGCAGATGGTCTGCCAAATATCCCGGGCCTAAGCCATGTAGGGCTTTATAGGTCATCACCAGCACCTTGAATCTCACCCGGAGGGCAACCGGCAGCCAATGCAAGTCGCACAGGAGAGGTGTAACATGGGAGTGTCGGGACACTCCCATCACTATCCGCGCGGCCGCATTCTGCATCAGCTGAAGCCTCCGAGTGGTCTTCAGGGGCAGCCCCATGTAGAGAGCATTGCAGTAGTCAATACGAGATGTGATGAGCGGATGAGTGACCGTGCGTAGGGCATCTCGGTCCAAGTAGGGGCGCAACTGGCACACCAGGCGAACCTGGGCAAATGCCCCCCTGGTCACGGTCGTTACATGATCTTCCAAATTTAACCGTGAATCCAGGAGGACGTCCAGGTTGCGCGCCCTATCTACAGGGGTCAACACCTCACCCCCTATAACCAAAGATGGAATATCTTGTTCGAACCGAGATGCCGGTACCCACAGCCAGTCGGTCTTGGCAGGGTTGAGCCGAAGCCTGTTTCTCCCCATCCAGGTCCGCACCGCTTCCAGGCACCAGGACATCACATCGAGGGCATCACTGGGCTGGTTCGGGGTGGATATAAAAAGCTGGGTATCATCAGCATACTGATGATACCTCACCCTAAAACCACGGATGATCTCCCCCAGCGGCCTCATATAGATGTTGAACAGAAGGGGAGAGAGGACTGACCCCTGGGGCACCCCATAGGTAAGGGGCCTCGGGGCCGACTTCTGCCCCCCCGCCAACACCGCCTGTGAACCCCCCGAGAGGTAGGAGAACCACCGTAAAACGGTGCCCCCCACCGCCAACTCCTCGAGGCGTCGCAGCAAAATACCATGGTCGATGGTATTGAAGGCCGCCGAGAGATCCAATTTAGGGGTTCTTCGGGGGGGCAGGGGTTGTGTGTATGTATGTCTGCAGATGAAGTGAGTTCCTGCCTATTTAGGGTTTTGGGAGGTCAGGAGTTGTGTGTATATGTGTATCAGGAGTGAAATCCAGCAGGTTCTGACAGGTTCTGGAGAACCGGTAGCGGAAATTTTGAGTAGTTTGGAGAACTGGTAGCGGAAATTTTGAGTAGTTCGGAGAACCAGTAGCGGAAATTTGGAGTAGTTCGGAGAACCAGTAGCGGAAATTTGGAGTAGTTTGGAGAACCAGTAGCGGAAATTTTGAGCAGTTCAGAGAACCAGTAGCGGAAATTTTGAGTAGTTCGGAGAACCGGTAGCGGAAATTTTGAGCAGTTCGGAGAACCGGTAGTGGAAATTTTGAGTAGTTCAGAGAACCGGCAAATACCACCTCTGGCTGGCCCCAGAGTGGGGTGGGAATGAAGATTTTGCAATATCCTTCCCCCAGGAGTGGGGTGGGAATGGAGATTTTGTAGTATCCTTCCCCTGCCACGCCCACCAAGCCACACCATGCCCACCAAGCCACGCCCACAGAACCTGCAGTAAAAAAAATTGGATTTCATAAACTGGTGTGTATGCAGATGAAGTGAGTTCCTGCCATATATTTAGGGTATATATATTTTGGGGAGGGTAGTGACTGTGTGTCTGCCTCTGTGTTTGCAGATGAAGTGGTTGTGAGCAGAGGAAAGTCATCCACACACTGGAAATATAAATCTGAGTGATACAAAGTTCTGAAGAATATTTAGGCAGTCTGGAAGGTTCCCTGTTGCTAAAAGCTGCCCACCCAGACTCTTGGGGAGCAAGCAGTTCAAATAAATAAATAAGTAAATTGGGACCACTGAAGTGCAGAGCCAAAAAAATGCCCACCAAGCTCTGAGTGGCTAGGTAGGTCTCACCTTCGGGAGCCCATCTTCCCACACTCCCATCTGCTCTTGGCCATTAAGTTCACAGTCAGGGTGAAAACAAAATCTGTTTAGTCAGATGGGACCGCTTGCTGTTACAGCTTCAGAGGTCTTTCGGTATCCAATGACTCATCATCACGCTTGGCCAAATTTAACGTTTTTACCCTTTCACAGATGCTATTTTATCCACGCATCATTATTGTGGCAAAGCATAGACTGAAAAGCAAAGACTAGCTGCAAAATGTTTTGGCAAAAGGGTATTGAAAGTGAAAAGCTACTACAGACTCTGGGACAAGGTCGCTCAGGGAAACTTGTATTTATTGGATGTGTATTTCTGTTATTATTTTGGGCTTCACAGCTCCAAAGTTACCAAACCAGGGGTGAAATCCAGCAGGTTTTTTATTTTATTTTATTTTATTTTTAATTTGATTTATATGCCGCCCTTCTCCGGAGACTCAGGGCGGCTTACAATGCGTTAAGCAATAGCCTTCATACTTTTGTATATTTATACAAAGTCAGCTTATTGCCCCCACAATCCGGGTCCTCATTTCACCTACCTTAGAAAGGATGGAAGGCTGAGTCAACCTTGAGCCTGGTGGGATTCGAACTTACAGTAATTGCAGACAGCTGGTGTTAATCACAATGCTATCAGTCTGCTGAGCCACCAGGCCCAGGTTCTGACAGGTTCTGGAGAAACGGTAGTGGAAATGTTGAGTAGTTCGGAGAACCGGCAAATGCCACCTCTAGCTGGCCCCCGAGTGGGTTGGGAATGGAGATTTTGCAATATCCTTCCCCCAGGAGTGGGGAGGGAATGGGGATTTTGCAGTATCCTTCCCCTGGAGTGGGGTGGGAATCAGAGGTGGGTTTCCGCAGGTTCTGACTAGTTCTAGAGAACCGGTAGTGGAAATTTTGACTAGTTCGGGGAACCAGTAGTAAAAATTCAGACTGGCCCCGCCCCCATCTATTCTCTGCCTCCCGAGTCCCAGCTGATCAGGAGGAAATGGGGATTTTGCAGTAACCTTCCCCTGGAGTGGGTGGGAATGGAGATTTTACAATCTCCTTCCCCTGCCACGCCCACCGAGCAATGCCACACCCACAGAACTGGTAGTAAATTTTTTTTGAAACCCACCACTGGTGGGAATGGAGATTTTGCAGTATCCTTCTCCTGCCATGCCCACCAAGCCACGCCCACCCAGCCCCACTACGTCCACCAAGCCACGCCCACAGAACTGGTAGTAAAAAAATGTGGATTTCACCACTGTACCAAACCATAAAGAAAATAGTTATCACTCAATCAGAATAGAAATGGAAGGGACCACAAGAGTGCCATCTAGTGGGGACCAGGAAGAAAACCCTTTTCTGCTGTGGTGCCCATCATCCCCCTTTTGGGAATCTTGTTTCGATGTGCCCTGTTAACCTGAAAGAGTACGCATTTTTAACACACCCAAAAAAATAATAATAATAATCAGTAGAAAAATGGAACCTCTACAAATTCAGTGGCTTTTGTTGAATCTGAGTGGCACAATCTCCGCAGTTTACAGAGCCGTAAAGTTAATTACAAGTTGCTTCTTGGCCTCTTTTCTTTCTTTCTTTCTTTTTTTTTTTTAATTCTGCAGGAAGAAACTGTCTGCTTCTATTAAGGTATTTAAGCCAGAGTGAAGAGTGCGGTGCTAAGTGAACTAACCAACCCCACCAATATTCATCGGCAGCAGTCCTTCTGCTTAAAAAAAAAAAAAAAAGAGGATTCTGGATTTCAAATTTAGCTAGTTTATCAGTTTAGAATTAGAAGCATTTCCTTTAGCCTAATCTCCCTGGGCAGAAGAGATCATTTATAATAAGGTTAGTAGGAGCAAAATAAATGGTTCGTGTATACAAAGCCATTCCTTATTGCCGTTTTACAGCTGGAATTACCAGAACATTTCAAGGCTAAATCTTGCCAGTTTCACATTTGCCCTAGTACTGTATATAAATATTGTTTTTCCTTCTTCATCCAAGAAAGGAAGAGTGGTCAGACCAAAATTTAACCCAAGTTGCAAGATCAAAGTTGCAGATGAGAGCGGGCTATTAATCTTTAAGAAGCAGATTAAGTATCAGTAAATTAAACATACATGAGTTATGACAGACATCCCCTATCTGGTACTCTCCAGATGGAAGGCTACAGCTTCCAATTTTGGGGTTGAAACTTTTGGCTGTTATGTCTCTACAACATTTCAAGGACACCAGGCTGTCTGGAGGAAAATTGAGTATGACTTTAACAACTCTGCCCATATATTTCTTGGTTTCACTCAACTTGCAAGCTGTCAGCCATCACTTATATATTGCAATGATTTGTGTTCTCGCACTACAGGAACAAAAACGAAGCAAACTTTATTTTGACTTAATGGGTGAACTGTGACTTCCACATCTGGCTGCAAAAATATGGACAGCAGCTAAGTGGCAGCAGTTAGCTAATGATTTTTGCAGCTCAGATAAGGGCAGCTTAGTATAAACTAGTGTATTGATTATACAGTAGTGTATATTGGTTTTCTAGTAGGGTATATATTTAGCGTGTCCTTCCATTCTCCAAAGTTGAAGGGAAGATTCTAAGCTACTCCTTGAATGACAGCATCTGTTTGAGTAAAGGTGATAGTTTAGTTGACCTGCAAGACTTCAATCTGTATTCTTTGTTTGACAAATGCAAAGCAATCGGTTTCCAGTCAACATTACTACTCAGTGTTTGTTTACTACAGCTTAAATCTTAAATTCAGCCATTGTACTGCCATTATTTGTTATCTGTCTTGTTGTAAAAGATGAGTAGCCAACAATGGAACTAATCCAATTACACGAATTGGATAATTTTTAACAAAGCTCACACTTTGGCTTCAAACCGCCTCACATGGGAGTCACATAAAATTAAGCTGACGGCAGAGTTTAAAATACACATTTTACAGTCAAGCCTCTAAGGCTGTGTTTTTCTACAAGGTTCCGAAACAAGCCCCTTATTATTCCAAATGTAGACTCAAACCACTTTTGTATTTAAATAGAAGAACAAAAACCAATATGATGACTGAATTTTTTTTAAAAAAAAAAATACCAAGTGCTATTTGCCATGTAGAATGCATTCACAAATTCTTCAGGCCACAGTTTCTTTTAAAGATAGCTTGTTCTTCAAGCCATATTGCACATTACACATAATGCTAAAACTTAGTTCATAAAATACAATACATATATTTTATTTATTTATTGGTTCGATTTATATGCCGCCCTTCTCCGGAGACTCAGGGGGGCTTACAATGCGTTAAGCAATAGCCTTCATACTTTTGTATATACCTGCTTAGTAGGGCTTTTGGCCCCCCTTAAGTGGTGTTCTTTTTTATACAAAGTCAGCTTATTGCCCCCACAATCCGGGTCCTCATTTTACCTACCTCGGAAGGATGGAAGGCTGAGTCAACCTTGAGCCTGGTGAGATTCGAACTTGCAGTAATTGCAGGCAGCTGGTGCTAGTTAACAGCACTTTAGTCTGCTGCGCCACCAAGGCTCATTTTGCCACCAAGATTTTTGCTTGCTCCAAAGCAATTGGTTTGTTTCAGATTTGGGAACTATTTCTCTCTCTGCTCATAAGAACCCATAGCATGGGTGAAATCCAGCAGGTTCTGACAGGTTCTGGAGGAACCTTAGAAGAAATTTTGAACAGTTCGGAGAACCGGCAAATGCCACCTCTGGCTGATTCCAGAGTGGGGTGGGAATGGAGATTTTGAAATATCCTTCCCCCAGGAGTGGGGAGGGAATGGGGATTTTGTAGTATCCTTCCCCTACCACGCCCACCAAGCCACACCCACCAAGGCACACCACGCCCACCAAGCCACGTCCACAGAACCGGTAGTAAAAAAATTTGGATTTCACCACTGATCCATAATTTATTGTGGGGTTCCCTTAGCTAGCTGGATTGTACCAAAAAAGAAAAAGGGGTAATGTATATGTGTGTATGTATATTCAAACAAGTCTGTTTAAGACTAGCTCGTTGCAACAACCACATTTCTATGATTCTCATTCCCTGATCAAATTTTAGTGCCTGACTTGCAGCTAAGTTACTGATTTGAACATCTATGCAGCTACCAACATAACATCCTAACACCATTAACATCTCCTAACCTTTCTTGATTAAAAAATAATTTAAAATATATAATTAGCATGGCAGCATGTTTAAATAGCAGCATGAAATTGACACAAACCAGAACAGTGGACACAGCATCCATTCCCATTTCTCATTCTGAAGTCATCCTCGTTCTGTTAAATATCTTTGACATCCAGCTTTTTTTTATTTTTTATTTATTTATTTATTTATTTTGCCGAGGACTCCAAAGAAATCGTGTGGACAAAAGAGGGCGCTCTTTGGCTTCTTGGAGAGAGAAGCTGGCATCAAGCAAGCGAACTGTAAATAATTTTTAAAAAGGGCAAATTACAAACTGTGCAGCTTCCAGCTTTTCATAAAGCAGGAAGTGGGTTTGCGATTAGATATTTAGCGCTACGTTCACCAAACGTGACTCAAAAATCCCACTGCTTATCCTACAACCCATTTCTAGACAAAACAAGGATTTCTGGTTTCGGTTAAAAGTTTTTGCGCACAATATTTGACTCAAAATGTTTTTTTATACTGGAGAGATTGCAGGGCAGGTCAATGAGAAAGGGGGGGGGGGAAAAAGCCTCCAGAGTTATATGTTTTATTTGTCTCAAGGATAAGGAGAGTCAAGTTGCACGGAAATTGGCAACTGGGGATTGTGCTACTTATAAACACATCTAGAAGGAAATTTAGGCATCGTTTGCACGGGATGTTATTCTGCGTACACAGCTTTGGCTCCAAAATCAGCCAAAATCTGGGAGCCTGTTTTCCCCATTGCATGCATATTCTCCCATACTAGAGAATGGATAATATAAACTTGTTGGACCAACTGCCTGTATAGGAACATGCAGGGGTGGGCTTAAAAAATGTTAGCAAGGGGGTTCTCTGCCTGGTTGCTGGGTGGGTGTGGCCATGGTGGGTGTGGCCTAGTCGGCCTCCTGCACCACGTTGGGGGGGCATTTTTGCCCTCCCCAAGCTTCAGAGAATTTCTTCGCGCCTCCGGGAGGGCGAAAATGGCCTCCCCAGGCTCCGGAGGCCCTCTGGAGGCCAGAAATGGGCCCCAACCTCTGGTAGGCCTGTTTTTCACCCTCCCCGAGCCTCCGCAGGCGCCCTGCAATTACCTACATCCAAAATGGGCCATGTGGGGACTCCTGGGAGGGGCGGGGTGAGCGGGGCCAGCCAGGAGTGGGATTTGGGGGTTCTCCAAACTGCACAGAATCGTAGCTAGAGGTTCTCCCGAACCCCTGCAGGGGGGGGGCAGAACTGGTTCAGTGACATCATATCGTCACCGCTACCGGCTCGGGAGAACCGGGCCAAACCGGGAGGAACCCACCACTGATCTACACCCACGTCATGCTGGACCTACCTAGGAGATGTCATCAGTGAATAAACAGTGGATTCAGATTGCCAGCTCAATCAGACTTCCCCAAGTTGTGTGATGGGATCCAGTCTCCAGAATTTCGAGTCAGTCTATAGGAAGCCAGCGTTGAAATCCAGTTCATCTGGAAGGCACCAACCTGAACAATACCGGTTTAGGAAACGGGCTTTCCATAAAGCAAAGTGCTTAGCAAACTTTAGTCTACCAAGTGCCTCTTATCTCCAGTGCTCCAGAATTTAGAACTGTGTAGTGAAAAGAAGGACTAGGGGCCACTTGATAGCAGTCTTCCAATATTTGAGGGGCAGCCACAAAGAAGGGGGGGGCAACTTATTCTCCAAAGCACCTGAAAGCAGGACAAGAAGCAATGGAGGGAAACTGATCAAGGAAAGAAGCAATCTAAAACTAAGGAGAAATTTCCTGACAGTGAGAACTGTTAACCAGTGGAATGAGTTGCCTTCAGAAGTTGTGGTCCTCCATCACTGGAAGCTTTTAAGAAGAGATTGGACAGCCTTTTATCTGAAATGGCATAAGGCCGTGATGGCGAACCTATGGCACGCGTGTCACAGGTGGCACACAGAGGCATATTGGTGGGCACACGAGTGTTGCCCTAACTCAGCTCCGGCGCGCATGCACGGGCCATCCAACTGATTTTCAGGCCTTCCGAGCCCAATGGAAGTCAAGAAACGAGCTGTTTCCGGCCTCTGGAGGGCTTCCAGGAGGGTGGGGAAAGCTGTTTTTGCCCTCCCTAGGCTCCAAGAAAGCCTCTGGAGCCTGGGGAGGGCAAAAGATGGGCCTACTGGGCCAACCATGCCATCACATGACAAAAGCAGGGGGAGCACAGGGGGTCACACACGCATGCGCAGGAGGGGCGAGGCACATTGAATTATGGGTGTGGGCACATGTGTGCATGACTCCCCCCACGCTTCCCACACTTTTGGCACATGACGGCAAAAAGGTTAGCCATCACTGGTATAGAGCCATGATGGCGAACCTATGACATGCCAGAGGTGGGCACGTGCGCCATTGCCAGCTGCTCTTCTCGCGCACCGGAAACCCAAAGACCAGCTGGAGATGTGCATGTGCACCCCGGCCACCTGGTCTTTGGGTTTCCAGTGCTCCGGCGCGTGGGCGCACATGCGTGCATTCCGGTTTGGGCACTCAGTGCCGAAAAGGTTCACCATTACTGGTATAGGGTCTCCTCCTTGTGTAGGGGTTTGGACTAGAACGGTGATGGCGAACCTATGGCAAGCATGCCAGAGGTGGCACACATCTCCCTCTCTGTGGGCACGCGAACAGTCACCCCAGTTCAGCTCCGCATGTGTGCGTGCCTCCTGCCAGCCAGCTGGTTTTTGGGTCTCTGCCATGCATGCGAGAGGTGGCACGTGTGTGGGGGGGCAGTGCGCGCATGCATGGGGGCGCATGCAGGGGGGATGAGGGCACGGGGGCTACACGCGCATTGCATTTTGGGGGTTCGGGCATGCACTTTGGGTACTTGGTCCAGAAAAGGTTAGCCATCACTGGACTAGAAGATTTCCAAGGTCCCTTCCAATTCTATTATTCTGATAATTCTGAACTATTGATTGCCCTCGGCTATCATTGCACAGCTTGAGAATTTAGGCCAGGGATCAGCAACCCGTGGCTCTGGAGCCGCATGTGGCTCTTTCATCCCTCTGCTGTGGCTCCCTGTCGCCAATCGGCTCCACAATTGATAGAGCTTTCGGTTAGGACAGGTAGAGGAAAAAGAACGCCGTGCTAGGAGGAGACTCTATGGTGGGGGAACCGGACTTCCGGTCAGCAAAGGAAAAAGGACGCCATGCTAGGAGGAGACTCTATGGTGGGGCAACCGGACTTCCGGTCGGCAAAGGAAAAAGGACGCCATGCTAGGAGGAGACTCTATGGTGGGGCAACCGGACTTCCGGTCAGCTCCAGAATTGAATGGGCAGCTTCTGGTTAGGACCTTTGTGGCTCTTTGAGTGTTTAAGGTTGCCGACCCCTGATTTAGGCGATCGATGACTCATAGCAAACCTATACTTGTATCCAATATTTTCAGCATAGTGGCTTATGAGACATGCCTACTACCTGATCTTGTTTTTGCAGCTTCAGTCAGTCCTTGAACAAGAAGGTAATATATATAGTATCCCCCCACCCCATTCATGACGTATGTTACACCTATCAAGACCAAGGTTCTGATTTTTTTTATTTAAACACAGAAGGGGAATTTCTTGCTTTCTTCAAATGCAAGTATATTTTTCATCCAATTACTGGTTGGCAAAGTGAAGTCCGCTGCGAACATAAATTGAGATACTTTTTTCTTTCTTTCTAAGCATTTGGCAGCACTCCCTTAATCAAAGACACACGGTTTCATTTTACAATAACTTCGGGCTAGGGAGAATGGAGGATTAAAAGGAAATTTGGAAACGCAAGAGGCAACACCCATTGCAATTGGCTGCCCTAACACTGTGAAGTCATTCATTTCCTCCGAGGCCTGGCCAGGCGATGGGAATCGACAGAACACGGCCCAGGAAACAAGCCAGGTATCGTAACTATTTTGGCTATCTCTGCTTTCACCTGGGCACTTCACCAGAACAGGAAAAAGGAAACAAAACAAGTGTAGCCTCTCCACTCACAACCAATTACACAGAATGAAATTGAGGAGGGTTATGGATGCACAAAGAGACGGCTGCCGAAGGTTTATGCTGCCACGAAGAAGAAGGGGTCAACTTATTTTCCAAAGCACCCGAAGGCAAGGCAAGAAACAATGGATGGAAACTAATCAAGGGGAGAAGCAACTTGGAATTAAGGAGAAACTTCCTAATAGTGAGGACAATTAATCAATGGAGCAGCTTGCTTTCAAAAGTTGTAGGTGCTTCATCACTGGAGGTTTTCAAACATGGATTGGACAACCATTTTGATTCGGGTGATGTGAGGCTCCTGCCATGAGCAAGGAGTTGGACTAGAACAAGGGTCTCCAACCTTGGCAACTTTAAGACTTGTGGACTTCAATTCCCAGAATTCCTGCTGCTGAGGAATTCTGGGAATTGAAGTCCACAAATCTTAAAGTTGCCAAGGTTGGAGACCCCTGGATTAGAAGACTTTCGAGGTCCTTCCCAGTCATATGTTCTATGACTGAAAGCTCATGATTGAAAGGTTATTTTTAACTCAACCCATGAAAGCAACACATTAATGCTCAGTTTCTGATTCGCAGCATAGTTTAGAAATTGTTTCCAGGTGATCATCACTGCTTGGCATCTCCTTTAAAAAAAAAAAAAAAAGTTTGGCCGGTCCTCCAAAGAGGTGAAAAGCTTTTCTCCTCTTCCCAGACCTTGCCAAATATGACTCTGAGCAAGGGTGAAGGATTCTGGGAGTTGTAATTCAGCCATAAGTGGAGAACTAGATTTTTTCCCCCCTATGATTCTAGAACTCCTTTTAATTCAGAGCAGTCCAATATTCATTCATGCATGTATTCATTTTAGTTATATATAGCTTTACTTCCCTCGAAAAATGTATGCACTCTGGACAGCTTGCATAAAATGACAATAAAATAAAAAAGTTTTAGAGAAAACAGTTATCCCAAGCCCAAATACTTGGTGGAAAATCACACTCATCGACCCTGTCTTGAATCCTAAAAGTATGTAGGGTGCCTGGACTTACTCAAGGGGTAAATTATTACAGAAAGCCAAGGCTATCGCAGAAAAGGCCTTTTCCTCAACTTCCTTCTGTCTGGTAATCTCTCAGATGTAGCCACAGAACATGGCTTGTCAGCATGCGGACTCTTGGACATAAGCCTAAGATTGAAAATCAGGCTTGTCAGATGTTACATCTTTTCTATCCTGCTCTACGGAGTAGAGAGTTGGGGTCTGACAGAAAGCCACTTGAAGAGACTAGAAGCATTTGAAATCTGGATTTACAGACGGCTGTTACGTATAAACTGGGTTGACAAAATCAGAAATGAGGTGGTGAGAAGCCACCTGGGAAAATAAAGGGAAATCATCAAAAGGAGCCTTGGTAGTACAGTGGTTTAAAGCACCCTGTTATTAACACAGCTGCCTGCAATTACTGCAGGTTCGAATCTTACCAGGCTCAAGGTTGACTCAGCCTTCCATCCTTTCTAAGGTAGGTTAAATGAGGACCCAGTTTGTGGGGGCAATAAGCTGACTTTGTATAAATATACAAAAGGATGAAGGCAATTGCTTAACGCATTGTAAGCCGCCCTGAGTCTCCGGAGAAGGGCGGCATATAAATCAAATTTTTTTAAAAAAGAGCGTGTGCTCCCATTTCAGCACTCAGTGCCAAAAAGGTTTGCCAACACTGCTGTAGATAGATACTGTAAATAGATATAGTAGGTAGGTAAGTAAATAGATACTGTAGATAAATAGATATAGATAGATAGATAGATAGATAGATAGATAGATAGATAGATAGATAGACAGACAGACAGACAGACAGACAGATAGATATTGTAGATAGATACTGTAGATAGATACTGTAAATAGATATAGTAGGTAGGTAAGTAAATAGATACTGTAGATAAATAGATATAAATAGATAGATAGATAGATAGATAGATAGATAGATAGATAGATAGACAGACAGACAGACAGACAGATAGATATTGTAGATAGATACTGTAGATAGATACTGTAGATAGATGGATGGATGGATGGATGGATGGATGGATGGATGGATAGATAGATAGATAGATAGATAGATAGATAGATAGATAGATGATAGATAGATACTGTAGATAGATACTGTAGATAGATAGATAGTTGATAGATAGATAGATAGATGATAGATAGATACTGTAGATAGATAGATAGATAGATAGATAGATAGATAGATAGATAGATAGATAGATTCAGGGGTGGGCATATGTAAATATGCCCCTTTACAAGCTGTGGACTTCAACTTCCAAAATTCCTGAGCCAGCCATGCTCACTCAGGAATTCTAAGACTTGAAGTCCACAGGTTGTAAAAGGGCCATAGTTACCACCCGAGATACATGAATAGGTTACAAAACATAGTCCAGTAGTACTGTATATGTGTAGCCAACAAAGACTTCTCAAAACCTAAAGATCTATGATTTCTATCAAATCTTCATTTTTATGCCTGAACAAATTCTTTAAAAAAAAAATGTTAAGATGTATACCCAGTGGTGGGATTCAGCAGTTCGCACCACTTCGGGAGAACCGGTTGTTAACTTTCTGAGCAGTTTGGTGAACTGGTTGTTGGAAGAAATCATTAGGGTAGAGAACCGGTTGTTAAATTATTTGAATCCCACCACTGTGTATACCCTATCTTTTTCCTAGAAGCTCAAAGAAATAGCAGAGATCTAAAATTTCTTGACATTTTGAAATAATAGAAATAATGTCTCTTTTAAATATATACATATATTACATATATTTTCACACATATATGAAAATATATGTCATTTTTAATATTTAGCATTCTTCAGCATATAAAATGTACTTTTAAAATTATGTATAACTTGGTTCATGTTTAACTTGGTCCTCCGTGTGTTTCTCTGGCTGGCAGGTTTTCCCTTGGTGTTAGGTTAGCCATGGGGAGAAACAGGAAGTTGGATCTGGTCTAATTCAACAAATCTCCTCTTATGTCTTGTGCCTCAAAATTATTTGCTGGGCTCTGAAGCATCAGCTCTCACTGATGGATGTCTCTCCCCTGAAAAGCAAACTGGAGCGCATGCAAAGAGGGGGGGAAATGTGATATTGATGAGAAAAGCAGATGTTATTCTCCCATATTATTTTTAGGAACAACATTCTTTACAGCAGGTGCGGCCTACTATGGCCCCTTTACGACCTGCGGACTTCAACTCCCAGAATTCCTGAGCCGGTAGTGCTGTGGACTTTACAACCTGTGGACTTCAGCTCCCAGAATTCCTGAGCCAGTTGTGCTGTGGACTTTACGACCTGTGGACTTCAACTCCCAGAATTCCTCAGCTAGTCGTGCTGTGGACTTTACGACCTGAGGACTTCAATTCCCAGAATTCCTCAGCTAGTCGTGCTGTGGACTTTACGACCTGCGGACTTCAATTCCCAGAATTCCTCAGCTAGTCGTGCTGTGGACTTTACGACCTGTGGACTTCAACTCCCAGAATTCCTCAGCTAGTCGTGCTGTGGACTTTACGACCTGTGGACTTCAACTCCCAGAATTCCTCAGCTAGTCGTGCTGTGGACTTTACGACCTGAGGACTTCAATTCCCAGAATTCCTGAGCCAGTCGTGCTGTGGACTTTACGACCTGTGGACTTCAACTCCCAGAATTCCTCAGCTAGTCGTGCTGTGGACTTTACGACCTGCGGACTTCAATTCCCAGAATTCCTCAGCTAGTCGTGCTGTGGACTTTACGACCTGTGGACTTCAACTCCCAGAATTCCTCAGCTAGTAGTGCAGTGGACTTTATGACCTGCGGACTTCAACTTCCAGAATTCCTCAGCTAGTAGTGCTGTGGACTTTATGACCTGCGGACTTCAACTCCCAGAATTCCTCAGCTAGTAGTGCAGTGGACTTTATGACCTGCGGACTTCAACTCCCAGAATTCCTCAGCTAGTAGTGCAGTGGACTTTATGACCTGCGGACTTCAACTTCCAGAATTCCTCAGCTAGTAGTGCTGTGGACTTTATGACCTGCGGACTTCAACTCCCAGAATTCCTCAGCTAGTAGTGCAGTGGACTTTACGACCTGCGGACTTCAACTCCCAGAATTCCTCAGCTAGTAGTGCTGTGGACTTTACGACCTGCGGACTTCAACTCCCAGAATTCCTCAGCTAGTAGTGCTGTGGGCTTTACGACGTGTGGACTTCAACTCCCAGAATTCCTCAGCCAGTAATGCTGTGGGCTTTACGACCTGCGGACTTCAATTCCCAGAATTCCTCAGCTAGTAGTGCTGTGGACTTTACGACCTGCGGACTTCAACTCCCAGAATTCCTCAGCCATTAGTGCTGTGGACTTTATGACCTGCAGACTTCAACTCCCAGAATTCCTCAGCCAGTAATGCTGTGGGCTTTACGACATGTGGACTTCAACTCCCAGAATTCCTCAGCCATTAGTGCTGGCTCAGGAATTCTGGGAGTTGAAGTCCACAGGTTGTAAAGGGGCCATAGTTGTCTACCCCTGCTTTACGGAAGGCATGGACCGTCTGCCCCCTTAATGTTCAGAAAACTGGGGCAGTTAAGTGGCATTGCTACCATACATACACACAACAGAAAATAGGTGACAAGGAAAATGCTCGAACAGTGTTTAGATCTCAGGTCAGCGAAGAAGCAGAAAAGGATAGTCCCCATTAGTGATATGCTTTAGTCTGAACTCCCACACAAATGTCAATCATATGGTTTCGTCTTTTTTCTGCTCCGGGAAACGGCTCGTATGGCTAGAGGGAGCTGTTTAAACAATTATAATACATTGGGGAGTGCCTGCTCTACCTGGCTCTAAATTTATAGATACTGACAGCACTTCTAGTTTTCTTCATGGTACCTGATCCTATGCATGGGTCCCTACCTCTTTCAATATGAATCATAGAAGTATTTGTGCCGTGGTTAATTGTGAGGGAGCTGTGTCAGTTTTATGATGGCAAACATCTAGAGTCTAGTTAGTAGCATCTTTTCTGGCTAACCAATTTGATTAAAAGGCGTAAATTCATGAGCTGCAACTCACCTCATCAAATGCAGAATGATGTAGGATGTCAACTGGAGTCAAGTGGAAAGGGAATGTGGGTGGGGGAGGGAGGGAAGCAGAGGTGGGTTTCAGCAGGTTCTGACCAGTTCTGGAGAACCGGTAGCGGAAATTTTGAGTATTTCGGAGAACCGGTAGTAAAAATTCTGACTGGCCCCGTCCCCATCTATTCTCTGCTTCCCAAGTCCCAGCTGATCAGGATGCTGTTGGTGTATTATACTGTGCAAAAGTGTTCGGCAGTTACGCAAACGTTGCTGTAAATGAAGAATGCTTTCAGAAATAGAAGTGTTAATAGTTTATTTTTTATAAAGTAACAAAAAGTAAATGAAGAGAAATCCAAATCAAATATTTGGTGTGGCCAACCTTTGCCTTCAAAACAGACCTCAACTTTCATCCCAATTCTATATACACAAATTAGACCGCCAGGTTAATTCTGACCATATTTCAAAATAGCAAAACCATGTCATATAATATTTAGTCCAGAAAGATCCAATCTGGTTTGGTCATCGGAACTAGAGGATTTTTGTCTTTGGAGCTTTTGGACTTCCGCTGGAGCCCCTCTCAGGGAAATTCTCTGTGTGCTTTGTGGTGTTCTGTGTGTAGTATTTATACAGGGCTTGTTGTATGTTGCTTTTTTTAAAAAAAAGTTTTTTATTAGATATACAATTAAAAACATTGGACATAGTGCGTCTTTTCTGGTTCCAACATTTCCATCACATTTTCCTTATAACAACTACAATTCATATTTCATATATACCTTTGTACAATCTGTCAAAATCCAGCTACGTAAATCTCTTCGCTTGTAGAAATTAGATTAAATACCAGTACAATTCCAACCTATCCCTAATACTAACATAATAATTCTCCAACTTTCAATTTATCCGGATTTCTCTATCCCGACATTTCTCCTCCTCTCCAACCAGTGATACATTTTATTCCAGATTTCATGATATTCCGTTTCACCCTTGTCTTTGAGTTCCAGAGTCCGCCTGTCCATTTCCGTCGTGTGTAGCTTTTTAATGTTGATTGGGCTCTTGATGGCTGCCTATTAAGACACTGGCGGTTGTTTCCTTGGGCTGCCAAAGCCCCCCCCACAAGTACTTGACAAGCTGGAGGTAAATCAGCCCTCCTGTTGATCGACAAGGGGCCTGTTTCCCAGACTCCAATCACTTCCCTGGCTGTTTTTGTGCCTGCCCGTCCAACAATCTTAGTAGCTGCAAAATTGAATATACTGTATGCCCTTGTTTATTGCAATGTGACGCTATCGATGAGTTTGGGTTTCCTCATCTTAGGCCTGTTCTCCATCATTTCTCCATTCTTCTACTACTCCATATCATTGCTCCCTTAGGTATCTGCCTTGTTGAAATGATAGTGGACTGACTTTTCCCAAGCAGAGGCAAAATGGAGAGGACGGCTGTTTGATTTATAGCCACTCATACCTATGGAGTGTACGCAGTTTCTCACTGTTTCTAAAATCCAGGTTTGGAGACTAAGCAGTTTTTTTTTTAAAAAAAGGATTTAATGGAGAACATGAAGTCCATGCTGTATTAGGGTAAAATCATATCCAAAGGCTTGTGTTGTTTATTGAACCCAGCAATACAAGATGTTTGGAAGTGTGTGAGAAATTCCCCCGAGGAAATTGGTCAGATCTGCCTCCTAACAACACTGTTGTGCTGCATTCCTTCCCTGCTGATTAATAATATTTTGAGAAGGAATCCTTTATGAAGATGGATAAGTACTATAATTTTGCAGCTGAGGAATTGGCAGAGGGTCAGAACAAAACAGAATCCAGTTTGCTCTCAACAACGCTGCATTTTGCATTATTCATCATGGCTTCTATAATGAACTTGCTATTAAACCAAAATTGATTGACCCTTAGGGAATCTGTATTATTAATAAATGGTAATCCTTTACTTTCCCCCCCCCCTCCATTCCAGGTGTATCAGATTATTGGAGATTGTACAAGTTTGTACAGTTTTCTTGGCAAGGTGTTGTTTTGGAAGTAGTTTCCCATTGCCTCCTCTATGTGCGCTATAATTCTATAATGCGACTGACTCAATATCATCCCACTGGCTTGGTGTTCAAGATAGGACTAGAACTCACGGTCTCCTAGTTTCTAGTCTGATGCCTTAGCACTACTACACACCAAATTGGCTGTCTTTATGATGTTAGTCACAGGCATTTTCAATGAACTTGTGAACAGATAGCATGACAAACCTGTTTGTTAAGGAATTCGCAGAGTAACCCTTGAGTAGCAAGGGTGCGCACATGAAAGCGATTGAGAGTAGATACGAATAAGCACAGTCAACACACAAATATACTGAGTTGTGTTTACTTTCAGGAAATAGGAAGGCACAGTCCAATAAACAGTCCAGATCATACACATATAAAGCAGGAGATAGCAAAACGACAGTCCAGGGATAATCCAATAACAAAGTCTTCTTACCAGTCGTCGTAGTCATTCACAATAAACAGTTCTTCTGGATTTGCAAACAGTAGCATACAGAGATATCAGAGAGCAAGAACAGCAAAGAGAAACAAACCATGTTTCTAGCTCCCTCTTAAGGAGATTGGCTACAGAGCTAACCAATCAGGACACAGTATGATGCAATACAGCAGTCTTAAAGCTATATTGATGGTTTATATATTGCCAACCCAACAAGGTAGGTAATACTCATTTCCTAACACTGTTACTGTATGATAACCAGCAAAAGTGTAATTGGGTCATGTAAAAATCCAGCATAAAATAAAGCCAAATTGTCAACAAATGCATCTCCTACAATATGATCTAAATACAAATTATGCAAAGCTGCAATGTAATTAGCTATTACGAAGGAATTCAGTTATGTGTTGTAATGAGTGGTGGGTTACCCCTGGTTCGTACCGGTTCACAGGAACCGGTAGTAAAACCGGCGGGAGGCTCAGCCCACTGACCTGGACGTCATCATAGGTGATCTGCGCCTGCACAGAAGAGAGCGCGCCCGCGATGCGAACCGGTAGTAAAGATAAGTAGAACCCACCCCTGGTTCTAATCCATCCTTCAGCAATTATCATAATGGCCACAATAAAAGAAGCATATTGTTGGTAACTAACGTGGTCCCCACAGTTAGTGGAATCAGAAGTGGAGTGCCTCAACTACAGACATAAACCATTGTTGGAAGTAAAATCTGGTCCGGTCCCAAGCCGGGAGAAAGATACAGGAGAAATGATTTTGGAGGCAAGCTGCAGCTGGAAAGGAGATCTCCATTTATTTAGGAATCAGAAGCAACGTGGCACAGCACTCAGTTCTGGGGTAGGTGACAAAACAGTCCTCTGAGTGGATGAGTTTTATGTGACTGTAGGGCTTTGTGATTTAGATGCCCAGCTTCGTTGTGAAATGTACTTTAATCTGTGCTTGAGTGTGCACTTTTAATACTCTTATTTATTTATTTATTTATTTATTTATTTATTTATTTATTTGTTTGTTTGTTTGTTTGTTTGTTTATTTAATCAAGCATGTATTTTATGGCAGATACAAGTGTAAACATAATTATGAATACATGAAAAGGATACAAATAAAAGAAAACATTAGGACAGGGACGGTAGGCACACTGATGTGCTTATGCACATCTCTTACGGACCTCTTAGGAATGGGGTAAGGTCAACAGTAGACAGTCTAAGGTTAAAGTTTTGGGGATTTGGGGAAGAGAACATAGAGTCAGGTAGTGCATTCCAGGCATTGACCACTCTGTTGCTGAAGTCATATTTTCTGCGGTCTAGTTTGGATCGGTTTACCTTGAGTTTGTATCTATTATTTGCTCGTGTATTGTTGTGGCTGAAGCTGAAGTAGTCACTACAAACGATGAGCCAGCCCTCCTCTCGGGATTTGTGGGGGGATAAAATCAGAGAGGGCAATCTTGTAGGCATCCTGTGGAAGTTGCAATGATGCTACCGAAGCCATGATACCACAAGAATAAACACAAAGTATGTAATTGGCATCATTGTGTGATGACACCAGATTGCACACTTTGCCCCTTATACTCTTACCCCACCTCCCCAGATTCCCACGGGTGCATTGCTTTGAACTTCTCGAGGAAAATAAATAAATGCAACAAGTGAAAAAAAGCCAACCTCCATTTCCAAACCCAAGCTCATTAAAACATGCATAAGAAGCCAAGAATTTACGAGACCGCCTTCTGCCAAAAGCCTCCCACCGGCCAGTACGCTCGCACAGAGAGGGCCTCCTCAGGGTGCCGTCCGCCAGACAGTGTCGGCTGGCGACCCCCAAGGGGAGAGCCTTCTCTGTGGCGGTGCCCGCCCTCTGGAACAACCTCCCCCCCAATACCAGACCTCCGGACTTTTCATCGGGCCCTGAAAACTTATTTATTTCACCTAGCCGGGCTGGCTTGATCCCATAGTTTTGGTTAAATTTAATTGATTTTAATTGGGTTGTTTTAAAGTGCGGGCAAAAATATTTAATTATTTTTAAATTGTTTTTAAATTTTGTATGTTCTGTTTTATTCTGGCTGTTCACCGCCCTGAGTCCTGCTGGAGAAGGGCGGTATACAAATTAAAACAAATAAATAAATAAAATAAATAAACTGGTCAATTACCACCCATGAAAACTCCGTCAAGAGATGCATTAAAGGTAAAGGTTTCCCTTGCACATATGTGCTAGTCGTTCCTAACTCTAGGGGGCAGACCTCATCTCTGTTTCAAAGCCAAAGAGTCAGCGTTGTCCAAAGACATCTCCGTGGTCATGTGGCCGGCATGACTAAATGCCAAAGGCGCCTGGAACGCTGTTCCCTTCCCACCAAAGGTGGTCCCTATTTTTCTACTTGCATTTTTTTTTACATGCTTTCGAACTGCTAGGTTGGCAGAAGCTGGGACAAGTAACGGGAGCTCACCCCGTTATGCGGCACTAGGGATTCGAACAGCTGAACTGCCGACCTTTCGATCGACAAGCTCAGCTTCTTAGCCACTGAGCCACACTGCGTCCCTACAAAGAGCTATATTAGTGAGGCAATAAAGGTCCTGAGTGAGACTTATGGAGAGCTGTGTGAATAGGAAGCTGTTGTATCTGGATATTTACTATGTCTTGACTGCAAATAAAAAACCCATATGGTAGAAAGGAATTCCTGGGTCTCTATATAAATGGATCAAACAAATCAATGTATTAAATCCAAAGAAAGGACATTATATTATTGTGTTTTAATGCATCATAGGTTAAAGAATCCTGAATGCAGAGTCCTAAAACTGTATTGTATTTATCTGGATTAGATAATGGGGGATGATTCTGAGGGGTGAAATGCTCCCGGTTCGGACTGGCTCGGGCAAGTAGGTAACGATGGCGGCGGGCAGTTCGGAGAACTGGTAGCAAAAATCCCTCCCCCCCCGCCTCCAGCTTGCTTACTTTAGCTGCTGGTTGCAACGCCTGCCTTGCTTCGCTTGCTCCCTGCAATCCATTGCAATCCATTGCATCAGCAAGCAACTGAATCTCCCTGCCTGCAATCAAGCTCATCGGTGAGCAGCTCTATCTGCCTGCTTTGCTGGCTGAGGAATTCTGGGAGTTGAAGTCCACAAGTTTTAAAGTTGCCAAGGTTGGAGACCCCTGTTCTATTGGGTAAGCTTTTTTCCCTTTTGGGAGCTTTGAAAAAATAGTTAATTGGTTTTTTTTTAGTTGTTCTTTGTTTAGATCTAGCCATTTAAAGTTTAGGAAGTTTTAAATTTAGCTGCTTTTATATAAAAATAAAAATAAATTAAAATAAAACAATATTTGTGCAGCTTTCTGAGATTTTGTGTGTTTCTGTAGTGTTTCACTCTAACTACACAAACACACAAAATCTCACAAAGCTGTATGTGGAATTTTGTGTGTGTAAAGTGTGAAAGTTGTTTTTTTGGGCTTTTTGTGGCTGTGTGAGGTTCCTGCTTGTTGCAGGGGCCATTTTGGGTCTAGCACAGCTGCTTTTACATTGTGGGTGAGCCAGTTGTGTTGTGTTGTGTTTTGTAGGTTAAAAGAGGGCAAAGAAGTGACATTGACTTGGCCACACCCTGACCAACCACCTGACCAACAAGCCACACCCACCCAGTCACCTGACCAACAAGCCACACCCACTAATTAAGCCACACCCACAGAACCGGTAGTGAAAATTTTTAGATTTCACTCCTGATGATTCTACCTTTACTATAAAAAAAAGGTGGGATTGACCCACAAACAGCAAAGGCATGGTCATAAGTGGACATGCAGGAGTCTAACTGAGACTAGGTGACTCAGTGGCTAAGACACTGAGCTTGTCAATCAGAAAGGTTGGCAGTTCGGCGGTTCGAATCCCGAGTACAAGTCTCCTGCGTGAGCAGGGGGTTGGACTAGATGACCTCCAAGGTGCCTTCCAACTCTGTTACTGTTAAACTATGGTTACGACCTCATAATCCCTTGCAGGGTGGAGTCTGGGCAACTGAATGGAGCTAGCAGAGTGTTTACTGGCCAGATGCCTTTCCTGACGCCAATGCCTGGACTACTGCAATGCTCTCTACATGGGGCTCCCCTTGAGGAGCACCCGGAGGCACCAGCTGGTCCAGAATGCGGCCGCGCGGGTGGTTACGGGAGCGACGTGGCGCTCCCATGTGACCCCCCTCCTGCGCGAGCTGCACTGGCTCCCGGTGGTCTTCCGGGTGCGCTTCAAGGTTTTGGTTACCACTTTTAGAGTGCTCCATGGCATCGGACTGGGGTATTTACAAGACCGCCTTCTGCTACCAGTAGCCTCTCACCGACCAATACGCTCCCATAGAGAGGGGCTCCTCAGGGTGCCGTCGGCCAAACAGTGTCGACTGGCGGCCCCCAGGGGGAGAGCCTTCTCTGTGGGGGCACCTACCATCTGGAAGGAGCTCCCCCCAGAGATACGGAGGATCCCGGACCTGCGCACGTTTCGTCGTGCTCTCAAAACTTTTTTATTTCAGCAGGCTGGCCTGGCCTAACTCTCCTCTTTTAAATTTTTAATTCGTGATTTTATAAATTGGGTGTTTTAATCTGGGTTTCGTCCAAAATATTTAATAATTTTAAGGGATTTTTAATATTTGTATTATCTGTATTTTATCTCGGCTGTTCACCGCCCTGAGTCCTTCGGGAGTAGGGTGGTATAGAAATTTGATTAATAAATAAATAAATAAATAAATGCAGAGTTTTGTTCAGCAGATATATTCTTATTGTGCCCAGAGAGAGAAATATCTTCCTCTACCTAAGATTGAAATCCCAGTAGAAGAGGATCTAATGACTTTAAGTAGGTTCTAACTGATGGTCCAACCTGGATTGGATCTTGGGTGAAAAATTCAGGGTTGGGGGATCCCTCGTGACAAGTCGAAAGTGGTGCTTATGTGTCGTCTGAAAAGCAGCCAGCCAGGAGGAGGAACTTTGCACAATTCTCTCTTGTGGGACCATTGAAGCCTTTTCCTAGATCGTGACCTTGTCAAAGAAGGTTTCCTCTATTATTACAACACATCTGTAGGCTGGCAGCCTTTGCCTTCCCTGGCACTGAATCGATACTCATAAATCTGTCCCTCTGGCAGATGGAGGATTTCCTAGGGGGGAAGACTCCAAGTTTCCATAAATCTGCCCTTTCATCCACAGCTCCCAACTCCCTCCCTCCTCATTTTTTTGGGGGGGAAAACGATGGGTCACAATGAAAACTTTTAACTACAGGTAGTCCTCGATCTACGACCACAATTGAGTCCAAAATGTTATGTTGCTGAGTGGGACATTTAAGTGAATTTTGCCCCACTTTGAGACCTTTCTTGCCACAGTTGTTAAGTGAATCCCTGCAGGTGTTAAATTAGTCAAACGGTTGTTAAGTGAATTGTGGCTTCCCCATTGAATTTATTTGTCAGAAGGTCACTAAAAGGGGATCATGTGACTTTGGGACACTCTAACCATCGTAAATGTGAGTCAGTTGCGTAGCATCTGAATTTTGATCACGTGCCCATGGGGATGCTGAGTGTGGAAAACGGTCCTAAGTCAATTTTTTTCAGTGCCGTTGTAACTGGAACGGTCACTAAATGAATTGTTGTAAATCAAGGACTACCTGTATAGGTGCTTGATGCTTCTGATGTTTATAGCAGAATAGTTCAATTACTGCGTGCATCCTTGTTAACCAAAGATTGGCAACAATACGCCTGGTGGCGTAGTAAGCACTGTTACAGTGCACCAGCTGTCTGCAATTACTGCAAGTTCGAATCTCACCAGGCTCAAGGTTGACTCAGCCTTCCATCCTTTCTAAGGTAGGTGAAATGAGGACCCAGTTTGTGGGGGCCATAAGCTGACTTTGTATAAATATACAAAAGGATGAAGGCTATTGCTTAACGCATTGTAAGCCGCCCTGAGTCTCCGGAGAAGGGCGGCATATAAATCAAATAAAATAAATAAATAAAAATAAAAATAAAAATAAAAATAAAAATAAAAATAAAAATAAAAATAAAAATAAAAATAAAAATAAATAAATAAATAAATAAATAAATAAATAAATAAATAAATAAATAAATAAATAAATAAATAAATAAATAAATAAATAAATGCTTGGAGGATTCCCAGTTACAAAAAACAAACTTATTCTTTCTTTCTTTCTTCTTCTTGTGCCATATCCGTCATCGGACATTGGAGATCATGTTGGCAATCCTATTTTTGTCAACAGCCGGATGAAAAAGTGCTGCTGGGTTTTGTCCAAACCAGTCCCTTAGCTTTTGAAGTCAAGATGTTCTTTCTCTGCCTGGACCTCGTTTGCCTTCAACCTTTCCCTGGAGGATTAAGTGAAGGATGCCGTATTTTTCTGGGTGTCGCATCACATGTCCAAAATATTCTAACTTTCGCTTTTTAATGGCTTTGATGATTTCCCTTTGCTTTCCCAGGCAGCTTATCCCCTCCTCATTTCTGATTTTGTTAACCTAGCTTATACGTAACAGTCGTATTATTATTATTAAACTTATTCTTACTAAAACTTCTTCTCTAAAGAGCGGAGAGCTGGTTCAATCCTCCCGAGTCGAGTCCTTTGGTTGGGTTGCCTCCAAACCGATCACATTTATCACGGACCCTTTGAGGTCCATCTGCTTTCACTTGGGAGACGACACACATGTTTTCTTAATCAAAGCAGTTGCTGTGTTGTGTTTATGGAAGATCATTATTTTCAACTTTGGACCTCCACGATCCCAGGAGGGAGACGTTAACCGCAAGTTTGCTTCCATGCCACGTGACGCGCAAGTGACCACGCAAGTTTCAAGCGTGTCTCTGGAGATTCCTTGGCGGGCCGCCCTGCCCAAAGCTGAGGGGGGAAAAAATGCCTCAGACATCATGACTAACAAGCCTCCAGAGATGTCAGAGAGAGGCTTGCTACTTGGCCAATCACACGACGTGACTGGACGTATTTGGCACAGTTCTCTTTCTGCATCCTTTAGGATCTTAGTGGTAAATCCCAAGAAGAAAGCCAAAGGGAAATGGAACGGAATGGGTCAGCCGTGAGATTGTCTGCCTCTCCCAACAAACACAAACATTGCTCTGGATCAGGACCCAGATCGCTTGCAATGACCTAATCTCTCTCACTCCACACTCTCAGTAAATTTGCATGGACTGAAGGAGGCCGTATCCTGGCCAGAGATGCAATCTTCCTTTAATCTACTCCAGATCCAGTCTTAACAATACTCAAACAGACCACGCTGGATTTTCTCCCTCATTAACGAAGACTAAGACAACTTATTCTAAATGAGAAATATCAAAAATATTTGGTGTGGGGTGGGAATAATGGCACCCTTTCTTTGCAAGGAAAGAAAAAAAAAAACCCCAACAACCAGCAGTTCAACTAAAGCAAGGGTGTCAAACTGGTGGGGGGTGGGCCGGATGCGTCACACGCAGGCCACGCCCACCCCAGCTCCGCAAAGTGGAAAAAACATCGCAATATGTCACATGATGGCTGTCAGCACTTCAAGCTGCATTTACTCTAGTGCTGACATAGGAAGAAGAAGCGGAGGCATCTGGAAAGGGACGTTTGACTTTTCACCTACTTATTTTCCCTGGAGATAATATCCCCTAGGAGATGGGATGGGAGGGGGGAAATTCCTTTGAGTTGGAGCAGTAGATAGGGGTAGAGTGACTTGGAAGATGGCCAATGAGTGCAGGGGAGTGGGGAACGGAAAGGGAGGGTTTTGGGTCTGGAAGTCAGTGTTGGCTGCAATTGGAGTCAGATTCAGAATGTCGTGCTTAATAAATGGGAGTTTTACTTCAAAGACTTTGTTTGAAATGCAATTTATTTGAGACGACCTCGAAACCTGACAACGGCAACGTGACGCCACAAATTTGACACCCGTGAACTAAAGCATGCTAAATTTAGATTTCAGGCTCACATAAAACCAAAAATAATAAATCTATTTCCCTTGAGCTAAGCATTTATAAAATATCGGCTCGATATTTTATAAATTATAAAATTTGCATTCTTTTAGACTTGGAGGTTTATCTGTGTCCTCAGGGTCACCTTACTACTTAGATCATCCTGAGGACACAGATAAACCTACAAGTGCTTCAATGACCCTCTAAAAGGATGCAAATGACCAGCTGTTTGCAAGGAAGATAAATCCTTCCATTCTCCACTATCCTGTCAGAGCTGAAGAAGCTTCTTGGATGAGAAGCGAAACCTCTTCAAAGAAAAAACAAGAAAGTCCAGTTGCCTCCTGAAAAAGCACCTTTGGGACAACCATGACCTGGATGACTGAGACTCTTTACAGACCTCTCAGGGGGAAGGCTCTAATGCTGGGAAAAGTGGAAGGAAAGAGGACAACAAGCAGCAAGGTAGATGGACTCAATCACAGTGGCCATGGGTGGACCATTGAAAGACCAGGATAGGGACAGATCATCAAAGAAAACATCTATGGCACTTAATCAACCAAAATGGGGGCACAGAAATATCAGTTATTCCCTCCCCCCTCTCCCATGGAGACTTTAAAATTACATAGTGGACCAGACAGTGGCAGTGCCTCAGATAGAAAGTCCATACAGAGAGTGGTAAGGACAGCTGAGAAGATTATAGGAAGCTCGCTTCCCGTTATTCAGGATTCTGTTTATTAGCTCTATGTGCTTAGAGCTCAAAGCATTGTTAGAGACCCCACATGCCCACTTCACGGTCTGTTTCTGTTGCTCCACTCTGGGAGGAGGTTTTGAAGTATTTCTATAGCAGGACTACCTGATCCTGTAACAGCTTTGTTCCCTATGCCATCCGTCCTGTAAATTTGCAGGATTCTTTTTTTTTCCCGCCATGTATATGTATACATCTAAACTGGACTGCGTTGTTTCTCTGGGTCATATATGTGTGTGTATCTGGGTATTTGCATAATTTTTTGACATGTATATGTAGTGTATATTGGAGATGGTGACCCTTTGAGAGCTACAGAGGAAGGATTCAGTCTGTCATCTGCACCCCTATAACTGTCTGGTTTGGTTCTGCAACCCAACAAGACAGACACAGACTTCAACGGATAGTTAGAACTGCGGAAAAAACAATGGCTACCAACCTGCCTTCCACTGAGGACCTGTCTACTGCACGAGTCAAAAAGAGGACTGTGAAAATATTTACAGACCCCTCACATCCTGGACATAAACTGTTTCAACTCCTACCCTCAAAAGGACACTATAGAGCACTGCACACCAGAACAACTAGACACAAGGACAGTTTTCTCCCAAACGCCATTCACTCTGCTAAACAAATAATTCCCTCAACGCTGTCAAACTATTCACTGCCTGCACAACTATTACTATTAATCTTCTCATCATTCCTATCACCCATCTCCTCCCACTTATGACTGCATGATTGTAACTTGTTGCTGTATCCTTACGATTTATATTGATTGTTTCCTAGTATGATTCGATTGCTTATTTGTACCCTATGACTATCATTAAGTGTTGTACCTTATGATTCTTGACGAATGTATCTTTTCATGTACACTGAGCGCATATGCACCAAAGACAAATTCCTTGTGTGTCCAATCACACTTGGCCAATAAAGAATTCTATCTATCTATATCTATCTATCTATCTATCTATCTATCTATCTATCTATCTATCTATCTATCTATCTATCTATCTATCATCTGTATGCAGATGATAAAATCTCATTTGAATGTATGCTGATTAGTGTAGATTTAAAGTGACAATACAGTTATTCCATTCCATAGATTTTTACTTTTTCCTTTGAAAAAATAGGTTGGGAAAAAGAGCTGATATCCAGAATATGGAGCTGTACATTTCTATATCTGAAGAGGTGCTTACAAATATGAGAAGAGCAATTCTCTACACTACAATTCTGGCAGAGTCTATTCAAAAGTTTTTTTTGAAGTCGTGCCAGTTCTGCCCTCTCAAGTCCATTCATTCCAAACAAGAGGATCATGCCCAACTGCAAAGATTGGACCCTCAGTGTTAAGAAAATAACAAGGAATGAAATTGCTAATAAAAGGATGAGAAAAGGAGCCTTGGTAGTACAGTGGTCCAAAGCACCCTGTTATTAAGAACAGCTGCCTGCAATTACTGCAGGTTCGAATCTCACCAAGGCTCAAGGTTGACTCAGCCTTCCATCCTTTCTAAGGTAGGTAAATTGAGGACCCAGTTGTGGGGGCAATAAGCTGACTTTGTATAAATATACAAAAGGATGAAGGCTATTGCTTAGCGCATTGTAAGCCGCCCTGAGTCTCCGGAGAAGGGCGGCATATAAATCAAATTTTTTAAAAAAAATTTAAAAAAAAGAAAGAAAGAAAACATCTTTGGCTACGGTACAGCCTAACTTTTGAAATGTCACTTTTATCCTGAGTCAAAAAAGGATTTTCATTTCTTCTTCTTCATTCTGGTTGAGAATAGTGATGTCTATCTATTATGAAGGAACTAGAGCGGTATAGATCCATCGTTATTTAGCTAAGTTCCAGCCTATTTGAAATGTATTTAGCATTCTCCCTTGTTCTGGGGGATTTGTCATAAATCTTTGATAAATATACTTAGTGCAAGTTCCAAAGACTGAAGTTTTGAATTCTCAGAGGGCTCAGGCCTCTAAGCTTTTAAAACCTTCTCTTGTTTAAAAGAGAGATAAAGGAAAAGACCCGATTTGTCAAAACAAACATTTGGAGGTGGGGTGAAGAGACAAGAATACCAGAGATTATCTCTTGGGGAAGTGGCACTCTTTCCGAGTGGTTTTTTGACAGCATTCTTTATCCAACTGAGCAGCAAGTCTTCCCTTAGGAACTGGGTGGAAGCATCACTAAGAAAACTCAAAATCTTGCTTTCTTCTGTGTCTCTCGTGGCCCATTTGAAGTTGCCTTCAAAGGACTTCATCCTACTGCTGGTTGCCAGGGGTGCTTGCATATTTTGGGCAGATATTTTTAAAAGCAACGTCTTAGTTAAGTGTCGGAGACAGCTAAACGTTCAGATTAAAATGAGGGGAAAGGAGATGCTGCTAAAATAAAATCAAATCGAATCAAACCTTTATTGTCAATGCACAACATGTGTACAATGAGACTGAATGAGCCTCCCTTGGTGTAGCTCTCCCAAAACACAGAATACATCTCAATAACTCAGAATAAACTCAAATAAAAGAAAACCCCTTAAACTCAAATAAGTAATACCTAACACACATTCCCATATACATATATGTATATAACATTATACTATATTACACTGGTATGAACAAGCTGCACTGAGGCCTAGTTTGAGATACTCTCAGCCTTTTCACTTGTCCAAATTAATCATCATCATCATCATCTTTATTGTCATTGTACGTGTATACACAGTATACCCATACAACAAAATTCACTTAACACCCAAGACCATGTCCAACACACATAACAATCCCCAAACACACTCCCACCCACCACAATTCCCCACCCCTAAACCACGCAAACATCCACACAACAGACCAAGTAATGCTCTCCAACAGCTCACTGATGGTGGTCCTTTAGTTCATTGTTGAGTGCAATTATAGCTCTAGGATAAAAACTATTCAGAAAACGTGTGGTCCGAGTTTTAATCGTTCTGTATCTTCTGCCAGAAGGCAACAGTCCAAAAAGATTGTAAGCAGGATGGGAAGAGTCTCTGAGAATGTTATGCAACTTCCTCAAACAGCGAGATTCGAAGATGTCGTCCAGGGCTGGTAGCTGGAGCCCGATGATATTCTGGGCAGTTTTAATGATTCTCTGTAGAGCTTTTTTGTCCGCTACGGAGCTGCTCCCATACCATGCAAGAATGCCATATGTCAGGACACTCTCAACGGTGCTGCGATAGTAGGACAGAAGTAGATGCTGAGATAGATTTATCTTCCTGAGCATTCTCAGGAAGTACAGCCTCTTCTGTGCCTTCTTCACAAGCATGTTAACATTCATAGTCCATGAGAGGCCCTCTGAGATATAAATGCCCAGAAATTTAAAACTACCAACCCTCTCCACCTCCTCACCATTTATGTACAATGGTAAATGTACATAAAAAGACCAGGAACGATCTCCTTGTTCTACCAATTGCCAATGCAGCTTTCAGCTGGTTTCTCTGGATTCCATGACTTACATTAGGGGCTCTCTTGAAAAATATGGCAGAAGGTAGCAGAACTATTACGAACAATGAGGGGTCCTTGGTGCTCTCTGAGCTTGCTTGTTGTTGTTTTTTCCGCAGACATTTCATTACCTAACTAGGTAACATCATCAGTGCTAGGAAGGAGGGATATTTGCTGTCAGTTTATATTCTGATGTCTTCTCTGTGTGGGTGGGGGCGGTCTTAGGGAGTCTTTGGTTGGGCTGTTTACTGATGGATCTTTGGCAGTTTCTTGATTGGGGTATTGTTTACTTGATTGTTGGTCTGAAGTTAACCTTGGAGTTGATCTATGCTGATTTGGATGCTGATTTCTGGAGGAGAGGTGCTTGAATCTTTTTGCTCTCTTTTGGGCTGGTTGATAGTCTCTTTTGCAGAGTCTATTGTTGTTGTTGTTAGTTGAGAAGTCGTGTCCGACCCATTGCGACCCCATGGACAATGTATCTCCAGGCCTTCCTGTCCTCTACCATCCTCTGGAGTCCATTTAAGCTCATGCCGACTGCTTCAGTGACTCCATCCAGCCACCTCGTTCTCTGCCGTCCCCTTCTTCTTTTGCCCTCAATCTTTCCCAGCATTAGGCTCTTCTCCAGTGAGTCCTTCCTTCTCATTAGGTGGCCAAAGTATTTGAGTTTCATCTTCAGGATCCGCCTTCTAAAGAGCAGTCAGGGTTGATCTTTTCTAGGAACGACCGGTTTGATCGCCTTGCAGTCCAAGGGACCCACAGGAGTCTTCTCCAGCACCAGAGTTCAAAGTCCTCAATTCTTTGGCGCTCAGCCTTCCTTATGGTTCGACTTTCACAGCCATCCATTGCAACTGGGAAGACCATAGCATAGTCTATAGATCTGGTTAATATCTATGTGTCTATTGATGGCTGATCTGTCAGAGTGCCAGGCTCCTAGAAATTCCCTGGCATTTTTTAACTTGGCCTGGTCTAGGATTGTCACATTTTCCCAATTGAAACTATGGTTAAATCTGTCCCTATGTTGTGAAATCAAAGAATTTTCATCGTGTCTTCTGATGCCAGTTGGTGTTCATGGATGCCAGTGTTCTGCATTTGGTGTCCTGCACAGTGGTTGTTGCAGCCCTCACATTGTATGTTGTAGATGACTCCTGTTTTTTCTTCTGGGGTTGTTGGGTCTTTGGATCTGCTTAGGATGTTTTGAAGGGCTTTTGTTGGCTTGTGTGCTAGGTTGACTCCATGTGGTTGTAGAAGTCTGTTGGTGGTTTCTGAGATGTTCTTGATGTATGGTAGTGTATCTCTTTTCGTGGTTTGTGTTGGTTGTGCTGTATTGGGTTGAGTGGTGAAGGACGTTTTGATAGTTGTGTGGGTATCCATTGGATCACAAACAATCCAATACTCGATAGAGCTAGATAAATGACAGCAACTATGGGAACAAAACTATAAATTAACAATGGCAATATAAAGAGTTTGTATAAAATGTTTTATAGATGGCACGTGTCACCCAGGGGTGGGTTCTAATTTTTTTACTACCGGTTCTGTGGGCGTGGCTTATTTTGTGGGCATGGCTTGATGGTCATGTGACAAACAATTCTTTAGGATTTAGTAGAGGTACTGGTCTACCAGGCTTTTAACTGCTTGCAGAGGTGTACCGGTCTACTCATTTGTTTTTGGAGGCACCCGTCTACCACCACACTGCCTTTTAACACTGATCAGCTGTAAGGCGGCCCTTTGAAGCCCGGCAGCAAGAGTTTAAACAGTTTTTTTCCTTCTAGCCGATCAGCTGGGATTCAGGAGGCAGTGTTCTGTCCCCGTACCACACACACACACACACACACACACAGACGGCCCGGATTTAATAAGCCACACGACAAAACTCTTTGAAAATAAAGCTGGCAGCAACCCAGTGGCTAGCTGCCAATTCAGACTTTACTCACACAAAACAAAGATTAGACTGCAAGCATTCCGATAAAACAGGCAGAGTTTTTCAACAATACAAGGATTAATCCAAATGCAGTCCGATAAAGCAGGCAAAGTCCAGTAACGCAGAGATCATGGAGTATTTCCAGTTTTTGCTCGTCACAAACTGAACCAGCCACCACACCCACATTTATACCCTGTGGGGTGTGGTCCAGTGACTCAGCTAAACTCTGGCACGCCTTCCCCTCTGCTGCGCACGCTTCTCCCTGCGCCTCTGTCGAGGGTCCAGCCAGCACTTATCTTCCTCGTCACTGTCCACCTGTGGCTGCGGGGACGTGCTTGGCTCTGAGCCTATCGTTTGGCCTTTGGTGTCCTCCGGAGGCATTGCCAGAGAGGAGGGTCCTGGAGTGGGAGGCCTTGCCAACTCCTCTCCCTCACTCAGAGTCTGCATCTGTCGATAGCCCAGGCTCAGGCAACGGAGCCACAACAGGCAGCAATAGATTGGGAGTGGGGCCAAATAAAAGGTAAGAATAATGTGGGGGGGCGGGGGGGCGCAGAACTGGTTTGGTGATGTCATATCGTCACCGCTACCAGCTCGGTGGAACTGGGAGGAACCCACCACTGATGTCACCTGAAAGATTGGCAAAAATGTTTAAAGACAAATCAATCAAATGTTGGAAATGCTGCAAACACCAGGATCGTGTTATCATATGTGGTGGACATGTATAGAAGTGAAAAAATATTGGGCAAGAATTTGAATGTGGTTGGAGAAGATGACTCAGCAACACATTGATTTAAAACCTGAATTGTTCTTGTTGGGTATCTTACCAGGAAAATATAGTAAAGAAAATGCATGTTTGATTATTCATGTAATAACTGCGGCTAGAATTGTATTTGCACAAAATTGGAAAATTGAAGAAATCCCTAAAGATGAAAAAATGATTAAGAAAATATTAGATTGTGCAGAAATGAGTAGATTAACACTAGCAGTTAAAGGGAAGGAAGAATCTGATTATTATAATATATGGGGGTTATTTTATCATTGGTTAGAAAATGAATATGGATAAAAACTATAAAATTAAATAATCTAGGAAAAGAAATGTTATATTAGGAGATATGTTAAGTTGTAATGTCAAAATAAGAATAGATGTATATAAAGAATTCGATAATAAACTACAACTATTATGACAAAAAAATTGAAATCAAGACGTGCTGATCAATGAAAGATGAAATGTTTGTTGTAAAGGGAAAAATAAAAACTTTTACAGAGGATCACAAACAATGGACAATTTTCCACCTCCGTTTTATTTTGAAAAGTTTCCCAGTGTTTAGAAAACTCTTGGGTGGAAAGTATTAGACAGATGAAGGAATTTCCATTTTATGAACTGATTTAACTTATTTGCTTATTTGTTCCCTGTGACTATCATTAAGTGTTGTACCTTATGGTTTTTGACGAATGTATCTTTTCTTTTTGTACACTGAGAGCATTTCCACCAAGACAAATTCCTTGTGTGTCCAATCACACTTGGCCAATAAAGAGTTCTGTTCTGTTCTGTTCTGTTCTGTTCTGTTCTGTTCTGTTCTGTTCTATTCTATTCTATTCTATTCTATTCTATTCTATGACTATTATTAAGTGTTGTACCTTATGATTCTTGATGAACGTATCTTTTCTTTTATGTACATTGAGAATGCATGCACCAAGACAAATTCCTTGTGTGTCCAATCACATTTGTCCAATAAAGAATTCTATTCTATTCTAAAGAATGAATAAGAATAGTAGTTTAACAGTAACTTTAACAACATACTACAAGGAGGTGAAATTGAAGAATGGCTAACAAAACCTACCTGATAATGGAAGATACAACAAAAGGGGCAGCACGAGGCAACTACAGGCTAATTAATAAGCCTAATACAATACAATACAATACAATACAATACAATACAATACAATACAATACAATACAATAATACAATACAATAATAAAATAAAATAAAATAAATAAAATAAAATAATAAAATAAAATAAAATAATAAAATAAAATAATAAAATAAAATAATAAAATAATAAAATAATAAAAATAATAAAAATAAAATAATAAAATAAAATAAAATAATAAAATAAAATAAAATAAAATAAATAAAATAAAATAAATAAAATAAAATAAAATAATAAAATAAAATAAAATAAAATAATAAAATAAAATAAAATAAAATAAAATAAAATAAAATAAAATAAAATAAAAAAAATAAAATAAAATAAAAATAAATAAATAAAAAAAAAATAAATACCTGCTGATCAACAACTTTCAAATTACTAACTGGTGTGATAGATGATGCAGTCCAACAGCATCTAGTTGAAAACAAGTTTTGAATGTAGCATGGACTGATCACAGGAAGACATTCGACTCCCTGCCACATGGTTGGATAACCAAGTGCCTAGGAATAATAGGAGTCAGTAGAAACATCAGCAGCTTTGTGCAAAGACCAAGGCCACCATGGCAGACACAATTGCTGGACCAATGAGGATAGAATGGGAGAGCTTAACATCATGAAAGGATGTTGGCTACCAAACAGGCCATGGCTACCAAACATCAAAAGCATCTACCGGACTATTCCACCCTTTTTTACATGAACAATTTGAAGTTATATGGAAAAAACATCATCTGAAGCAGAATCGCTGCTTAACACTGTCTGTATATACAACCAAGATATTGCAATGGAGTTTGGACTGGACAAATATGCCATTCTTGCCATGAAATGGGGGGGAGGGATATTTTATTTATTTTATTTTTATTTATTTTTATATGCCGCCCTTCTCCGGAGACTCAGGGCGGTTTACAATGCGTTAAGCAATAGCCTTCATACTTTTGTATATTTTATACAAAGTCAGCTTATTACCCCCACAAACCGGGTCCTCATTTTACCCACCTTAGAAAGGATGGGAGGCTGAGTCGACCTTGAGCCTGGTGAGAATTGAACTTGCAGTAATTGCAGGCAGCTGGATGTTAAATGCTGCTTTAGTAGGAAGCATTAGCCTCCTACGCCACTCAGGCTCCTAGTGAATAGTGAAAACTGACAGAATCCAGGGGTGACATCCTACCAGTTCGGGCAAACCGCTAGGGATTATTGCCATCAGTTTGCCGAACCGGTAGTAATCACCCCTCGTTGGCCCCACCCACGCCCGGACGCTCCCCTCTCCCATCCGCTCGATATTCCACAGAATTCAGTGTTAAATGCAGCAGAGAGAATGCTAACTTTTCTCCCTCCATTCAGAACGGAACTGCTGCAGCCTGTCCCTTTTAAGGTAGTCCCCAGGAGGGAGGGGCACAGGGGACGGGGAGCATCTGGAATGGAGCCATTTTCATGAAAGGCAGGAAAATGGGGAAGGGGATTTTCCTGTCTGTCATCCATTCCTCAATCTCAGCACAGGCTGAGGGAAGAATGGTAGGTAGGAATATTCCCCTCCCCATTTTCCTGCCATTCGCGACAAGGAGTGGCGGGGAGGGGCCGATGAGGAGCCCCTCGATCTGATGCCGAGTTGGCCATGCCCACCCAGTCACATGACCTGGTGAGCCTGGTGGCGTAGCTGATTAAGCACTGTTACAGTGCACCAGCTGCCTGCAATTACTGCAAGTTCAAATCTCTCCAGGCTCAAGGTTGACTCAGCCTTCCATCCTTTCTAAGGTAGGTGAAATGAGGACCCAGTTTGTGGGGGCAATAAGCTGACTTTATATAAATATACAAAAGTATGAAGGCTATTGCTTAACGCATTGTAAGCCACCCTGAGTCTCCGGAGAAGGGCAGCATATAAATCAAAATAAAATAAAATTTAAAAAAATGACCTCCCCACAACAAGCAAGCCACGCCCACAGAACCGGTAGGGGAATTTTTTTAATTTCACCACTGACAGAATCAAGATGCCCTGTGCAAATAATATTAAGAATCTGGATGAAGATGATCACTATAAATACCTGGGCATCCTTCAAGCTGACAACATCAAGTACCATGAAGTCACGAAAAAGATTAGAAGTGAATACATTGAGAAAATCCCAAAGGGAGGGAAGGAAGAACCTTCTCTCTTTTTGTCTTTTTCTCAGCTGACAAGGATGAATTCTCTTGAAGATGGGTAATGCAATGTTGTCTAAAATTAAATCTTGTTACGTACAAGAATGACGCATGCCTTTGCTTACGATTTCCCAGAAGTTTGAAGCACAATGGTTCAAACGGTCTATTCATTTTTGTTGACTCAACTGACTTTATCAAAATGCAGGACATCAATATACAAAAAATAAAATAAATGCAAATGCAAATATACATATATATATAAGAACAGTCTCTCCCCACACCCCATCAACTGTCTTTCTGGTTGTGCTGAGTTGCCACAACTTCAGCCAGCATGGATTTAGTCCAGTCCTAGCTAAGAGATGGGGGAGGGATGGAAGCCTAATATGTTTGGAGGCACTGAGTTGGACAAGTTGTCCTACATTCAAAAAGCATTCCCAAGTGTGGAGAGCTTTGCTTCAAAGAATGGAGGCAATCAAGCACTTTCATTTTTAAAGTAACGTAAGACTATCCAAAAGTGAAACCATAGAACATAGTTAGCAAAAAGAAAACATTTCAAAAGACGAACTTTCAAATGGCCTTGTACTGTGGGATAAAACCACAAGGTGTTGTGGCCCGCCAGCAGCCTGCGCGGATCGTGGCTGATCCCGACGACAAGGAGGCTGGTGTGATGTCGCGCCAGTAGCCTGCGCAGCTGGCTGCTGGCGCGACACAGGGGGGGCCACACAGGAGGGGGGGAGAGAAGAGTGTGTTGTGGCCCGCCAGTGGCCTGCGCGGATCGTGGCTGATCCCGACGACGAGGAGGCTGGTGTAGTGTCGTGCCAGCAGCCTGCGCAGCCGGTGCTCACGTCGGACAGCGAGGAGGCCGAAGAGGATGTGGTGCCAGAGGCAGAGACTCAGCCAGGGCCTTCAGAACCTCCAGAGGCTCCTTCAAGTGGAGAGAGTGAAGTGGAGGAGCCTCTTCTCAATGCTCGGCACCCAGGGCTGCCAAAAGGCAGGAGTGGCTACTTAGGAGGAGGAGGTCTCCTCGAGAGTAAGGCTTGAGGATAATTGGCCACTCCCTTAGCCTATTTAAGTCACACGCCGTTAGTAAGTTTCTTGCTAGAAGCAACTTGTAATTATCATCAGTGCATTTTTGGAAAAGTCTTGGTTTATTCTTGCTACTTAATAAATTTGATAAGGACTGTTGGTATGTGTCAATATCCTTGGAAATCCGGAGCTGGGGCAGAACCCAAGGCTTTTGAATTGGAAGAGCTAGGAAAAATGTTTAATCTTACAGAGTTGGCTCTGGAATAGTTCTGGAAAAGCATGCGAATGTTTTGTGATTCGCTAAGTGCCACCTATTTAAAATGATTATGTATCAGTACAGTTATGGCTTCCAAGGGTGGCTTATTCCAGCTTCTCATCCTCTTCTTCTCATTGCTTTCAATGGATAGTATGTATGTCGGACATTCCCACTGAGATACTAAGAGCTGCAATCCAGATTCGACCCTCCATTGCCCAACCGCCACTCCCTTTTGCTTGCTTTGTTTTTTTTCTAATGTCTTACAATGGTTGGAGTTTTTAAATGGCAATTGCTCGTTTGAAGAAAACCATTGAAATCTCCTGTAGTGGGTTCCAGGATCAGGCCTTTTCTAGAGAGAGTAGAACAATTTATTTATATTATCAAAGTGTACCACAGACTTTGTTTCGTGTACTTTGAAAGCCATTCAGAAAGATTATCTCTGCATATGGAAGGGAAGGTCCTTAATTAAAGCAATCAACATGCTAATGGAAAGGGTGGAATAAAGGCTGAGAATAAAAGCTAATGGTAAAATTATGTTGGCAGTGGTTTTTAATGGAACATTTACCTCCTTGCCTTTTGTTCAAATCAGATGAGTCATTTAAAATGACTACTTTCAGAAATTTATATATAGATAGTTAGCGTGATCTGTTGGCATTAAAGACTCACCTCCGAATTCTGGAAAGTCCAGATGTTACATTTCTTAACTAGAGCGTGGAAACTTCAGTGTGACACACACGCTAGAAAAGTAAGATTTGTAACTGAACAAGAGCGGAGTTTGAAAAAAATCTTGCACAGATTGTAGAGAGTAATTTAGATGCTACCAGATTATTAAGAAAAAAAGATGTGTGACATTATAAGTGTCCCCTATGTATTGTATAGGGAGGTGGTGGCTCAGTGGCTAAGACACTGAGCTTGTCAATCAAAAGGTCGGCAGTTTGAATCACTAGTGCCGCGTAATGGGGTGAGCTCCCGTTACTTGTCCCAGCTTCTGCCAACCTAGCAGTTCGAAAGCACGTTAAAAAATGCAAGTAGAAAAATAGGGACCACCTTTGGTGGGAAGGTAACAGCGTTCGGTGCACCTTTGGCATTTAGTCATGCCGGCCACATGACCACGGAGACGTCTTCGGACAGTGCTGGCTCTTCGGCTTTGAAACAGAGATGAGCACCGCCCCCTAGAGTCGGGAACGAGTGGCCCCTATGTGTGAGGGGAACCTTTACCTTATGTATTGTATCATGCACTGAATTCTCCATACAATATTGGATGCTTTTCTGTCATACTGTAACTGTATTGTCTGAATTGCAAGAAATGTCAGTAAATTAGGTGGCTCAGGGTTTTTTTTTCCCCCCTGAAAAACAAATCCAGTTCCTGGATTTGCGAGAGGGCTCGCAATCTGGGTGTCCTCCTGGACGCACGGCTGTCTTTAGAAGAGCATATGACAGCCATGGCCAGGGGGGCCTTTTATCAGGTTCGCCTGATTTGCCAGTTGCAGCCCTTTCTGGACCGGGACGCCTTGCGCACGGTCACTCACGCCCTTGTTATCTCCCAGCTGGACTATTGTAATGCTCTCTACATGGGGCTCCCCTTGAAAAGCACTCGGAGGCTCCAGCTGGTCCAGAATGCGGCCACACGGGTGGTTATGGGCGCAACCCATTGTGCCCACGTGACACCCCTCCTGCGCGAGCTGCACTGACTCCCAGTGGTCTTCTGGGTGCGATTCAAGGTGTTGGTCACCACCTTTAAAGCGCTCCATGGCACAGGACCCGGGTACGTTCGAGACCAACTTCTGCCACCAATAGCCTCCCATCGGCCAGTTCGCTCCCACAGAGAGGGTCTCCTTAGGGTGCCATCGGCCAAGTTATGTTGGCTGGCAACACCCAGGGGGAGGGCCTTCTCTGTGGGAGCCCCAGCCCTGTGGAACGAACTGCCCCCGGAAATACGTAAGATCTCCGACCTCCGGGTGTTTCGTTGTGCACTCAAGACCCTGTTGTTCCGCCAGGCTGGTCTATCAACATAACAATTTTAAATTGGGTTTTAAATTTCTGGAGTTTTAAATCGAGCCGAATTTATTTAATAATTTTAAACTATTTTAACTGATGTTGTCTTGTGTTTTTAATAGGCTGTACTCCGCCCTGAGTCCTTCGGGAGAAGGGCGGTATAGAAATAAAATTATTCTTATTCTTATTCTTAACCTTCTTTCAGGAAATATTTTTATAGACAAGGAAGAAAAAGCACTTTTGGAAAAAGGCCACAGGTGTGCTAGTTAGAAATACATCCATAAAAATCCTTTTTAAAAAAACATAGCCGCAGAATTTTTCAGTGCTTAAAATCTTCTTTTCCCTGACAAATTAAGGTCCCTCTTCAACACCTGTTTCTTGGGTGGAGCCCCAAATAATAATTACTTCAAAGTACAGCCATGTTAATTTGAATGTGTTTAGGAGGAACCCAGTTGTAGAACTCAATCCCTTTTCTTAAATGCTTGTTTGAATTTTAATTTGCCATACATATATTTAAAAAAATGTTGCCTGTTAGAATCATCTTCACTTCTTCTGGTAACTCATCTGGTTTCTGGCAGTCCCAAAGGTGCCTTTTCAAGAGGCAATTGGACTTTCTTGTTTTTTCTTTGAAGAGGTTTTGCTTCTCATCCAAGAAGCTTCTTCAGCTCTGACTGGATGGTGGGAAATGGAAGGATTTATACTCCTTGCAGACCAACTGTCTGCAACTGGTTATTTGCATTCTTTTTAGAGAGCCATTGAGGTCGCTTGGACATTTATTTGTGTCCTCAGGGTCTCCTGAGCGGTGAAAATGGGTGTGGAGCTTTCTTGGAACTGCTGAAAGGACTGTGTTGTAGACTGGAGTTAGATGATGTCATATCTCTCCCCGCTGTTGAGAGAGGGCTGCTCGATTTTGATAGATGGCCTTTTTAACCTAGCGGTCCTCTTTCAAATCAGTGGTCCTCTGTCCAAAATGTGGACTTTGCTGTCTTCAAAAGACTGGCCTTTGTCTTTTAAATGCAGTAAATCTTGTCCTGATGGGTTTGTTCTCCTATGTTGGGCCATGCGATTATGAAGTGGTTGTTTTGTTTCCCCAATGTTCAGATCTGCACACGACTCACTGCATTGAACTGCATATACCTTGAAAAAGCATCTTTGGGACAACCATGACTTGGATGTCCAAGAATCTCCATAGACATCTGGTTTCTGGTAGTTTCAACCCACTGGTACTTCCAAACTCCATTCCCTCATCTACACAACCACCCTTTAGATAGATGAAGATTACAATCGTAATTCCTCTCAGTCCTCCTTTCTGAAAGCCAAACACAACCAACTCCTTTCATCATTGTTTATAGGACCCGATTCCTAGTCCTTCACTATTGAGGTAGTCCTATCCTATTTAAGGGATCAGTTTGAGATACTCTCCACCCCATCACTAATAACTTTTCTACATTAGCTAGTCCAGGGCACGCTTTTCCTAGGCTGAATGGGAGCATCCCCCCCCCATTTATCTGGATTTTATCCTCATTAATACATCCCCAAATTACCATTTTAGCAACTGCGTCATGGCCTTAGCTCATGTGGTAAGATGTCGCCTGGAATATTTCATTATTTGAATGTATCGTATTTTTCGGAGTATAAGACACACCGGACTATAAAATGCACCTACTTTTTTTGGTGACGAAAACAAGAAAAAGAAATCTGCCTCTGCCTCCAAGCAATTTTGCCTCATTGCAGCAAACAGCCTGCTTTACTTTCATTTTCGTTTTCAGCATAGTTTGATTAGCACAAGGGGGGGGGGGAAATCTGCTCCAGCAATTTACCTCCTTGCAGCAAGCAGCAGAGGCCCGGAAGGCTGATCCAATCAACTTGTGCTAATTAGGCTGTGCTGAAGCTGAAATGGGCTGTTTCTTCTTGCTGTTTGCTGCAAGGAGGTAACTGCTGGGAGGCAGAGACCAAAGGGTGGGGGCCAGTGGGTGGGCGGGGCTACATTTGGTGTATAAGATGCACCTAAATTTTCACCTTTTGGGGGGGGACAGATGTGTCTTATACGTCAAAAAATACGGTATGTTATTTTTACCCAAATAAACAAAAGATCCATTATCCCCAAATTTTTAATATGTCAACTGAAATACTCTAAAATAGTTTTAATATGGTGTTAAATCCAACTTCATACTCATCAAACTTCTACAAGGCGCATGTTGTGTAACTCCTTCCTTCTTCACACCATGTTAAGAATATTACAAAGAGTGAATTTGCATGATCCCCTTTCCCCATCTGTTCTCTTTTTAGAAAAGATGTATGTTTCTTATGTATGTTCTGGCACAAATTACGCTTCCTGTGTCCCAGGTAGATTCCTGAAAGTGCTTATTTATTACATTTATTTATTTATTTATTAAATTTTTATGCCGCCCTTCTCCCAAAGGACTCAGGGCGGTGCACAGCCAAAAAATAAAACCAACAAATATATAAAAGTTAAAAAAAAACAGTTTAAAAAACATATTAAATAATTTGGCCGCCACGTGTTAAAAACAGAAACAACCCGTTAAAATCTAATATTTAGGCCAGCCCAGTTTGATGAAATAATAGCGTCTTGAGGGCCCGGCGAAAGGTGCGTAGGTCAGGGATCATACGTTATCTCCGGGGGCAATTCATTCCAGAGGGCAGGTGCCCCCACAGAGAAGGCTCTCCCCCTGGGGGTCGCCAGTCGGCATTGTTTGACCGACGGCACCCAGAGGAGTCCCTCTCTGTGGGAGCGTATTGGCCGGTGGGAGGCTCTCGGTGGCAGAAGGCGATCTCGTAAGTACCCCGGTCCTAAGCCATGGAGCGCTTTAAAGATGGTAACCAGCACCTTGAATCGCACCCGGAAGACCACCGGAAGCCAGTGCAGTGTAGAGCCAGGACAATATTCTGACCTAAGCCTCCCAAGATCATGACGCAAACTCCTCGTCCCGATAAAACCTCCTTTATTTAGGTTAAAGGGAAATTCCTCTCCAGCAAAGTCCCGGCAAAAAGTCTTTCGTGAGATTTCACAACTACAGACCTTTATCAAGTTTGGAGAGTTGCCAGACCGATATCTTCGAAATGCCACGTTGTAGCAGCAATTACTTGGCAAGAAGTCAGGAACAGATCTTCACCCTAATGAATCGAACTAATTGTCTCCTGGAAACTGCCCTCCCCTTCGCTCCTCTTTATTCCCTATGGGAAGGGCCATTCACTGTCGACCAGTGGTGAAATGTAAAATTGGTTACTATCGGTTGTGTGGGTGTGGCTTGGTTGGGGGAGGGGTTAATGTGACTGGGTGGGCATGGCCAACTTTTTTTTTAACTTTTAAAAGCATTTTTTTCTACAGCCTTAAGAGGTTGCAGAAAAAAAAATGCTTTTAAAAGCCTCTGACGATCAGGCAACTCAGCTGGGATCGCCAGAGGCTTTTAAAGGCATTTTTTTTCTACAAAAAAAATGCTTTTAAAAGCCTCTGACGATCCCAGCTGAGCCACACGATTATCAGAGGCTTCTTCTTTTTTTTTTACTTTTAAAAGCATTTTTTCAGCAGAAGAGGTTCTGGAAAAAATGCTTTTAAAAGTTTTTTAAAAAAAACAGCCTCTGATGATTGTGCGACTCAGCTGGGCATTGGGGGGGGGGCCGCAGGGATTTTTTGCTACCGGTTCTCCGAACCACCCGCCACCATCGCTACAGGATGAAACGATCCGGTCCAAACCGGGAGCATTTCATCCTTGCTGTCGACCTGTGCCTTTACTCCCGAGTCAGCCCTTGATCCTTAGCTGTTCCCTTCTCCTGGCAGCTCTGCGCATGTGCACATTGGGAATCCGGCTCCAGCTATTCTTCTGCCTCACTGATATCTGACTCCGAAGGCAGCTGATAACTGTCGGACGGCCCTGGCCCCCTCTCTGCCTCCAATGCAGAGCCCTCATCAGAACCTTTCCCAGACTCCAGGACTGGCCCATGTTCCTCCCCAACCTCACTGCCTGAGTCTGCCACCAGCTCCACTGGCTGCTGGTGGGCCACAATAGAAAGTTACAACTGAGCTGTATTGACGCATAACAGGTACTCATTAACAACACAGGTAGTACTCGATTTAGGATGACAATTGAGCCCTACATTTCTGTTGCTAAGTGAAACAGTTATTAAGTGAGTTTTACCCTATCACAACCATCCTTGCCACCGTTGTTAAGTGAATGACTGCAGTTGTGAAGTCACTAACATGGTTGTTAAGGGAACACGGCTTCCCTATTGATTTTGCATATCAGAAAGTCGCAAAATGTGATCGTATGACAACGGGACACTTCAATTGTCATAAATACACACCAGTTGCCAAGCGTCCAGAATTTGATCACGTGATTCTGCAACAGTCGTGTGGAAAAGGAAAAAAAAGGTCTTGTCACTTTTTTTCAATGCTGTTGTAACTTCAGTCACTAAATGATTGATTGTAAGCCAAGGTCTATCTCAGGGATCCTCAAACTTGGCAGCTTTAAGACTTGTGGACTTCAACTCCCAGAATTCTCCAGCCAGCTATGCTATGGCTGGAGAATTCTGGGAGTTGAAGTCCACAAGTCTTAAAACTGCCAAGTTTGAAGACCTCTGGTCTACTTGTACAAACTTCTCTTCTAGATCGCAGACAATCTTCACAATCACAATGTTACCTAGCTAGGGTAATGAAATATGCAAGCTCAGAGAGCACCAAGGACCCCTCATTTCAACTCTGAGCTACAAATATTCTCCTTTATTAGAATCACAATCATTTTACCCATCTACCAAATGAAGGCAATAATTTACAAGCAAGTGTTCTCCAAAACTAACTGATTTTTTCCATTTTTAAAGGAGGGTTGAATTCAACCCGTGCTCCATATTCCCCTACCATCTTCTTGCTTCAAACGCTCTACTATCATCCCAGTGCCGAAGAAGCCCACACCAGAACAACTAGACACAAGGACAGTTTTTTCCCAAACACCATCACTCTGCTAAATAAATAATTCCCTCAACACTGTCAAACTATTTACTAAGTCTGCACTACTATTAATCTTCTCATCGTTCCCACCACCCATCTCCTTCCACTTATGACTGTAATTTTGTTGCTTGTATCCTTACGATTTATATTGATATTGTTTCCTGATTGCTTATTTGTACCCTATGGCTATCATTAAGTGTTGTACCTTATGATTCTTGACGAACGTATCTTTTCTTTTATGTACACTGAGAGCATATGCACCAAAGACAAATTCCTTGTCTGTCCAATCACACTTGGCCAATAAAAAAATCTATTCTATTCTATTCTATTCTATTCTATTCTATTCTATTCTATTCTTCTATTCTATTTCTATTCTATTCTATTCTTCACTACAGGTAGTCCTCAACAACTGCAATTGACCCCAAAATTCCTGTTACTAAGTGCATCTTGCCCCATTTCACGACTTTTCTTGACTTGGTGATTAAGTGAAATCACTGCAGTAGTTAAGTGAGTAACCTGGTTGTTAAGTGAATCCGGCATCCCCATTGACTTTGCTTGTCAGTCGGTCACAAAAGGGGATCTCGCATGAGCCCGGTATGCTGCAATATGACTCAGTTGCCAAGCATCTGAATTTTGATCGCGTGACAATGCTTCTGCAAACGGCCCGTAAATTCCACTTTTTCAGGGCCACCGTTGAAACGGTTGCCAAACGAACTGCGTTGTAAGTCTAGCGTGCTAGTCCACACTTCTCAAGGATGGGCCTTCAGGGCTGAGCTGAAAAGCTCAACAGTCTTCCTTGGGAGGAAGAGGAAGGTGGAAGGCGGTAAGCTCTCCTCTCCTCTTTCCCAAGTTCCTACTCAGGCCGTTTGCTTTGTGAGCGTTTGTCTTCAAAACCAGTGAGGTAATCCACGGGAAAGCTGGCGCTTTGAGAAGTGGGTGGTCTCTGCAGATTGGAGGCGCTCTCTCGTCACCCTGTGCATCTCTCACCCAAGTCCAAGCCAGATCCTGCAGCTGGAGCAAAGGCAGGCCAGACTGTCCCCGGCCCATTGCTTCATTTCTCACTTGAGTGGCCTTCTTTGGTCGCTTTTCAACTGGCCACTTTCTATCGGCTTCATTACACCACCGCTCCGTTTTGTCATGTAAATGGGGAAACTGGGGGGCGGGGGGGAAGTTTTTCTTTTGGCCTTGTCTACGGAAGAATGCCGAGAGGTATTCAAAACGTATTAACACAAATCAATGGCACCAATAAAAGCAAGATCTCCTTAGCAACATAATCTTGATTGCAAAGAGAGAACTGAGAGCATTTAGCAGAACAGTAGTCCGCACGGAATACGCATTTGTCTGGAAGAATGTGGCACAAAGCCTAAAAAGAGAGAGAGAGATGCTGGAGAAGAAGAAGGGGAAAAAGAAACCCCCCGAAATTAACTCACACTGAACAGTTACTTTTTTTTTTTTTTTTAAAGAAGCGCACAATTGGCTACATTAAATCTATTCTGCTTAGCAACATTGTATCATACTGCTTTGCAAACCGAAAATTACAACACCCTGCACGGTTCAGGGTAGCTCCAGGGTATGGTTTTTTAATTATACATATAAAGAGACTGTTAGCTGGGTTTTCTTGCCGGTTCTTTTTTTTTTTCTTTTTTAAAGGCAACATCTAAAGACCCTCTAAAAACCGTAACGTGCACACCAAGAGTTTAATGCTAGATTTTGGAAATGCTGAAGATAACTTAATTTCAGATGCCCTTGGACTTCTGCTAAGGAGATCCCTGTGTTTAAAAACATTCAAAGGTCTAAAGTTTTAGATAGTAACTGGCAGTAAAAGCTTTTGTTGAGGCTTGTGTTTGATTACGTACTTATTCACGTTTTCTAGCTTGGAAGTCAGAATTTGGCAAACTCTCACCTATGAATTAATTTTACCTGTCTTCTAAAAAAAATTTTCAACACAATTTTCCTGGCAGGATGGAGCAGCATGTGGCGAAACCTAGGTTTAAGAAAAAGAACAGGAAACTAAATGGTTCTTAGGAAAAGGAAGATACTTTCTTTTTTTTAAAAAAAAATTACTTTCAAGGCCACCCAATCAGAATATCCTTCTTTGAATTTTTAACATACATACATTTTTCAAAATTGAAGATACTCACAGCCTTGCAGTATTAATGTACATTAAATTTAGTTCCATTAATGTGCATTAAATTTCGTTGCACACCATTATGTATGAATAAGTATGAGATAAGGGAATCCTCTGTGTATCTACTGACAATAACAGCCACTGAAATTCAGCAAGGCTCAGACCTCCATTCAAGTCGGTGAGGTATCTTTCTACCAGGAAAGGACCACAGCACGGTGGTAGAGCCTCTAATTTAATTTTTGGCATCTCATTAAGGTTGGGAAGCCATGCAGAGCTCCAGCCAGACTACACTGAATTATCTGGACTAAAGGCTTAGCTGAGAAGAAGGAAGCTTCCTATGTTCTAAAGAATAAAACTGTCGATTAAAAGCATTCTGGTGAAATCATGCAAAGTTCATTCAGTTAGGAAAGGAAAACAAGTCTTTGTAAGATAGCTTCACAATTTTATTCCTTTGTAACACATAGTTTTTCTCTCGAGAGATTTCGGACTGGAATACATTATTTAAGGCTGGGTCAGGTCAGGAAAAGATATTTGATAAAGAGACAAAAGTTATGAAATGTTGGCGAGTGGATAAACTTAAAACAACCATATCAGATTGGTTTTAAAGTGTATTTTGTGCGTTTTAAAAACCCACCCTATGAATCGTTCTTTCCATGTCTTTGAATATACACACATTATCAAATACATGTTTTAAAGTACTTTAAAAGCATTTTTTTTTCCAGGAGAAAGGAGATTAACCAATGCTCTTATTTTATTAAGACATCCGGTTTTATCAGACCTCTATATAATAAGCTGTAAATAAAATTGTATTTCAGCTAACATTGATTCACCTCCTATCTTTTACACGAAGCTTTTTATTGGCCAGGGATAGATGTATTTCATACTAATGCTCTAAAATATATTAGAATATTACGATTAATTCCAGATTGAAATGATTTTCCACAAATAGTCAAATGTGCCCTGTTTATTTAGAAAAATCAACAGTGACATACAATGAGGACAATCCAGAAGGCCACAAGTGTAGAGCTCCCATTAGCTGGGTTAAGCGGCATGGCTGAGATCCAGAAAAGAAAACCACCACTACACAAACACATGCCCTCTTTTAAAAAGTCCTCTCTGAATAGCAGACCACCAAACTGGATTAAGAAATGGTTTTTGAAATTCTACTTCCAAGTGTTTGCCATTTTGCATGAGATGGGAGGCTACTCTTGAATTGACAAGTTGGATTCTTTGAGAGTACTTATAATGAAATGAGACCACCTTTCATTCAGAAGGGCTTTCTGAATTGCATTAAAATCCAACTTTAAGCGGCCTAAAGATTTAAGTCGATTCTGGGTTGGTTTATTCAGAAATAAGTCCTGCAGTGGATTGCTCTTCTGCTGAATGTACTTTAAAATAGAAGTATATTATCATAGTATATTTGACTGTTAACACTCCTATCTTCAGGAATTCTGCACCAACACTTTACTGCAACGAAGGTCTTAAATAGAAAGCCCTTTCCTAATTTATCCTTGTTACCAAGGTTTTCTTGCTTCTGTTCCTTTATTTCTATTCCAAGAACTACCCAAGTTCTTGCTTGCCACCTTTTGCCTACATCTAATTGGCAACTCACTCGGTTTCTTTGTCACAGGAATGCCTTCCGAGATTGCTAAGTGGCAGTTTTACCCGTGATATGCTGAATTAAAGGGTCTGCTTTCATGTGGAAGTATGAAGAGGAAAAAGAGCTGAAGGCAAGGATAACTGGGCCCTACAGTGCGGTGGAAAATTTAATCATGTAACAGCTGCATTTCCCAACCTGATGTCTTTCACAGAGGTTACAATACCCAGAGCTGTTGGGACGGCTACCTTGCCCTTTGATTCTTTTCCGAGAGGTAATGGGAAACAGCTTCTCATTCAACTGCTACAGGAACTGACATATCTAAGGATCAAGCTATTTGGTCCAGTTTACCTGTTGATAGGTAGGGGTGAGAGAAAATACAACATGGTAGTTCCAACTCGTATAGCATTTGCAACACAACCAAGTCCCAAAGGTGCTTTTTTTTTAAGGAGGCAACTGGACTTTCTTGTTTTTCTTTGAAAACGCTTCACTTCTCATCCAAGAAGCTTCTTCAGCTCTGACTGGATGGTGAGGAATGACAACTATGACCTGGATGACTGAGAATCTCCAAATACAACCGAGACAGGCATTTGGCCGTGGGAATGCTGACCTCAGCATTCAAGCTCAGGTAGTCCACAGCATTTTTCCAGCCCAATAAACCCACTTAAATTGATCCCATGACATTTCATCATTTTCCTTTATTTGGCCTGAATTGGTGCGTGCCTTCAGAACCTAGCAGTGCCAAACCAAAACTTCCTGGTCTAGATAACTCCGTATAAAATAGTTTCATTACAACCTTAGGATAAGAAGGTCTCCAATGACCAGGAATAAAGTTATAATGTGGCAAGACCTGAGACTGTATGCTAAGAATCAGTTTTCAGCTTTACTGCAACTTTTTTTTTTTTTTTTTTTGGCCATATGACAAAAGTAATATAATTCATCAAAGGATGCTGGTGAAATTTCTGATATACAGTTTTCTCAAAATGGTTAAGAACTATGGTCCCCCCCAAACCTTGATGTCAAGCCAAAAGCCATATTGTGAAAAAAGATCTCTTACAAATACACTTTAACAAGCTAGGAATGTATCTTAATATCATTTTAACTATGTAACAATTGAGGAATTAATCAAGCAGTATACAATTCAGTTCCAGAGACATCTTCAAAGGACATTCTGTCAGTGTATTTGACAAAAGTATTAAGGCTGCATCTTTGTTTAAAGGTACATTTGAAATATGAGGTTAAATTCAAAATAAGCCAATGCAGATACCCAGAAACGAAGAATTATTTCATTTTTTTAAAAAAAAAATGTTATTCACTACCTCCTTTATATAGACAAGGCAATTTTATTCAAAACTTAACATTTTTTTTAGCAGAACATGCTCTTAGATTTCCTATCTAAGAGGAGCAATCTGGACAGCATTTAAAATTACTTTGGAAAGACGGACAGGTTACATTTAAAAAAAAAACAACTAAAAGCAGATCATGTGTGTAATGTAAAAGTTTGTTCACCTATTTGTTCGTGTAGCATTTGATCAACTTTTTGTGTGTATGTCTGTATATCATAGATTTCATGGTGCAGAATGGCATTCAGTCTCTGGACCAAATCAGCAGTTAGTGGACAAGAAACTTAAGGAAATACACATATACACATGCACGCACGCACACAAATGCTTGATTAGGCAGAGTTGTGTTTTCTTAATCCTCGAAAGAGGTTTTGATTTTCTTTATTAGCTGTCCAAATGGTTAGGGTTACATTACAGTCTTATGCTTTACTAAACATGTTCAAGACTGCTTACTCTTCAGTAAGATCACTCTTGGTACGTACAGTATAGCCTTAAACGTTTTGGGGATGATTTCCTAAAGAACATATATTTCTAAATGCAGACCTGCATAATTATAAAAGAGTTTCATTTTAAGGATTAAATTGTAAGGATTAAAGTATCAGTTCATGATACTGGGCCATCAAGGAGCCGGTGAAACACTTTTTCCTTACTTGTCTTATACCGTAAAACAAGGGTACTGACAAGCACTTAGTGGTTAGTGAGTTTCTTGCCACTGTTAGTACCTTGAGGTACATCTGGTTCAGAGGAAAATTACTTACAAGCTGGGAGAGCATCAAGTAATTTGCATATCGAAAGGCATGTGACCAGAGGATTATTTTAAACGAGCAATGTAAATGCAACATAATATTTTGAGGACCAACTGTAATTCTGTTACACTCATAAGTGACTAAATGTGAACTCTCTGAAAACTCTTTCCAAGGTTTTAGACAATAATATTATACTTTTTCTGGCCTCATTAGTCTTCATACTTCCAATATTTTTATTATCAGCTTTAATATGCATATTGCTACTGCCATGTGAGATGTAAATCTGTTATCTAATACATAGGCATGCATGAATAAATTAGCAATTTCTTAAGTTTTGTGCTTGCAACTCAAGTAAATCAACCCAGCCCACCACCCCCAGATTTCCTTAAAAATCCAGTACATACCAGTAGAGAAAAGACATGGTGGCAAATGTATATAAAGCAACCCAAATCAAAGGAGTGGACATGCTTTTTTAAAAAAATTGTTTTTGCCAAATTAACACAGTTGTATAAACAGTTATCAAGTCTACCAAGTGTATCCATGGGCGATCAGCCAACCTCAGTTGCTAAGTTCAGGGAAATCATTATTATGGAGAAGATCTAATTATTAGAGCATTTTTAAAAAGTAAGATTTTTTTCACAAGCTCACTTCGCCCTTCAATCTAAATTGAAATCCTACATCATTCTAGTGACTCTAAGCATCTGCAAAGTGAGCTTCAGCTCATGAGAATTTATGCTGTTTAACAAAACTTGTTAGCTGGACAAGATTTATTGGGTTATACCACCATCCAACAGATATTACTACCTGAGCTAGCTCAGACATATTATTTAACTAAGAGAGAAATATAATATTGGAGCAGTTCTCGTTTCATTAGTGACTTTATAACCCTAATGATAGTTGCCAAGCTATCCATGTAAAGTTCTGACTGACAAAAACTTTTGAGGAAGAAAATATTTATAAGCCAAGTTTTTCTAATGGAACAAATCAAACATTCAACCTACTCAGCAGTTATATCCATATAAAGGAGCTCTAGAATGCAGGCCAAGCTTCTTGCACATGCAAGAAATTGCCAATTTCTTTCCCCAGGAAAACTAAATAATGCAAAACGGATCGTTGGAAAGAGGTCCTACCTTCACAGAAGTAAAGAGAGAGACCCAAGAAGCGAAGGGTGAATAGCAATTTTCTCTCCACTTTAGGGACAGAGGTGAATTTTACATCTTGTGTACTTAAGACCCCACGCCAACAACACAGATATAAGGACAATAAGCCCATTCAAATCAATAAGCACACTGTGTTGGAAAACTGCCCAAGCCATCATTATTAATATTTATGTTCTAAGACATTATGGAAATTTCACAGAAGAGGAGAAAATGCTTTATATGGTTTCTTTTGTTAAGGAAAAAAGCAGATCATGAATGATAGGAAATAGTTTTGGAATACCTGAATAAAACTATATACTGTATTTTTCAGAGTAGAAGACACACTTTTTCCCCTCCTAAAAGAGGCTGAAAATTTGGCTGCGTCTTATACTCTGAATATAGCTTTTTCAAAGCTATTTTTCGCTAGCGAGCTAAGCTTTTTTTCAGTGAAGTGATCCTGCTTTGCTTGCTCCCTCCGACTCTCAGCTGTGAAGTTTTTTTTCAGCCCTAACGAGGCGCTAGCGAGTCAAGCGATCTCCGTGGTTTGCCTGCTTTTCTCATTGCTTCTCTCTCCAAAGATCAGTTGTGCTTTAGAAGTTGTTTTTTATTCCCAAGCAGGGGATAAAAACCAGCAAAATAATGTGCTGAAGCTGACCAGACTAAGGACGCTCGCCAGATGAATACCTGGTAAGCAGATTTCTCCCCCCCCCCATTTTCCTCCCCAAAAACTAAGCTGCATCTTATACTCCGGTGCGTCTTATACTCCGAAAAATACGGTACATATTTTAAAGTTCTTTCATAGGCTGCATTCATGTATCCTAATCAACCATGGGATAAACTTAGTGTGATTTTTTAAAAATCAAGTTAGAATCAGTTTTGCAGATGGGCAAAGTACTTTTGGCTTTGGGCAAATTTAATTTGTTTTTCTTCTTTTTGGTTACCCTTCTTTCTGAGGCCCAGTTAAAGTGATCCTTGGTAGGGTACAGAATCAAACCAAAAGTCAACCAGAAAAGAATCCAACCCATACATATCTGTTCATTTTCCACATTAGCTCAATCAAGGTTGCAGTCAGCAAGCCAACAACAAACCATGGTTTCAAACCCTAGTTTAATGCCCTAAAATAAACCATGATTCATTCACGCAACACGCTCAGCCCCAAACAAGCAAACTCTATCATGGCTTAAAGTAATAAGGAACCTTATTACTTCATTTTAAAGAGAATCCGGGGGTACATATGTCAAGCAAAATGCATGCCATCTAATCAAAGCCAGTTGTATTGATTTCAGTAACAGAAGGGCCTACGCAAATGCTCCGTTTGTCCCCCATTGAGATTCTGAGATTCAGAAATGCCAGACTCTGGATGAACCACAACAAGATTAGCCAATGAAAGTATATTGGAGCCACTATATGGTGTGATATGCAAGCAGAGCTTTAAATTGTCACAAAATATATTCAAAATATATTAGCAATCTGTTGTGAGTAGCGAACATTGGCAAATACACAATAAACGTATCTGTATATGACAATAAAGCAAAACACATATTTAAATGAAAAGGACTGATATTGTTGTAGTAGTGGGATAAACATTTCATTAATACAAATATTATGCAAACTGTATTTGTTGGCTATTCACATTATTGCTCTGCTACATGAAGAACAGGCCCTTAAAATATGTTATATTTCACCTACATTAAAATCCAGAAACAAATGTTTCAGAAGTAACTGCATACAACAGGCATTGAACTTAATACATGAAGATATGCGCAGCCAAGAAACTAAAAACTGGCCTGACCAAAGCATATTATTACATACTCATATTTTTTTTAAATGTTTCCTTGTGCAAACAATAAAATAAAACAGAAAGCTAACCATGTAAACATAAAATTTAAAAGTTAGAATGCAGTATTTACTCCAGACATTCAGTAAACTATTAATTCAAATAACCATTTTTTAAATTCATCCACCTGAAATACAGATGTAAAAATCAAGACATTAACGACACATCTAGCATCTGGTACAAATGCTGTTAATGTTTTACACACAAAGGCCCCAACCCAAGGGAAAGCTTCAAAATAAAGGAGAATATTAGTTGCACTTAAGTCCTAATGAAATAAATAGAACTTGAGAGCATTAGAAACCAATAAAATAGGCCCAAGTGATTTTTATGGGATTTAAATATAGCTTTCTATGGGTTGGAGCCAAACACTGTAACATTCAATAACTCAAAACTACTGAAATATTTAACAAATATATTTCTGCCCATCTTGCATCCTCGTGTACTATTCAATCGGGTAAACAATAAGAAAGCTGTTACATGGCATGAACCACAATCCTTGCTGGCTTGCACGCCGACAGACATATCACTCACTCATTCACTCTCCCCTCTCTCACAAGCACCCACACAACACATATGGAGTTGGTATAAACAAAATATCACTTTATTTTTTTTATTTTTTTCACCATGATTAAGAGATTAGGAGTAGAACCCTGGGTTCTCTTCAGTCACTTCGAATCTCTTAACCACAGGAAGATTATCTACCGTTGTCCATGCAGCAGCCCTCTTAGGAAATACTAGTCAATTTTACAGTCCTGAGCAGGATTAGCCATTAGACACCTGCAAATCTGCGACTTAAGTCTTCTAGTGGAGAAATAGCAATCCATGTTCAAGTTTCTGGAGGAGGAACATCTTCTGAGCAGACAGGATTTTTTTTTTTCCAAGATACAAGAAAAGGAATGGATGCTAGGGCTATGAAGGAATACTGCTTGTTGGCTCAGAAGAGACTGGTTTTACATCCCAGAGAGGAGGAGAGGGGGAAAAAAATCTGATACAAACAGATATTGTCATCAGCCAAATATGGTGAGATTTAGATGTAGAGATGCAAGTGCATAGGTTAAAAATGATTGCCAATTTTCATGTCTATCTTGGGGTTAGAATACTTATAGCTATTTTCATTTGTATATAATAGCTATGCATATATACATATAGACACACACACATGTATGTATGTGTGTGCATATTCAAACACATACCCACACATATTACCCATACCTCAAGACCAGGGTTCATTAACAGAAAGGGGGAAGGTAATAATTTAAATCACACAGAATGCTATGTGCCAAATTTGACAAAATGAACTTTGAACATGTTGTTCAAAAAAAAAAAAAAATCGGAAAGAAAAAGAACGAAGAACACCACAAGATCCTGTAGAACCAACTCTGTATCATTACGAGGAGAGCACCAAGGAAGGCACCATTGGAAATGAAACATACTCAGGAAGTCTCTAGGTAAAGCAAATGCTAATCTGGTTGGAAAATTGGTGTCTTTGGTAAAAATTCTATAAGAATGACCTGTTAAAACAGAAAGAGAAAGAAAAAATGAATTATGGACAGCATTGTTATTTTCAAAGTTTCTTAGCAGACGTTTTCAGCATGACAAGGCAATAACCCATAGCCAGGATCCAAATGACTATAGGCAAAGCCAAGAGAGCTTTTAATTTTGCTTTTATGCTGCTCCCTTATTGTACATAAGCAATTGTTTTTGAATTTCCTCCCGGTTTAAAAACATTTTTGCAACTGACATGTATATGGTCGGGAATAAAGGAAGTTACTTTTTCCTAAGTTAAATCTATTTGTTTAAGTACCTCATTTTTCGATCTATAAAACGCACTTTCCTCCCCACCACAAAAGAGGGTGGAAATGTCTGTGCGTCTTATAAAGCAAATGTTGCCGAAGCCCCGCCCACCCACCGGCCCCCACCCTTCGGCCTCTGCCTCTCAGCAATTTACCTCTTTGCAGCAAACAGCAAACAGCCTGGTCAGCTTCAACACAGCCTGATTTAGCATGAGCATCTGATTGGCGGTTGGATCGGCCTCCTAGAATACCGCCAGGAGGTATTCCTGTTCCAGGCTGCGGAGATTACCGCTGCCTCTGCGCATCCCATTTTCAGCCTCCACGTGCCCCCCTTTCGGCCTCCACACATCCTGTTTTCGGCCTCCGTGTGTCCCATTTTTGGACCATTCTAGGTGGTGAGGATCACCGCCGCCTATCGCCGCTTGGTGGTAATTCCCCCATCTGGAACGGGCCGAAAACAGGACACGGGGAGGCCAAAAACAGGATGTGCGGAGGTCAAAAATGGGGTGTGTGTAGGCGGCGATTGCCGCAGCCTGGAACAGCTGATCAGCAGTATTTCGGGAGGCCAATCCAACTGCCAATCAGCTGCTCGTGCTAAATCAGGCTGTGCTGAAGCTGACCAGGCTGTTTGCTGCAAGGAGGCAGAGGCAGATTTTTTTTTCGTTTTCCTCCCCAAAAGCTAGGAGCGTCTTATAGTGCGAAAAATACAGTAAGTAGTTTGCGTTTTTCTTCCTAGGGCTGAGAGTGAGTAGTCCAAAGTCAGCCAGCTGGCTTCGTGACTAAGGCAGGACTGGAACTCATGGTTTCTAGCCTGCTTTCTAGTCTGATGCCTTAACCACTACCCTGAACTGGATCTCCTATCTGTTTTAACTATCTCAGCATGTTTTCAGCTGCACAACATCTCTCCAAGGCCAATGAAATATATCTTACACATCGATTCTAGTGTGATAATTTTAGCTGGAAACAGGAAGAAGGAACCTGAGAACTCATGCATATAAAACACATCAGTTCTGCGACCCAGCTATTTTGTGCTTGCTGCTCACTTGGCAACTGTGATCCCCTCCCACTGGTTGCTTATGGTGGGTCAAATATTTCTCTTTTCTCAGTGTCCAGTGAAGAGAGGGGGATGATGGGAAGCTGAAATAATGGTAATCCTACAATTGTGAACTCCCTGAAAACATACATCTAAAGACTGAGAAACCCATATTCTATGTAATAAAGGCTGCAACAAGATAGGGCCTACTTAGAAAATGCAGGCTGTGTGTACATGCCCATTTTATCATGCCTAAAGTCTCTTTGTTGAAGAGCAACTAACCATTTTGGCACAATTAATTCTGAAGGTTAACTAAGAGGAAGAAAAATGGCTCCAGTATAAATCTATTACCATTCGACCCAAAGTAACTTCAATTACAACATCTTTCATCAATATTTTCATATTCCTCTTGGCTTCTCTTTCCCACTGGTCTCTAAAATCTACTAAGTTTCCAGTAGTAAGTTATTCATGGAAGAGGGAAAGGCAACTGATCTAAAAGAAATTCATTTTAAGAATTAGCTTGGACGGAGGGCAGCAAATATTACAACTTAATTTAGCGAAAGTACTGCCTTATTAAAACGTATATCATCACATATAGGGGAATGTGTTCTGCAATATAAAAGAACTAAAATGAAATATTAATTTTAATTGTTAACACAGTATTTATGTCTATCAGGGTAGTTAGTCTTCCTAGACAGGCCAAGTGAGCTGCTTCTTTCAGAGTATTTTATCTCCCAAGAAAATACAAATTCTGAAAATATTAAGGAATATTTGCCATATTGTTCTTGCAACAAGCATGCTCTTGTAAGACTCTTGTCTGACTGAAATGTTTACTACACCTGAAGAGATTGTCAAAGATTATGCTAAATTAAAAATGTTCAACTTCTGCATATCAATTTTATATCTGAGAATAATCTGCATAAGTATTACAATGCGACTGTACGATATTGAGAAATTGCAGAAATTTATAGATCACCTCCAGCCATCTACTGGATTAGAGGTTACCTAGAAACGGGCCCCACTGCAGTTTGGGGCTCCTTTTGCCATTCAAACATACCTTGGAGTACAAATATATGTGGCCACCAGTTAGGTATGCGTAGTAAAAGTGCAGTCTAAGTTATGCCAATATAAAAATCAATGAGTGGTGTCGTTCACTGTGTTCTCGTTTTTAATACTAAACACTGAAGTATTTTAATAGTAAATACTGGAGCTGGGCAGCATTTCATATTCAATGCTAAACTGGCACTTTGAATCAGGTAGTAGCCCTCTCATACCACCTACCAGCAACTGCTTAAAGCAGCTGCATCTTTTCTCAGGAATGGTGTGGCTGCCTCCACCACTGCAGCATGATCCTGTGAAAATAGGTATGTGGTTTATGGGAGCTGCCATCAGGGGCTGCGTGCATACTCAGGTGCCCCTCTTCAAATCTGAAAATTCTGCACAGGTGCTTTCTAAACTGACCTGAATTTTGTTGTGTGCATTACAATACTATTACAATAGGCTCAAAGGCTGGGATATTAACTTATTACCCTCTGAACATGTTACTGGAAAGCGGTAATTGTAATCAGAGTAGCTCTATATGAGCATGCAAAAAGTCTATTATTTTTTATTATGGTCTTATAAAGGCCAGAAGCTTGAAGTAATTATTAAAATAAAGTGCTGAATTCTTTACATAGCCAATCTTAAAAACCAGTGCCAAAAATTCTTTTCTTGCCTTCAATTATTGCAAAGTTATCATGTGTCTGCTATCATAAATTAACATGTTCGCTATAATAGATGATCATAAATTAACATGTTAAGTATAATAGATGTTAAAAAGAAACAGTTTGTTGAATAGAGCTACTCTGTAAAAAGGGCATTTTAGGCAGTCTTTTATGTTTTAGGCTAGATATAGGCCTTAGTATTTCCTCTTTTTCAGTGCTAACAGAAAAGATGATTTTAAGATAATTTGTAACTATTTAAGCACTGTTTTAAATCAATCTTCTAACATACTGTCTATAATGCGTGCATTGTGTTAAATAATAGACAAGATATATAATTAAAAGGCATGGATGTGTTAGAAATAGCTAAAGCAAGATACTTTTGCAGGTTCGTCTTAATTTTTTAACCCCTGCTTATATCTTAAATTTTCATAATGCTGGTATATTTTGCAATAGTATATTTGTTAGAGGGGGTTGATTTTATGACAGCCAATTCCCCTGTGTGCCCCAGAAAAATACAAAGAACAATAAAGCAGAACGATTTCGATTGCAAAGACTGCAAAAGGAAGAACTTCTGCATCTTCAGAAGGCTTTATAAAAAATATGCAAAGTTCTGTTTCAGAAGCAGGAAGAAGACCTAAACTTCCTTTCTTACAATCAAGGCTTTTAAAACATTAAAGAGTGAAGGCAGCATTTTCAGGGCTGCTGAGATATGGGAGCAGTTAAAATCTACAAAGTCTTTATAGAGTTCCTAAGCTCCAACCGCTCAGTTGAAAGGTCTTTTCCATACGCCAAGGCTTGATTAGCATTATATAAAACAGCCCACGTCTAATTCACTGCGTAACCAAAGTTGCAGTTATTCTTTTTATACAGCATTTGAAAATTTCACACCCCATCAGCACATGTGCAAGCCATTTTATCTTGGCAATTAATTTATTATTTTTTTTCCCCCTCCAAGGACACAGTGAAGCCTTGTTTTCAAGTCATTCATAACTTTATAAATCAGCCCTGCGCATGAAACCATGCATCTGTGAACCGTAGAAAATCCATGCCACTCAGGCGATTAAGCCTCCTGACACCTTTGCTGATTAATAATCGTGGAAAGAATAAGATCAGAAGCAAAATAAATGATCATTTAATAGAGAAACGCACAAAACAGCCCTTTAACTTACATATTCCATCATGTTATTCGATTCACATTTCCTTTTGCTTAGCCTCCAATGCAAGCACAGCTAGACAACGGAGAGAAAGGGGAAGAAGAAAAATGAGCGATGTTTTATTGCCGGCATTGAGACACCCCCGTTTGTCCACTTTTCATATTTGGCCTTCAACAAAAGCATCTGTTTCCATACTGAGCCACTCTAGCCCCAGCAGTACGAAGCTGCTCCCTGCAGTACTCACCTTGTGGTATAATCTATTGTTTTCCCATTCTAATAACTTCTCAATCGATCTTCGTGTCTAGAAGGCAAGTAAAAAGAATTTTTACTCCCGAGTTGCTTTAGGGGGGGGAAAAAAGAAAGTTTCTTTTGCAACCGCCTTTATGTGAAAATGTTTCGGCAGAAAAGAGACCCAGGAGGGGGAACTCAGTAATGGGTAGTTTGTTGTACTCTACTTTTACTTGCTGGGATCGTAGTAATAAGAGGTTATGTATGCTTATAAAGAGTAAAATGGAAGCAAAACAACTTTTAAGGAATATCCAAATAGTTGGAAAACTTATGAAGCTATGCATTAACAAAGGGTTTTTAGTCATTAATTCACAATCCACTGAATCTAATCTAATGGGATGCGTTTTTCAAGCAACCTACACAAGAACAAAAGGGATTTTCACATAAAACAGATACGAGTTGTAAATCTATGCTCTCTCATTTAACACATCGTGTAAAATTATGCAAAAGCATTTGATCCTTAAATCTCTTGCACCGAAATTCTCAGTTCTAAATGCAGGAATTAAATCTTCCTGCAAAACCCGCAACTTTAAACACTCGGTAAGCGTTCTGATTGAGTCGTAATAGAAATAGATCCTACTGTTTATAATCATTTGATGGCCGTGCCATCAACCACACAACAATAAGACGGGGTTTATAGTCTTTATGCATAAGGAAGGATAAATCATGACACCAGGTGTTGAGATGAGACTAGTGTTGCAGGTGCAAAGGCATGGATCACTGAGCCTTGTGGCAAATTCAACTTTGTACAGCTGCAGTTTCCTTATAAGGCAAAGAGAAGGGGGGGGGACTTGGGGGAGAGGGGGGGGGGGTGGAAAAGCATCTTGCACTTCAACTGAAACTAAACAAGAGGTGTTATAAATTGCATCCCTGAGTCCAGTAAGATTTTTTTAAAAAATTATTTAAACTTATTCTCCAAATTTACTGAGTGTTGTCAAAAAAAAAAAAAAGCAGAAAACAATATGTGAATTGTTCTATAGGCAAACATATTTGTGAGTGAACGTGTATACACACAAGTATGTATGGGCTAATATTAAAGGGGGGGAGAGATTCTATGCATTTCCAAACAATACAAATGCACAAATCTTAGTTGCGCCTAGATGGAAGAATCAACTATTACAGTTGAATTGTAAGGTTCTGTGCCATCTTTTTTTCCTAAAAAGAAGGGATTCCAGTCACCTTTTAATAGCGACGACTAAATTACCGCATTGTAGTTTTTGAAGTTCTGTTACTTTTGGCTAATACTTTTTATTTTATTTTATGAAAGACGGGGCCTGCCCTTTAACAATGATCAGCAGACCTCTCTTGTTTCTTTGTAAAGATAGCCTTTTAGAGCCTGCTCTCCTTTTAAATGAAAATAGGGCAGCAGTTATGGTCACACTTTTGTTAATTTAGTTGCCAGTCAGCTCCAAATCAAAAGAAAATAAGGCTGCAGAGTGTAATTAACATTCAGTTCAGTCGTTTTGTCCCTTGTCTAGCCCCCTAAGCTTTGTTAAAATTGCCATCTGAATGCTGAAGGCTGTAGGGAAATCGATTTGATTCTAATCGCACCATGAAAAGAACATGATCTAACTGCTTTCAGCCCTCAGTAAATCTGTACTAGGTCTTTAGCACAATGCAACTTCCAATTTAAAAAGCACTGAATGTCTCGTCAATGACTTTGTGAAGGAAAAAAAAGAACAAGGAGCAGACATAAAAATTCCAATAGTTGTTTAAGCATTAAAGCTCATTTGCATCACAGCAAACCTGAAAAGGGCTGACCTCTCAAACCGCCTCTCAGGTCTATGAAGTTGTAGCCTTGACAAGCTCACATTGACAGAGCTCATTGACTCTGAAAGGCTACTCTATCAATGGTGAAAAATGGCAATAGGTTCTCCTCCGAGAGGGCATCTGCCTGTGCCCACCCGCTGTTAAACCAATGGCAAAACCCGATTCAAAAAATGTGAAGCTACCTTGTAATCTTTCTTGCCAGAGCCTTTTAAATAATAGATTACGGCTGCTGTACAATTTAAATTTCATTGCTTGCATGGAGGGGAAGGAGAAAGGGTGGCAAAGAAACCAGCTTCCCAAATACTAGTACAATTAAACACTTTACATTATAAATAGGAAACTGAATACGGGAAGATTCAATGCAACCCTCCGAAGGAGCCTTCTGCAGATTAAAAAAAAAAAAATTAACATTTAATGACTGTTACTCTTAATTTGGAGGAAATCTTAAGCACAAATTGAACGGCATTCTGATTTAAGGCAACATAAAAACCCATTTTTTAAAAAGAAAATTAAAAACAATATTAAACAAACAACATGCATGTGGGAAACAAGCTTTGTTTTTATACTTTTATGACAATTTATCCGGTCCTAAGGTTCAATGTAGATACCACTGATGTTCCCCTCTATAAAAAATATTCCAGTTTTGTAAATCATTTCATCGTTACTTAAATGCTGCCAAGTATTTAAATCTGCTCAACTCCTGGCCACTAAACAAAACGGGAATGAACGTTTAAATGAAACATTAGCAAGTACCTCAGAAGGCCGAGGAAGAAAAGGGGACTTTAAAGAGCATCACTCAATTCTTAGCTCAAGCTTCCTTTCCTCTCTATTTGCCAGGTGAAAAAAGAGACTGGCATGTGCAATTTAATTAATCATGATACTTGACAGCTCAGTGATTTACAGTGAGGAGCAGGTGAGGACATTCACAGCTCAAGAGGGGCTCTTGATCTGAGAGCAAGACTGGAGATTTTCAATCACAGCCATACAGAAAACTTTCTAAGAACATTTGATAACGCAAAACAAAACTAAAAGGGCAAAAGACATTAGGAAGATTTTGAACACTAATTATCACATGTGTTTTTCTTTAAAACCAGATTAATACTTATTATCTGGGAACAAGGTATGATTATTTATGGAAACCACTTCAATCTAATAGTTCTTAAATAAATAAAAGGGCCACAGTGGGTCATAAGACTGAAGCCATTTTATCCTATGTGGGTTAACTGAGGAGTAATGGAAGTGACCCCCCCTTTGTGTACGATTGACCACTTTCAAATTTTTTCTATTACTTAGAGAAGCTTAATGAAATAGTTCTAAAATTAAACAATAAAAATTTTAAGTACTGGTTTTAATGTAATTCTATCATGAAGATGATCCTTAAATAAAAGATAAATTTTAAGTTGTCAATTTGGGACATCTTTGATGGTCTACAACACATTATTCAAAAAAAGATCTGGATCTGAAAGACCAAGGGAAATTATGGCCATATGAGGATAAACACAATCCATAAAATTGCACAATAGTTTTACAATAGGAATAACTATACATGTACTACCATTTTATTTTAAGCATACGAATTATTTCTCCATCAGAAAATCCTGAACATAGAAAGCCCTCATTTTGCTACTCTGAAAAGAGTTTTAACTAAATCGGGGAGAGAGGATTTCTTGTAAATTTAAAAGGAGTAATGTGCTAGGAAGACTTTTTGACTATTTTTGTAATTCATTGTTTAAATTAAAGGCAGCATCTTTTTGGAAATGTTTAAAGCAACAACTCCTGCTGTGCCTTTTCAATTGGAATCAAATTATCCCTCAGAATGGAGATCATGGTACTCTTTCCATGGGCTGTACTAAAAGAAGGGGGAAAAAAGATGTTCTCCTTTCTAATATTTTAGAAAATAATTTTTAAAAAAATATTTAAAACCCCATGGACCATCAGGTATTAATTTAGCTTAATTACAAAATGGAACTTAGTCTGAAAATGTTGTATTTCTCACTGGTTGAACAAGTTATGAACAAGGCAAAATTAGCTCACTCATCAATAGCACCATCAATTACAGAAATAAACACAATGCTTTATTTACTACATTGTATAACAATTAAATGTTCTGCATTAGTTTAGTCCATTTTCTTAATATACCTTCAGTATATGAAGTACTAGGGGATCCTAGAAAACAGAGGCAGTGGGCGTGCAGAGGAAGACTGAGGAATGTCTACTAATCCACTGGAGGTATATTCAGGCATTATGTTCTCAACTTTATCTCTGCCGCCCACAATTTGACATATTTGTAATCAGCAGTAAAACAAGAGTCCCAAACTTCAATCTGAACATTAAAACCTGATATTATGGAAAAATGAGACAAGGCACCATGAAACACTAAGGAAGCATAATTTGAGAAAGTACCGAGTTTGCCTGAAAATAAGATCCAATTGGAAAATAAACCCTAGCGTTTTTCCAGATGCTCATATTATAAGCCCTACCCCAAATATAAGCCCAAGTTAAGATTGTCAGCCAGAGAGTTGCATTTAGTACCATATTTGCCCAAAAATAAACATCACCTGAAAATAAACCCTAATATATCTTTTGGAGCAAAAATTAATATAAGACCCGGTCTTATTTTGGGGAAAACATGGATATAACTTTAGGACATTGTGCTGCAAATTTTAGGTAACATATTTTGCACACTGTACGTGAATTAATTTTACAATAACAAGTGATAAGAAGAACTATATTTTATGCCATTTAAAAGGTGGTCTCACAGCCATTACAACAGGATGGTAAATATTACAAAATAATCATGATTCTTATTGCTAAGCACAGAGAGCAGTAGCCAGCCAAAGGAAGGGGATCACCAAAATGGGCATGGTAGTCAAAAATTGCCTTGCCAATAATTGCACAGTACAACAACTTTAGTGCTACATGAGAAAAATTTGTGTGTGTCTAGTGTATGCAATGGGAAGTACGTATGTGTGTGTGTATCTGTTCATAAAATAATCTTGACATACGGATGAAGGAGATGTCACACATCTGAGTATTTGTGTGCATCTCTATGTGCACAAGGAAGTGAGACTGGAAGTGCATGAATTATTCTTAGATGTACCACTGAAGGTCTGAGTTAATATATCGCACAAAAGCTTGCCTTTGCCCGTTTGCGAGAATTTGTTCCTGAAAACTGACTTTGCTATGTCTGTGCCTATGTGAAATTATTACTAAAGTTATACTCTTGGTAAGATAATATCCTGGGAGTTTCTTCTGCTGCATTTACCAACGGGATGGCTGACAACTATGCTTTATTGTTAATTCTGATCATTGTTCCTGTTTACCTTAAGAACAGTGCTTCCTGTATGGCTGGAAAAATTTAGTAAATAGGAAATGGTGTCAGGAAAATTTTACTGGATCCTCAGTATATTTGCTAGGAATAAATTTAATATTAGACTGCAACCCAGGGATATGGTATACATAATATTCTTACACTTCACCAAAGAAGATAAGGCAAGGTTCAGACCACACTAGATATTTCACAAAAACATACTGTAACTCTGAAGTACAATACTCTTTAGAAGGGGGATTTAAAAGTCTAGGTTGCTTTTGTTACCGCTTCAGGTAGTCCTCGACTTACAACAGTTCATTTAGTGACCATTCAAAGTTACAATGGAATTGAAAAAAGTGACTTAGGACCGTTTTTCACACTTATGACCGTTGTAGCATCCCCATGGTCACGTCATCAAAATTCAGATGCTTGGCGACTGACTCATAACTATGATGGTTACAGTGTCCTGGGGTCATGTGACCTCCTTTTGTGACCTTCTGACAAGCAAAGTCAATGGGGAAGCCGGATTCACTTAACAACCAGGTTACTCACTTAACAACTTCAGTGATTCACTTGACAACTGTGGCAAGAAAAGTCGTAAAATGAGGCAAAACTTACTTAACAAAAGTTTCAGTTAACAACTGAAATGTTGGGCTCAGTTGTGGTCATAAGTTGAGGACTACCTGTATTGTAGATCCCAGCTTCAGAAATATTAACCATATACAGTATTAAGTAAATCTACTTTTATTTAGAAATTTTCCCTGCAAAAGGGGGGGGGGGAGGATGCAGAAGATACTAGTAACAAAATTTCAACTCATTAGGGTAAGGGTTCTCAAACTGCACCCTCCTAAAATGATATTATGTGAACCCTTCCCCAAGAAAACTAAACATTTCACGGCAGGGTTAGTCAAGACGTAAATATACTATTTACTTTTAATGATTAGATTTTAAATTATATCAATTGTAATGGTACTTCAATGCTCCCTGCACTGTAGACAGGCAGGGCTTGGAGCAAAGCCAGAAACACATTTTTGCAATGCTCACACTCTGCCTATGCAAGGTTGATTGGGATTTAAATAACCAACAACCACACACACACACACGCCAAGTGCGTGCGTACACACACACACACACACACACACACACACAAACACACAGAGTTGCTGATGGCCTCCCAGGCATTAAGGCAATCATATGTTCTAGAGCATTTATGATAATAAGTGGGATCTAACTTACTCTTTTACTGAGGCAAATCACGGGCCACATACTACAGCCTAAGGTACAACAGCAGCAAAGGCAGCCGCAGAGTAACCACCGGACATTAACTGGAAGATTCTTCTTAAGACAGCTATTCACTCGGCTGATGCTGGCTTTGAACTCTTCAGGTGCAACCTTCAAGAATGAACCCAGAAAGCAAGATGGTAAATATATTTCTAAGACTTGATATGCATTAAGAAACCCATTTTCCTGCAACGTGTAGTAATGTGTTAGGAGTTTTATTAACTTCACTTGCTTTCAAGATACTTACTTTTCCTGTCAATGAGGAAGGGAACTCTGCTTCAAATTTGTTGCTCAGCCCAAACCTACAAAAAAAATAAAGACATTTTTTTCACTCAACGAATTAGGACAAAGAGATTCTTAATGTTTTGTTAGCATAAAGGCATTTATGGCAATGCCCAAGACATGTTCAGAAAACATTTGCTAAAGAACTACATTCTATAAACTGTTGCCCAAACAGGAGGCCAAGGGAAGACATTTGCCTTCTCTCACATTAGACATATCTTAGCGCAGCAAGTGCAATTATAAAACACAACTCATGCATAAAATTGTGAAGCAATTCTAAATGGAATGTCTTCTCAAGAATCCATTTGAAAAGCATACTTCCAGCTGTTTTAAAGATTTCAGTATCTTGTGTGGCTTCACAAAACTAAGATACACACAGACACACACACACAACCTAAGGGGTTTTGCTAAATTTCAGCTAATGCACCAACTAACCTGTTACGGACAAATCTAAAAATGGTCCAAAATGTATTAGATATATCTTGACTGAATTACTTATAATATAGTCTGTTGCTGCTTATCTTTAGATTGGGTACAAGCACTAAAATCATATTATATACCCATATCAGATGCAGGAACTCTCATTCAATTTTTTTCAGAGTGCAATACGGTATTTTTTTTAAACATGAGATTGGTATTTTTTTTCCTCTTAAAATATGGAATAGTTTGGTTACTTAACTGAATGATTTAGTTATTAAAAGACCACTTATTCTCATGTGGATTACTCTGTCCTTTAAGATCAGTGGTTAGATTCCTGATGGCAGTATCTGAGAGCTATTCCAGTAGAATAGATCAGTGCTTCATTTTATGCTGGCTCCAATCAGTTGCTGAAGAATTATTCTTCAGCAACCAGTTTTTTATTTACAGATCATTAGACCATTAGTTTTCAAAATTAGTTGTCAAAATAGACAGCATCATACATGTCAATATATACCATGTGCACAGAGAGAAGTGGGGTTGAATGAAACGTAATGCTTCCATCGTCATATTTAGTTCCGCCGGGAATTAAAAACTTGGCTTTTCAAATCCCTTGACCTGGTCTGATGACGGGGTTTTAGGGTTTTAATGGGTTAATTTTAAATTTTTTAGATTTTAGTCTCTATTTTTATTGTGGCTTTATTGTGGCTTTATTGTGTTTTATTGTTGTGAGCCGTCCTGAGTCCATTGTGAGATAGGGCGGCATATAAGCCAAATAAAATAAATAAATAAAATAAATAAAATAGTTATATTTAATGTAAATAAAAGTATTTCAATGAATTGAAATGAAAATTTAGGTCATCTGTATTTCTTTCTACCCATAATCATCACCATTTTCCACACAATTTTGCCAATGCTGGACAGATTTCTTAAGAGGCATCATGAAAGAACTTCATATTTTTGTTCCTTCAACCAGGTCAACCATTTCAGTCAAACAAATGCCCTTGAAGGCGTTCTTCCAATTCTGGAAAAGGGTAGAAAATCCATGTGGCTAAGGATAGACTTGTGTGGTAAGAGGATGAGATTCAACCTGGTTCATGAGGTCTGAGGCCTAGCATTACCACGTTGCAGCAAAGTTTTCTTCTTGTGCCTCAAAATTATCCTTAGTCATTGTTTCAAAGTTTTGAGTGTTGAGGTATGATGCTCTGAGCTGCCAGGTTCAAGAACATCCCAGGTTTTGAATCTTTTTCTACAGAGGAAACTTTGCGATGATATTCCAAGGGCAGGCACTTAGTTTCTGGATGGTAATGATTTCCCATCTTCATTCTCATAAATGTGACAACTGATGGCAAATTCCAGCTCTTGAGGGTTTCGTTTCTGCCATCAGTATGTGAGGAGCCCATCTTGCCCAAGCCTTCTGATGCTGAAGATCAATAATGTTACCCATACATTCTTGTGAAATGCCAAACTTGACAACAATGACCCTTTGCTGAATTGCACTTAGCCTCTGCCTCAATCTTTCTTATGTGCAACTCGTTGCCGCTTCGTTCTTGATCACATCAAGCAAGCTCTTCCCAGTTCTCATGTTTACATCAAGACTCACGTCAACACAATCATTACCATAAACCATCTGTATCTGGCAGTGAATTCTAATTCAGCAGTCAAGAATTACATCACAGTGTGTTGCTTAAAGCAGAATAATGCGTACTCATAGCAGGATTCCATTTCATGAACAATCGTCGCATAACCATTTCTCACAGCAACTTCCCACTAACTGAAGTCAAGGAATATATAAGATATAAGATGTCAGAACCTCTGTAGAGCTTCAGGACTTCCATCTGTTGGAAAGTAATGTTTTCATCCAAACCTCATCCTTGCAGGGATGCTGTTATATGTCCCTTTACTCATAAATAACTTTCCATATTCCACCAAATTATGTGGCGATTTGAAATCTCATCCAGCCAGCTACATTTCTAATTACTAAGTTTGCCTGGGTTTGCTGCACCTGTCTCAACAGGTGGATGCACCTAGTCAACCTTGCACAAGCTTGGCAACTAAGCAGTTTTCGGTCTGGTTAAGTCTGTGGACGGGAAATCAAAACAGAGTAACAGGGCTGTAGGAAGGAGAGGAACAGGACAACTTGGCGCAGCTAACTCGCTGTGACCAACTCATCATGGCCATCTTGCCGCGGCCAACTCACCGCAGGACAAGTCATTGTGGAACAATTCAACAATTCAATTTAAGTATTTAAAATTATTTTAACATTATTTTAATTTTTATCATTCAGAGTTCATTTTGTCCCTCTTTTTGCATCCTTTAATGATTCTATTCCACCATTTCTTTGATATTAGTGTAACTCTTGTCCCGCGGTGAGTTGGCCATGGCAATTCCTTTTGTTGTTGTTGTTAGTTGCGAAACTGTGTCTGACCATCACAACCCCATAGACAACATTCCTCCAGGCCTTCCTGTCCTCTACCATCCTCTGGAGTCCATTTAAGCTCACGCCGACTGCTTCAGTGACTCCATCCAGCCACCTCGTTCTCTGCCATCCCCTTCTTCTTTTGCCCTCAATCTTTCCTAGCATGAGGCTCTTCTCCAGTGAGTCCTTCCTTCTCATTAGGTGGTCAAAATATTTGAGTTTCATCTTCAGGATCTGGCCTTCTAAAGAGCAGTCAGGGTTGACCGGTTGGATCGCCTTGCTGTCCAAGGGACTCACAGGAGTCTTCTTCAGCACTCCCACACCACTCAAACAGTGTTCATCCCAAATTGTATAGCTAAAAGTTTGTAGGAATAGCTTTCCAGAGAAAAAATTGCAGATTACGGGAACCAGGAGCACCATTCAGGTGACCCTGAGGACACAGATAAATCTCCAAGTGCTCAACAACCCTCTAAAAGGATGCAAATGACCAGCTGTCTGCAAGGAATATAAATCCTTCCATTCCCCACTATCCTGTCAGAGCTGAAGAAGCTTCTTGGATGAGAAGCGAAACATCTTTAAAAAAAACTCAAGAAAGTCCAGTTGCCTCCTGAAAAAGCACCTTTGGGACATCCAGAGTAAAGCTCAAATTGAAAATACTTTTTTCCTCACCACCTCAACAGATATATAATCTTACTGATTGAAAGAGTTGAGCCTTGAGCAATAGTCTCAAGCAAAGCAGTAACCAGCAGGATGGAGGAGGCAGCTATATGATGACCATGTTTTTCTGGTAGCATCTATTCTATAGAATAGCCTTCTACCAAAAATCTGGATGGTCCCATCATTGCTCGCCTCTAGGAAAGCAATAGAAACAGTTACTCAAGCAGGTCCTTTTGTTAAGATCGGGCCATTAAGGATGCCTAACGGCCAGGAATCAACAATGGTTTAAATTAATGGCTTTACTGGCTTTAATATAGCTGCATTTGCTCGATGATGTTTTGATGCTACGCTAAAATGTTATACATCTACCAATATACACTGCTACACTTCACAAGCACTTCTATAAATATGTAGAGTGCCTTTGATTTATTTACTTTTGTAGTGCTGCATTCTACGACGATGCACCACAAAGAAGAAAGCAGAAATAAATGATTTAAGCCATTCTATAAAAGGAACATTGGATAAGAAATCTTGCTTCGCTAAGCATGTGATCAACACCTGCTAACTTAAGTACAATTTCCCAACATGTGCCTAGCATACTTGTGTTGACAAAACAGGCTTCTCCACTGAGAAGGAAACCAGGAGTACTTGCAACCCCATTTTCTATCCAATTTTTATTAGCTTGAAGTCCCGCTCAGAATACAGCTCTATCTCCTTTATAACTTTCAGAAGTCTGGGATTATTGTATGTCTCAGATTAGCTCACCCAAAAATATTCCCATACGTACCTATAAATACAGGTAGTCCTCCATTTCCAACAGTTCGTTTAGTGACCATTCAAAGTTACGACGGCACTGAAAAAGTTGACTTATGACCATTTGTCACTTATGACTGTTGCAGTGTCCCCATGGTCATGTGATGCAAATTCAGACACAGCAAGTGACTCACATTTATGACAGTTGACATGTCTCGGGGTCATGTGATCCCCTTTTGCGACCTTCTGACAAGCAAAGTCAATGGGGAAGCCAGATTCACTTAACAACGGTGTTATTAATTTAACAACTGCAGTGATTTACTTAACAAATGTGGCAAGAAAAGTTGTAAAATGGGGCAAAATTCACTTAGCCAATTTCTCACTTAGCAACATAAATTCTGGGCTCCATTGTGGTCGTAAATAGAGGACAACCTGTAACCTAAAGTTCTCCTGGGTATTTTATTCCCAAATAATAGTACACTCAGATGGTTGAGTCCTAATATACAGGGAGTCCTTAACTTACAATCATTCATTCAGTGACTGTTCAAAGTTACTACGGCACTGGCAAATGTGTGGGAACATTTCTTTTCATTGCCCACCCACAGCTGTCCTTCACCTTTTTAATTTTTATGGGGTAGACACAGACAAGGAAGAGTCTTTAAAATATTAAGATGAAAAGTGTTACAATTGGAACTGTACAGTTTATATTCCTTTCAAAACTCCATAAAGTAAACCCAATTTTAAATAATATCCATCCACTCAGGCTGTTAACCAGACTTATGAAGGAAGTGTCTAAAGAAGAGAAGAAGGAAACCCAGGAACTTCAGGAGAGGTTCTGGAAGTAATCATGTCATCCTTAACCCAAAGTGACTCAGCAAGGTCAAGCGACTTCATTCCAAGTATCTTAAGCTTTTGGGGCATGTGTTATTCTCTCATCTTGACCTCCCTTTTTCTAGTAGGCAAAAAAGGCTGACCTTTTGCTCCCAGGAACACAATTAACTGTGGAGAAGAGATTATACCATAATAAAAGATTCATAATGAACCATGATGGCCTGATAATTAGCCACTAATAAGTCCCGTGCTGAGAATAAGAACATAGGAACGATGATAAGTACTTTACAAAACCCGAAAATATGAGCGCAAGGCTTCAGGAACTGGGGCTGCATTTACCATGTCATTATTTTTATTATCATTTTTGTTTTCATCTTCAGACTCCCTGTGTAACTACTGCTCTTAAGGACAATAAGCAATTTCATGCTGTAAGAACTGAGGCTCAGGTGCCTTCCAAGTTTTGAATATATGGTGCAACTCGTGTGTCACTAATGAAAGTATTAAAAGCTTCTACAGTACCTACCTACCGTGTTTCCTGAAAAAAAGACCCTGTCTTATATTTTTTTGAACCCTGAAATAAGCGCTTGGCCTTATTGCCATGCGCTCAAAAGCCTGATTGGGCTTATTATCAGGGGAATGTCTTATTTTGGGGGAAACAGGGTAATATACATCAATCAGTTAAAAACCCCTATTTTTCATTTTAAAAAAGATGTATGTGTTTAAAAGGCTAACTGGTCTTAAAATAAACTTGAAATGCAATTCAATTATGTATGTATGTATGTATGTATTTATGTATCTATCTATCTATCTATCTATCTATCTATCTATCTATCTATCTATGTATGTATTCTATTTCTTAACCACCCATCTCCCTCCAAGATCTATTCAACATCTGTTGAATATTCTATCTTTTTAAAATTCAGTCTACATATTTGACACAAGTAATTTATGGTATATTCCCCAATCTTCACACAGATGCAACCTGGATGATTAGATTGAACATTGTATTTTCTATTCCCTATTATTGAGTTTACTAGCTGAATACCCGTGCTCCGCTATGAAACTATGTGACTGGGCTTGATAAATCGACACTTACAGCTTGAAAATTAATGAGTAGTTATGATCGGCCTCTCCTCTCCCCTTCTTTCCCTCAGCCTTGTCCCACAGAAGCCTATCCTATCCTATCCCCCTTCTCTCCCTCAGCCTTGCCCTACAGAAACGTCTTCTATCCTATTCCCTTCTCTCCCTCAGGCTTGCCCCACAGAAGACTCCCCTACCCTATCCTATCCTCTGCTTGCTGCTGTGAAAGTAAAACTGAAATTGAAACTCCTCTCCTCTGTTTGTGTTTTGCATTTGGAACATATTTCTTTTCAGGTGGGGAGAGGAAGTAGAACTCCTTAGCAGGGAGCTGTTTGGAAAGTGAAACAGTATTTGCTGTGTGAGCAAGAACAGACAGGAAGGAGCTTGGCAGTGGCTTAGCTCAACTGTTCTGTAGTAAAGCTGCTTGCTGCTGTGAAAGTAAAACTGAAACTGAAACTCCTCTCCTCTGCTTGTGTTTTGCATTAATCTGTTAATCATAATATAGGAAATACAAATGCTCTGATTGTCATTTCAAAAAATCCTTTCTTAATGAGCACCTAGAAGCCAAGAGGAACATACGTGGCAAATTTCAAGTTTGTAGGCTTTAAAATTCTGGAGATTTTGTGATGATGGTGAGTGGTATTTCCCTTTTATTTATTTATATGAAGATGTGATTCCAGTGTTATCCATCCAGTGATGTGTAAGGCCTGCTAGTACGTTGCTCACAGCATTGGCAAAAAAGATCTTACTACCTTATTTCCTGCATTAAACTTATATGAAAGAGAACCTGAGAGAATATGGAATAGATAACAGTTCTGCATGGAAAAACTCAAAAGCAGGAGATGAGATAACTGCTAGCATTGCAAAGGAGAAGAGATTCAAATGCTTTCAAAGCAAGCTGTCATGCTACACAGGGAAAGGTAGAGGACAATAGCCTTTGGCAATAAGAGGCATGTATGATGACTCAACCCAGAGTTCCATAATCAAATAGGAAAAGACCGTAAAAAAATTTCAGTCCAGAATGTTAGCAAATAATAAGAAAAAAAAATAAGATCTATTTTGAATCCGAAATGAGAACTTCCAAGCAAGCTAGAAATAATCAAAGGTAACGATGAATTGGATATGATAGAAACAAATGAGACTAAAAGAAAAGGAATCGGAAACTGAAGAGAGATGCAAAACACTATGCAGATTGTTTAAGAATTGCACCGATTCCTCTCTTACAAGAAGTTTTGTTGAAGACCTTACAAAGAACTGAAGAGTCAAGTTTCAGAATAAGCACACAGAGGTACACACAACCATGAACTTTCAGAAAGAGGCTTTAGCTACTGTGGTCACTCCTTCATAAAAACATCCACATAGATCATTTGTTGTCACTGTTATATAGAGTATGAAAGAAGAACAGCCAAAGAGCACATGAGTTCAGAAAGCCAAACTGAATGACAGAGCTGTGTAGCATCCTTCAGAAAGATATTATAATTATGCTTTACTGTTAGTTTTCCAGTCTCTTGCAAACACCTGTCTATCTCCCATTTCTCTTGCTTTTTTTTTTAGATTACCGTAATTCAGTCTGAATGAATTCGAGGAAAGGGGGAGGGGGGGTTTGAGGAAAAAAAGAAAGGAGAAAAGTCAAATAAACTGCATTCTTTGAAACATTTGACCAAGATCTACTTCAGAAATAATTTGTGCTTGAGAGGAAGAAGAATGAATGAGGCATGTGAATGAGAGAAATGGAGTTCTCAGGATCTTATTACTGCCGCTCCATCCATTGTCTCCTCGCAAATTGTTCTAACCCCCATCTACTTTTTCCCACTGCAGCCAACAATAGAATAAGCTGCGGAGTTTGATTGAAAGGAATTATCCCCAAGTAAATGAAACTGTTTACATGAATTCCCAATCACTAATTTCATAATTGCTTTACTTTCACAAAGCATTTAGAGCTGTATACTAACAAAAGATTTTGATTTATTTGCTTTCATCCCACCTTTTATTTTTTTTATAAATAACTCAAGTCAAGTACACTTAATATCCCTTCTTATTTTCCTCCCAACAACTCTGTGAGGTAGGTTGAGCTGAGGGAGACTGAGCCAAAATCACTCATCTGGCTTTCATACCTAAGGGACTAAAACTCACAATCTCCCAATTTCTTGGCTGGTGCCTTAACCACTAGTTCAAATTGGCTAGGGAGGCTACATTATTTGCACAGCAATATTTTACTCATTCAGTAAACGTACATTGTAATTTAGTGCTATGCGATCATGCTATAAAATATACGCTCGTGTACGTTGTTCCTGGTTTTATCCAATTCCTGTTCATGTTCTTTAATGTTTTCGTATTTGGACTTTTATTATATTGTAAGCCACCCAGATTCGCTTTGGACAATGGGATGGATGGATGGATGGATGGATGGATGGATGGATGGATGGATAAATAGATAGATAGATAGATAGATAGATAGATAGATAGATAGATAGATAGATAAATAGATAGATAGATCTTTTCATAAAACAAAACACTGTCCCTAAGCCAATCAAAGATATAAGCTATTACAAATTCTAAGGATAGATGATGGGACACAGTGAAGTGATAGTCAAATTAAGATTGATTCTTGTCTCCACATTCATATCACATTGGGTGCTATGAACAACAATATTTATTTTATTACAAAGTTCACTCAATTTGAGAGCAGATTAGTAAATCACTGAATCCAATAGTCCTATACATCAAAGCTAACAAGCACTAAATGATCATGTTTAGTTTCTTTTTTCCCGCTTATCAGGGGCACATCATGCTGCATTTCTATATAGTACATTAAGCTTTCAAGTAACTTATTATCAAAGGGTAAGATTGACAACTCTATTACCGTCCACTGAGTTAACAATCACTCCAAATTGTGCCATTTTGTTTTCGGTTTGTGCTGAATAACAGTACAGCCTTACTTCCTACATTACAAGCACTATTAACTCCATGTTACAAGCCCACAATGTTATTTTTCTGCTTATGTTTCATACCTTATGGTAAAAAAAATTCTAAAAAGCAATTGCATCTAAAGGAAAGCTACATATGCTTTAATGAACTTAGTATGACTTACTTTTCAGTGAACATCTATATGATTGTACAGCATCTTAATCAAATTTATCCAATTCACATCTTCATAAAAGGTTTACCATGATTTATTCAACTGTAACTTGGCCTAACATTTCAACAGTGGAACAACTTTCCAATCTATGAATCTAGTCTATAAAGGGACCCTCCCCCATTCTAGCTACAAACAAGCACACACATACAGTCTTAAGTGTTGTGGCTTGCCAGCTGCCAGCAAAACTGGCAGCAGACTCGGATGATGAGGAGGTTAGGGAGGAACTTGGGCCAGTTCTGGAGTCTGGGGAAGGTCTGATGGATGCTATATTTCTTTTATTTTTTGTTCAAGCATTTTTAATGCATTTCCCCTTTTCTTTGTTAATTTATGTGTCTCCATCATGTTTTCTTCTTTTTTTTCTTTTAATTAAAAAGCAATAAGCATGAAATTTTAAAAAATTATTTTGAAGTAAATTATCAGAAGTAATTCTAATAGTTACCGGGTATAATTTTAACCTATATGTAGTGCTATACATATAACACATGCAGTTATATTTCTTATTTACTTTTGTTTCTTTGAACTGTGTTATCTGTTAACAAACTCCTATTCTGCAAAAGGATCTCCATTGAAAGGGGGAAAAGCCATTTTCTTGCCATACATGTTAAAGTAACATTAGACAGCTAGAAAAATGTAATGTGGCCAAGATTACTATTGTATGTGCTTGCTGCACTTATTTCACACACGTTTGAGCTTCGCAAAACTGTCTTGCAGACTAAACAGCATGGCTCAAAGGCATGAAATATGAAACATTCCACAGCTTCTGGTGTATGTGTGTAAACTTTTGCCAGATGAAAACAAAACCTCTATTTTCATGAGGTGGACTGCAGTCCCCAAAAGTCCCCAATTTGCAATTTTTTTATATGTTGCAAGATACATGTATGCATACTTTACTTCCAGTAAGCCTTTACCATTACCTTTCTAGAATCTGCTAAAATGGTACAATTTATACTGCAAGAAGAGGGTACAAGGACTAAGCCATAACAGGAGACACTGCGAATTTGAGTAAGACCTTGCTTATAGAAAATTACAGCAGCACTGTGATGCAGAATGCTAAGCAATCGAAGAGGTTAAGCAGACTTGGTGATAAAACCTTGCAGCTGCTAATCTACGAGGCTGCAATAAGGGAAACTGTGCCACCGTATACCAGTCTTACAGAGCAGCCAGCTCCTCTCCAGCAACAGTCTCCTGGCAGCCGCCACGTCATAAAGCTTTACCGGAGGGAGGATAGGAAAAAAGGAGGACTGCCTGCACTGCGAGACCAGAGCCAGGCCGCTTAAGCTGATTGCTACAAGAACTTGGTAACTAAAAACATTGCCGCCTTCTCTTCCTTCTCGGTGCCTTTTAAAGTTTTCACCGGTCATCTTGGCTGTAAGGTTGAGGGAAAAGATGTCATCATTACAGGTCATTCTGGAGAAACTTTTTCAATCGAAAGTTGTTAAAGAAATAAATAAGCCCAAAGGATATCCCAACAATTTATAAGGAACCGTTTAGTTTATAAATGACTTTTAAAAGATATCCTAAGGACAAATCCCCCTGAAGACAAATGTTACATTTTATATCAACAGCGAAGTACACAACTAGCATATGCTTACAGTTTATACCTATTCTCAGCCAACGCTGAAACTCGATTCTAGGGATGACCTGGTTCCGATAATCTTATAATTCAAAATTTCCTTACCCACTAAAAACAAGCATCATGATTAATTATACAACATTAGTAATAGAAAATCTTATATGAAAAATGGTATGTGATATCTATTCTTAAGAAAATTGAAGTAGGGCTTCAATTAAAAAAGTATTTTTCAGGTCTTCAATATATTTTCCTCCATGGCAACTTCAAAGAATCAAGACATATATTTGTTGGAGAAAAAATAAGAAATATTTATATACCCAATTAGTGTTGGACAGAACAGTACAAATGCATAACATGGATACAGTACAAAACCTTTATATTGTTTATATTCACTTCTCTTTATATTTCCTTTTTGCAGGAAGAATTTGTGGCAAGCTTTATCATTCCTTTTGACCAAATGTCCAGAAGATAACCATGCTATGGAACAGTATAAGAGAATTTCTCTGGTATCTATTTGCATCCCATGGAGACGTAAGAATAGTTAAGTGTCACATAAACAAACAGTTGTGCTCCAAGACAATAAAGCAGTGATAGGATAGTAAAAGGAAGGGGCTATTATGTCAAATATAGTAAATACAAGTTTAAAAAAAGATCCTGGTTTGCAATACACTTTGCAAAAATTATCAGGGTAGATAAAAAGAGCAAGTATTCTAGTAATAGATATTTAGGATATTTAAGCATTTCCACCCCTAGAAAGTTGGACAACTACTCAACTACAAAACACATATAATCAAGGATTTTATTCAGCTCAACAAACAGTACATCCAAAATAATAAAAACTGTCCACTTCAAATGTGAAAGAGCAGGGCTTCAAACCCATAATGATTATAAGCCACCTAGTGAGATGGACGACATATAAGTTGAATAAATACATAAATTCTAACTTATAAATATCTGCTTGAACAGCCTGAACCAGACAATTATTGCTAAAGAATGTCATCAAGAACTAGTAGTCTATTCTTCCCATTTTTCACAAGCTACCAAGTGTATCCAGGATCTGAATAATTTCTGGCATCAACAAAAGATGCTGTGGCTAACAGACCAAACTTTTTGTGGAAACTGAATCAGAGAACAGTATTTCAGACTTTTTAAATTGGGGTAGCATTCCCTTTGAAAACACACTTGCAATAAGTTAATTTTTTTGAAATTAAGTTTCAGGTATTAACCTTAGGAAGGTATGTTGAATATATTTATTCTTCATAAGGCTGACACAGTTAAGTGACATGAACCTGAGTTATCTCAAAGTCAGACTACTATCATGAACACTTTTTTGGCTTGCAAAACACTGCAACAAAAATTCCTATGACTGGGTCTCTGGCAAAGTGAGTTCTTTCCTAACTACAAATAAACGCATTTTGGAATTTATGTTAGAAACCTAAAATGACACCTGGAAGACTTACTTTAAATGTGTTTCTATTTGTAATTCTAGTCAGTGGCCGTAGTAAAAAAACGTTCTATTCACTTGGAAAACCTGTCTTCCTATCTGCTCTCATTGTTTGTCTTTGAATCAATAGAAAAAAGCTGCTGGGATGCAGGAGAGGCTTCCTGGCCAGTTGCATCCAAGTAATATACCATATTTTTAGCATTATAAGACGCACTTTTCTCCCCCCAAAAAATGGGTGGAAATGTGTGTGTGTCTTATAGATCGAATATTGTGGGGGGGAATGTTGGTGTGGTGGCGGCATTTGCTGCCGCTGCCTGGCACCACTGCCGCGTCGGGGAATGCTGGAGCCTTTGCTGCCGAGTAGCTGATTGGCGGTTGGATCGGCCTCCCAGAATACCGCCAATCAGCTGTTCTAGGGGGCGGCAGCGATCCCCGCCCCCTAGAACATCTGATCGGCAGTATTCTGGGAGGCCGATCCAACCGCCAATCAGCTGCTCGGCAGCAAAGGTTCCAGTGTTCCCCGCCGGCGGCGGCAGCAGCTCAGCTCAGTTGACCAGTGGTGGGCGCAACAGAGCGGAGCCCTGATGAGCCACGTGCTAGGGCTGCAATAATGTGCTGAAGCTAACTAGGCTGTTTGCTGCAAGGACACTAGCCAGATAAATACCGGATGGATGCTGGGAGGCAGAGGCAGATTTTTTTCTCTCTTGTTTTCCTCCTCTAAAGCTAATGTGCATCTTATGGTCTGGTGCATCTTATAGTGCGAAAAATACGGTAATTTTAACCTTAAACTTCCTTCACATAATTTTGTGACTCTATTAAGTTGTTTTTTTTTTTTATTTCAGCGAGCATTCGAGCAAACTATTTTATTATTACTGGGTATTCTTACTTCTTCATTAAAAAAATGATTTCCCCATTTTCACTATTAACCTCCTTGTACATTTTGAAAAACTGAAATTATATAATTCACATTCTCTTTGCCCACTGTCTTGTCAGCCCAGTAACTTCCAGTTTGAAGTTAGTAGCAGATAACTTAGTTTTGGAATATATTACTCAAATTTTTATTACCATTGTTTTCAGTGTTATCATTCCCTAAGAACTGAACTCTCACATGAAATATCATATTGCATATAAACCATGTATTTTTCTGGACTTTTAATAAATGAATTAGATAAAGATATATGTTACTAGTCACTGAATATATACCCAGCAAAACAGAAAATCATTTTAAGGTAATCCCTCAAACTCACTTTCACAAATATTTTACACAACAGGTAAATGGGCTGCTTACAATGTTTACTATGCTCCTAGATATTAAGAGCATATTTAGTTGCAAGATATTGTACTTTATTTGCAATAACTGTCAAGTACTGCAAATATGATTTAAATCAATAATTTAAATTACTCATTTTCCAGAATAATTTCAAACAATTCACACTAAATCTATAATTTTGCACTATTTCTTACACTGATTAATTTCCTGAAAGTATTTCAGCTAAGGATCATGAGAAACAATATTAATAAAGCCACAAGAAATGGGTCCAAGTTCATAAGAAAAAACAGATTCCATATAATGAGGGCAATCATGTTGAAATAACCAAGCATGTCCTATTTAGAAGCTATATATTAAAGGGAATTCTTCATGCCTTACAAAAAAGGTCAAACTTGTTATTACATGAGTAGGTCAAGGCTGTGATTAACAGAAGCATTAAGTTTTTACTATAGTAAAGCTATAGTATTGCTGTTGCTATATATTCCAAGCATTCTTTTACCTGACAAGTCCTAATTATGTTGTTTTAATTCTTTATATGCTGCCTTAGTCATCCCTTACTGACCCAGACACTATGATTTCTTGTTTGCTTGTTTGTTTTCTTTTCTTTATATCCTGCTATTATTATTTTTACAAATAAGTCCACACAATGAACATACACAACATACCAAAACCGCAAAAAGGAATTCAATTTACAAGCATAGTAGTAGTGTATAATCTAATATTCCCTTGGCCTGAACTAAACAATCAGACAAATCATATGGTCACTCTTAAAGCTTTGCAGAGGATAATTTGAATGCAAGTGTATATGGGTATATGTAATATATACTCTGAATCTTAAACAAAATGACTCAAATCATTTTAAGTAGTTTCCTTCAAGATAAATTCAACATGGACAGATTCAGCAATACAGAAGACATTTACCTCTGCATTGCCTTTTTTTTTTTTAAAAAAAAAAAAACTTTTTAATCTACAACTCTGAAATTCATAATGGTCTTTATCCAAGTACTAGCCCAGTCTGACCCTACTGAGCTTTTTCGGTATCAGCCCAGGTAAATTAGATCCTGTAATCTACTACATGAGTCTTCACTAGCTATATGAAATAATGTTTTGTATACAATAGCAAAATTGTATACGCTTATCTGCAATTTCTTAAATCAAACACTCTTTTTCCAGGATTTTAAGATAGCATATAGCAAAGGATCTTTTGCCTTCAGGTCGTGAGATTTAATATACTACTGAAGAGTACAGTTAGTGTGTGACTTATGAGGATAATGGAGCCTGGAATTTTCATCATATGTCATGACAGTTATCGGTCAAGACACCTATGTGATTGACATGATCTTATGCTTTTTGCGGCAATTTTTAAGCCAATGAAGCTGTTGTTAAGCAAACGCATTGTCTATAATGGCCTCTTTTTTTTGCCAAAACTAGAAGTAAATGTCAGTTTCCAGCAAAAAAACATCATAAATCATAATCACATGACCGCAGGGCACCCGTTGCCAAATTCTCCAAATGTGGTTGCATTACTGTAGGGAGAGGGAGAACATTGGAACTTCGAATCTAGGTTGCAAGTACCATTTGGGGGGAGGGGTGTCTGTTTTAACTTCGAATGGTTGTTAAGTGACTGGTTTTAAGTCGAGGATTATCTGTACTCCAAAACATTCCTACAAGAAATATGAAAAATGTAAGTCCTACGCCAACTAACAATTCTCTAGTATTTGTGCATCACAATGCACTTGAATAAATTGCCAATTGAATATGGAGCAAATACAATACTCAGTATTTTGATCTAATCTGATTTACCTGCTCTAAAACCAAAGGAGAGGAAAAGTGGAGGACAGGAACAGATAAAGATTCAGCAAATTCTAATTACAGTATTTTATGTTTGATTTTAGTAATTCAAAAGAAGAGATGGAGAAAAATGAGCAAACATGAAGTTTGGGAAGAAAATAATGGAGAAAAATTACACTTTTATATAGGATGAAGCAAGAAGAATGTATGTATGAGGGGATGCTGACATGAGCATTCTATTCCCAGCCTTTTCAGTCTTTAAAAGGCCCTGTTTAAGAGATAATTTTTGTTAGTGCTTCATAATACAAGTAGTCCTCGACTTACAACAGTTTGCTTAGTGACCGTTCAAAGTTACAACGGCATTGAAAAAAGTGACATGATCATTTTTCATACTTACGACCATTGCAGCATCCCCATGGTCATGTGATTTACGCTCAGATGCTTAACAACTGACTCATATTTATGACAGTTGCACTATCCCAGAATCATGTGATCCCCTTTTGCGACCTTCTGACCAACAAAGTCAATGGGGAAGCCAGATTCACTTAATAACCATGTTACTAACTTAACAACTGAAGTGATTCACTTAACAAACATGGCAAGATAAGACAAGAACACCTTTATTGTCATTTCTTTTCCTGTGGTCCCTCTGGCACCCATTGAAAATGAAATTCTGTTGCCTGCTCTCAAAAGTACACATACACATAACACACCTGTAGACACGCTACATACAGACACATACAACTACCTACACCCTAACGTACAAAGAAAAGCTGTAAAATGGGTCAACACACATGTAAACATGCTTCATACATACACATATATATACCTACACCCTAACGTACAAAGAAAAACTGTAAAATGGATCAACACACATGTAAACATGCTTCATACATACACATGTATCTACCTACATCCTAACGTACATAGAAAAGTTGTAAAATGGGTCAACACATACATCCACACTACATACATACACATATACCTACCTACGCCCTAATGTACAAAGAAAAATCATAACATGGGGCAACAGACATGTAGACACACTTCAAACACACACACATATCTCCCTACACCCTAACGTAGGAAGAAGTTGTAAAATGGGTCAGCACACATATAGGCATGCTTCATAGCTACGCATATATCTGCCTACACTCTAACTGTACAAAGAAAAGTTGTAAAATGGGTCAACACACATGCACACACTACATACATACACATATATCTCCCTACACCTTAACATAGAAAGAAGTTGTAAAATGGGTCAACACACATGTAGGCATGCTTCATAGATACACATATATCTGCCCACACCCTAATGTACATAGAAAAGTTGTAAAATGGGTCAACACACATGTAGGGAAAAATCATAACATGGGGCAACAGACATGTAGACACGCTTCAAACACACACATATATATCTCCCTACACCCTAAGGCAGGGGGGGAAAAAAGGCGTCACGCGGGGCAAAAACCTCCCTTCCGTCTCCCTTAGCAACAGAAACTTTGGGGCTCCGCTGGGGTCGCAAGTCGAGGACTACCCGCATACAAGGAACAAACAGCCCAAAGAATCAATCCGCTTTCGTGGAGGAATCGTTAAAAGCGGCGGAAGGCAAAAAGGGGGAAGAAGAGGAAGAAAAACAACAACCGCTTAACAAAAACATGAGGGAAATTCTGGAATGCAGAGGTTTTTTTCCTCTCTCTCTCTCTCTCCTTCTCCGGGGCTTTTGTAACGGAATGAAGAGCCTTTTTAGCGGGCGGTCCTTCACTACGGATGGTCTTGTGTGGAAAGGAGAGGCCGGTTTCCTCAAACCGGATTAAAAGAAGCCGCATGAAAGGTCGGCTGAGGAGGAGGAGCAGCAGCAGCCCCGGGAAGGCTCGCCCGCCCGGCCTTCTAGCGCCCGCCGCCCTCTTCGCCCTTCTCCGCGGCCCTTGCTTACACGGTCACATGGCCCGAGCCGCGCACCACCACCGGGTCCGGCGAGTGCTTCAGCAGCTGCTCCTCCAAGGCCCGCTCCTCGTCTTCCTCTTCCTCGTAAATCTCGTCGAAGTCCGCCATGACCGAGGCCGGGCCACCGTGACTCTTCCCGAGGCCCCTTCGGAGGAGAGACAGAGAGCCGGGAAGCCAAGCGAGGGAGACGGTCAGCCCAAGCGGCCACCACAACCGCCGCCGCCGCCGCTGCCCGGGCCCCCAAAAAAAGAAGAAAAGAAAAGAAAAAGACTCGCTGAAATCTTTTCCCTCAGAACCGCCGGGAGGAAGCGCCCGTCGAGCTCCCCCGGAAGGGGAGGGACAGGAACAGTCACAATCACAACATCCGGCCGTCGGAAGCCTCGGCAGCTACTGGCTGGAGGAGTCGAGAAGCCCCGCCTCTCTCGCCGGCCTGCGCGAGAGAGCCCCTGCACGCATGCGCTGGCTGCCGCGTCCGTTGGGCTGAGTGTCTTATAGCAGAGGTCTCCAAACTGGGCAGCTTTAAGGCTTGTGGACTTCAACTCCCAGAATCCTCCAGCCAGCATGAGAGAAAAATCTGTAATTTGCGAGGCAAAGTGGCAGCTGAATGTGGGCATGGAAACCACTTTGGGCAGAAAATTCTCACCGTGGCCTGAGATACTGAAATCATTAACCATGTCCATGATGTATAGACTCTAGAAACTAGAGTGCAGAGAAGAGCAGCCAAGATGTTTAGGGGCAGTGGTGGAATTCAATTTTTTTTTAAACTACCGGTTCTGTGGGCGTGGCATAGCTTGGTGGGCGTGGCTTGGTGGGGGAAGGATACTGTAAAATCTCCATTCCCACCACGTTCCGGGGGAAGATTACTGCAAAATCCCCATTCCCTCCCCACTCCAGAGTAAGGATGCTGTAAAATCCCCATTCCCTCCCCACTTCAGAGGAAGGATGCTGTAAAATCTCCATTCCCACCCCGTTCCAGGGGAAGGATAGTGCAAAATCCCCATTCCCTCCCCACTCCAGAGGAAGGATACTGTAAAATCCCCATTCCCTCCCCACTCCAGAGGAAGGATACTGTAAAATCCCCATTCCCTCCCCTTTCCAGGGGAAGGATACTGTAAAATCTCCATTCCCACCCCGTTCCAGGGGAAATCCCCATTCCCTCCCCACTCCAGAGGAAGGATACTGTAAAATCCCCATTCCCTCCCCACTCCAGAGGAAGGATACTGTAAAATCCCCATTCCCTCCCCACTCCAGAGGAAGGATGCTGTAAAATCTCCATTCCCACCCCGTTCCAGGGGAAGGATACTGTAAAATCTCCATTCCCACCCACCCCACTCCAGGGAAAGGATACTGTAAAATCCCCATTTCTTCCCAATCAGCTGGGATTTGGGAGGCAGAGAATAGATGGGGGTGGGGCCATCAGAATTTTTACTACCGGTTCTCCAAACTACTCAAAATTTTCGCTACCGGTTCTCCAGAACTGGTTAGAGCCGGCTGAAACCCACCTCTCATTAGAGGATCATGGCTAGTCTAGTGAAGAGAAGGACCGGGGGAGACAGGATAGCATTGTTCCAATACTTGAGGAGCTGTCACAAAGTGGAGGGGGGGGTCAAACTATTTTCCAAAGCACCTGAAGGTCAGACAAGGAATAATGGATGGAAACTGAACAAGGAGAGAGAAATTTTCTGACAGTGAGAACAATCAGCCCATGGAACAGAAGTTGCGGGAGCATCATCACTGGAGGCTTTCAAGGAGACTGCCATCTGTCAGAAATAGTGTAGGGCAGGGGTGAAATCCAGCAGGTTCAAACAGGTTCTGGAGATCCAGTAGCGGGAATTTTGAGTAGTTTGGAGAACTGGCAAATACCACCTCTGGCTGGCTCCAAAGTGGGGTGGGAATGGAGATTTTGCAATATCCTTCCCCCTGGGGAAGGAAGGATATTGCAGAATCTCCATTCCCACCCCACTCGGGGGCCAGCCAGAGGTTGCATTTGCCGGTTCTCCGAACTGCTCAAAACTTCTGCTACCGGTTCTCCAGAACCTGTCAGAACCTGCTGGATTTCACCCCTGCCTGAAGCCCTGTAACTTCATATTCTCCAGTCCTCCTTAAAATAACAAGAAGACTCATTTTCAAATATTGTAGGACAATCTCCCATCACCATTCTGTAATCACACAAACTCACAATTCCTCTTGATAGCCCATCCTATATTGGTGATATCAAACATTACAAAGGAAACAAGAAGAATGAACAGGGCTGAACTTTGTCCTAACATGTATGTTATTAGCTGGTCAGAGACAAATTAAGAAATCTTAAAACTAAGAAATCTTGCCTCAGTATATATATTTCACTTCTGCAGAAGCAACTGCACAACTCAGCCAAGTTTATAATACACAATATTCTTTATTGGCCAAGTGTAATTGGACACACAAGGAATTTGTCTCTGGTGCATAAACTCTAAGTGTACATATAAACAACAAACAACAAAGTAATCTTAATCGTAAGATACCAATAGGAGAAGATAATAGGAAAGGATAATAGCAATGCAGCCCTACTACATGGATAAACATCCTTAGTGCTGTGGGAATTAGGTGTTCAGCAGAGTCATGGCACGAGGGAAAAAACTGTCCCTGTGTCTAGTTGTTTTGGCTTGCAACGCTCTGTAGTGGCGCCCTGAAGGGAGGAGTTGAAACAGTTTGTGTCTCGGATGTGAGGGGTCTGTAGATATTTTTTCAGCCCTCTTTCTGGCTTGTGCAGTGTACAGATCCTCAATGGAAGGCAGGCTGGTTGCAGTTGGTTTTTCTTGAAGTCTGTCCTGGTCCTGTTTGGGACAGGTACCAAACCAGACAGTTAAAGAGGTATAAATCAGAATAGAGCTGGAAGGTCTTCTAGTCCATCCCCCTGCTCGAGCAGGAGATCCTATACCCGTGATGGTGAACCTATGGCACACGTGCCACAGGTGGCACGTGTAGCCATATCAGTGGGCACACCAGCTCAGCTCTGGTGTGCATGCGCGCGCCAGCCAGCTGATTTTCGGGCCTTCTGGGCCCACCAGAAGTAGGGAAACAGGCTATTTCCTGCCTCTGGAGGGCCTGGAGTGGGTGGGGAAGGCCTGTTTTTCTTCCTCACCTGGCTCTAGATCCTCTCTATGCATCTGGGGAGGGCGAAAACAGCCTTCCCCACTCCCTCGGAGGCCCTCCAGAGGCCTGAAACGGCCCATTTCCCAACTCCCGGTGGGACAGGAAGTGACGTTTTTTGCCCAGCCTCCAGAGACTCCTAGATGGTCGGTGGCCGGAGCCTCCCGCCGGTTTTACTACCAGTTCTATAGAACTGGTGCGAACCAGGGGCAACCCACCATTGATCATGTCCCCCCCTAGTTCTTCTTTTCTCTAGACTAAAGATAAAGGTAAAGGTTCGCCTCGCACATACATGCTAGTCGTTCCTGACTCTAGGGGGTGGTGTTTCAAAGCCAGCGCTGTCAGAAGACGTCTCCGTGGTCATTTGGCCGGCAGGACTAAATACCAAAGGCGCACAGAACGCTGTTACCTTCCCACCAAAGGTTCTGACAGGTTCTGGAAAACCGGCAAATACCACCTCTGGTTGGCCCCCGAGTCAGGTAGGAATGGAGATTTTGCAATATCCTCAGGAGTGGGGAGGGAATGGGGATTTTGCAGTATCCTTCCCCTGCCACACCCACCAAGCCACGCCCACCAAGCCACGTCCACAAAACCGGTAGTAAAAAAAAATTGGATTTCACCCCTGCCCCATTTACTAAAATATTAACTGCAATGGGAAGAAAATAAGGGAGAAAAATTGCATTTTTATATAGGATGAGGCAAGAAGAATGTCTGTATGAGGGGATGCTGACATGAGCATTCTATTCCCAGCCTTTTCAGTCTTTAAAAGGCCCTGTTTAAGAGATAGTTTTTGTTAGTGCTTCATAATACAGGTAGTCCTCGACTTACAACACTTCATTTAGTGACGGTTCAAAGTTACAACGGCGCTGAAAAAAAGTGACTTATGACCATGTTTCACACTTACGGCCGTTGCAGCATCCCCATGGTCAGGTGATTTACGCTCAGATGCTTAACAACTGACTCATATTTACGAACGTTGTACTATCCCGGAATCATCCCTTTTGCGACCATCTGACCAGCAAAGTCGACGGGGAAACCAGATTCGCTCCACAACCACGTTGCCAACTTAACGACCGCAGTGGTTCACTTAACAACGGTGGCAATAAAAGTTATCAAACGTTGTTGAAGCCCTTGGAGGTTTTATCTGTGTCCTCGGGGTCTCCTGAGTAATGAGTAGTAGTAGACCCTGAGGAGACAGATAAACCTCCAAGGGCTTCAAGGACCCTCTAAAACAGTGATGGCTAACCTTTTTGCCGTCGTGTGCCAAAAGCGGTGGGGAGTATTGGGGGGGGGTCACGTGCCCATGTGCCCACACCCATAATTCAATGCATCCCCCCCATTCATGCACACGTGACCCCCCCTCTCCGCTTCCCCCGCCTTTGGCACACGATGGCACAGTGGGCCCGGTAGGCCTGGTTTTTTGCCCTCCCCAGGCTCCAGAGGCTTTTTTGGAGCCTGGGGAGGGCGAAAACAGTCTTTCCCATCCCCCTGGAGGCCCTCTGGAGGCCGGAAACGGCCTGTTTCCCGACTTCTGGAGGGCCCAGAAGGCCTGAAAATCAGCTGGCCAGCACATGCATGTGCTCTGGAGCTGAGCTAGGGGCAACGCTCGCGTGCCCATAGACATTGCTCCACATGCCACCTGTGGCACGCATGCCATAGGTTTGCCATGACGTCTCTAAAAGGATGCAAATTATCATCTGTCTGCAAGGAGTATAAATCCTTTCATTCCCCACCATCCCCTCAGAACTGAAGCTGCTTCTTCTTCTTCTTCTTCTTCTTCTTCTTCTTCTTCTTCTTCTTCTTTTTGCTTTAATTTATATGCCGCCCTTCTCCGGAGACTCAGGGCGGCTTACAAGGCGTTAAGCAATAGCCTTCATACTTTTGTATATTTTTACAAAGTCAGCTTATTGCCCCCACAATCTGGGTCCTCATTTCACCTACCTTTGAAAGGATGGAAGGCTGAGTCACCCTTGAGCCTGGTGAGATTTGAACTTGCAGTAATTGCAAGCAGCAGATGTTAATCACAGTGCTTTAGTCCACTGTACTACAGGCTCTTCTTTGATAAGAAGTGAAACGTCTTCAAAAGAAAAAAAGCAAGAAAGTCCAGTTGCCTCCTGAAAAAAAAGCACTTTTTATTTTATTTTATTATATTTTATTTCGAATTTATATACCGCAACTTCTCCCGAGGGACTCAGGGCGGTGTACAACCAGATAAAAACATACAATACAAACATTAAAAAAACAGTTAAAAGGATATATATTAATTTGGCCCCAATTTAAGATAACAAACCAATTAAAAATTAAAAATATGTTTAAAAATATATTAAGCCAGCCCGGCTTGCTGAAAAAAGAAAGTTTTAAGGGCACGGCGGAAGGCACCGAGGTCTTGGATTCTCCTTATCTCTGGGAGATAACCCAGGTTGTCTTTTGGGACAGCCATGATCTGGATGACTGAGAATCTCTACAGACTTTTAGCTATACAATTTGGGATGGGCACCCTTTGAATGGTGTGGGAGTAGGAATTAATTTCCAGAGGTGGGGGCGGAAATTGCAGACTACAGGAACCAGGAGTAAGCTACTCAGGTGACCTGGAGGACACAGATAAACCTCCAAGTGCTTCATGGACCTTCTAAAGAACGGATGCAAATGACCAGCTGTCTGCAAGGAATATAAATCCTTCCATTCCCCACCATCCCGTCAGAGCTGAAGAAGCTTCTTGGATAAGAAGCGAAACGTCTTCAAAAGAAAAAAAAACAGAAATTCCAGTTGCCTCCTGAAAAAGCACCTTTGGGACAACCATGACCAGGGTGACTGAGAATCTCTACAGACTAAAGAATCGGTTTGATCCAAAGTAAATCTCTCTCTCTCTCTCTCTGTTCTGCCCCAGCTCCGGATTCCCGAGGATATAGACACACACCAACGGTCCTTATCAAATTTATTAAGTAGCAAGAATAAACCAAAGTCCGGCAAAGGTTGGAAACCAGCCCAGAAAACAAGATACGATAAGAGTTTTCCAAAAATGCTCTGATGATAATTACAAGTTGTTTCCAGCAAGAAACTTACTAACGGCGTGCGACTTAAATAGGCTAAGGGAGTGGCCAATTATCCTCAAGCCTTACTCTCAAGGAGACCTCCTCCTCCTGAGTAGCCACTCCTGCCTTTTGGCAGCCCTGCGTGCCCGAGCATTGAGAAGAGGCTCCTCCACTTCGCTCTCTCCACCTGAAGGAGCCTCTGGAGGTTCTGAAGGCCCAGGCTGAGTCTCTGCCTCTGGCACCACATCCTCTTCAGCCTCCTCGCTGTCCGATGTGAGCGCCGGCTGAGCAGGCTGCTGGCGCGACACTACACCAGCCTCCTCGTCGTCGGGATCAGCCACTATCTGCGCAGGCCGCTGGCGGGCCACAACTCACTCTCTCTCTCTCTCTGTCTCTCTCTCTCCCTCTCCCTCTTTCTCTCTCTCTCTCTCTCTTTTTAAGTGAGAGAAAAAAGAGTTGTGATTAACACTGTCATTCTCATTCCCTCCCCGAAACCTTAAAGCTTCCGACTATTTCTTCAGCGTCAGCCGTGTAGTTTTCAGCCCCTGAAACGGTGGCTTCTCTCTGAAGCCCAAAATCTGTGATGATTCAAATGTTGGGAGTGCTGTGAGGAGGGAGAGACAACACTTTGAAAAGCAAGGAAGAAAGCGAGAAAATTAATATTGCAGCTGTTCTTCTGATTAATGAGAGATAATTGCTCTTGAAAAGTCACCCCTGTGGCATTTTGTTGTCTCCTGGATCTTTGTTCTTTTCCCTACTATTATTGAGGACTTTCTGGAAGACTAAGCGGTTCTTTTCAATTTTGGGGTATTCAGAAAGTGTTGCCTGGTTACAGGGGGGGGGGGAAATGGAGTAATCGGGGGATAGATTGGGAAGAGGTGCCACAGCAGCCATCTCACAATGCCACGCTTAGGGAAAAAAAAGGATGGCTACAAGTCAACGAAGAGTTTTCAATAAAACATTCCGGGGGCTTCTTCACGCTTGGAGAATGGCCTCATGGAAGGGAGGTGGAGCAAGCTGCTGCACAGGCGTGTGTACACGCACACACACACACACAAAAATACACACACACTACACATCAGGGGAATGTACAGTGCAATGAAGAAGAGACAACTACTGGCTTGCAAACTTTCCGGGAAAAAAAATAAAAATAAAATCGCCACTCTTTCCCTGCCGCCGCCATCCTCCGGGAATACAGGTGGTCCTCAGCTTACGACCATAGTTGAGCCCAGAATTTCAGTTGCTCAGCGAGACGTTGGTTAAGTGAGCGTTGACCCCCATTTTTTACGACTTTTCTCGCCCACGTTTGCGAAGTGAATCCCTGCAGTTCGTAAGTCACTAAGAAGGTTGTTATGTGAATCTGGCTTCCCCACTGACCTTGCTCTGAGAGAAGGTCGCAAGAGGGGATCACGTGAGACACCCCCCCCCCCCCCCCCCCCAGCAACCGTCATAAACAGGAGTCGGTTGCCAAGCATTTGAGTTTTATGCAGCAGTCGTAAGTGTGAAAAGTGGTCCTGTCTCTTTTTTCAGCGCGGTTGTAACTTCGAACGGTCACTAAATGAACTGTCGTAGGTCGAGAACTATCTATATGAGCAGCGGGGTCTCCTAGGGTGCATCAATCTTGGCTCTTGGAATCATCTAACTTGGATAGTTTGCAGACCACAGGCAAGCCTGACCGGTTAACCCCAAAATCTTTGGCACCTGAGTCAGTGAGGGATGAGAGTCATAGGGTTTGAAGGATCTTGGATGGGATCTTTGAGGATCTTCTTCAGTCCTATCTTACAATTGTCTCTCTCTCTCTTTTTTTTAAATTTGATTTATATGCTGCCCTTCTCCGGAGACTCAGGGCGGCTTACAATGTGCTCAGCAATAGCCTTCATCCTTTTGTATATTTATACAAAGTCAGCTTATTGCCCCCACAAACTGGGTCCTCAATTTACCTACCTTAGAAAGGATGGAAGGCTGAGTCAACCTTGAGCCTTGGCGAGATTCGAACCTGCAGTAATTGCAGGCAGCTGGTCTTAATAACCAGCTTAATAACAGGGTGCCTTAGACCACTATACTACCAAGGCTCTTACTGCAAGTAAGAGAGACTTCTTACAAGTCTCTTACTGCAGCACTTCCAATAGGTAGCTATTCTGGGAGGTTCCAGAGAGATGATGCCAACGTTTAACCAGTTCTTAACTCCTTACTTACAACTAAGTTCCGAATTAGAGTTGGTGACTCTAATGGACTCTGGTGGTCCAGTTTCTTGTTTGAAAAATGTTCATTTGTATCTATCAGGTCAAATTTTGCCGTATGGAAAAACGATTTCAGTGAGAGACAAAGCTTTCTCCGCTTTGAACACTCTAATTTAAGAGATACTTAAATTAGAGTGATTAGACAATGATGGCTAACCTTTTTGCCATCGTGTGCCAAAAGCGGATGGAGCAGGGGGGGTCGCACACGTGTGTGCCTACACCCATAATTCAATGTCCCCCCCGTACCCTGCACATGTGCGCGTGACCCCCCCATGCGCCGTCCGCTTTTGGCACACAATGGCCAAAAAGTTACCGGTGGGCCCAGTAGGCCTGTTTTCCGCCCTCCCCAGGCTCCAGAGGCTTTCTTGGAGCCTGGGGAGGGCGAAAAAGGTCCCTCCCCTCCCCCGGAAGCCCTCTGGAGGCTGGAAGTGGCCCATTTCCCCACTTCCGGTGGGACCGGAAGGCCCGTTTTTCACTCTCCCCAGCAGGGATGGGTTCTAACCGGCTTTACTACCAGTTCTCTTTGTGCGTGCGCTTCGAAGAACGGCAGCAATTGTCCCAAATCACAAAGAGGAGGGGGACCTCCTTCAAAGGCCATTTCCTCACTAGAAATGGGTAGCATCTTATACAGTGGGGCATCCTAAAAGACAAAATATCACACCATTTCTACACCGTGCAAAGATACTTATCCCTGCAAATCACCAGGAAGTCAAACTTGAGGGAAATTTATGTTTAGATAAATGAGGACAGATTTTGTTGTTGTTGTTGTTAGTTGTGAAGTCGTGTCTGACCCATTGTGACCCCATGGACAACGTTCCTCCAGGCCTTCCTGTCCTCTACCATCCTCTGGAGCCCATTTAAACTCACACCGACTGCTTCAGTGACTCCATCCAGCCACCTCGTTCTCTGTTGTCCCCTTCTTCTTTTGCCCTCAACTGTTCCCAGCATTAGGGTCTTCTCCAGCGAGTCCTTCCTTCTCATTAGGTGGCCAAAGTATTTGAGTTTCATCTTCAGGATCTGGCCTTCTAAAGAGCAGCCAGGGTTGATCTCCTCTAGGACTGACCGGTTGGATCGCCTTGCAGTCCAAGGGACTCGCAGGAGTCTTCTCCAGCACCAGAGTTCAAAGGCCTCCATTCTTTGGCGCTCAGCCTTTATAGCATCACAATGAAATTTAAGCCCACCACCAAGACTCAAAGAGCCTCCAGCTGTCCTGGAGTTGGCCGAAAACAATACTTATGGATTACTTAATGGATAATGAAATTTTACCGGACAGAATTCTTCCAAAATAAAAATACCCTTGGCAATCTCTTCCCTGTTCCTGTTGCCAAGTTCTCTGACTTCCCTCTAAGATAACAGTGACAAAGCCCAGCTATCTTTATCCATCAACAGGTTATCTTTGGATGATATCACCATGAGAACAAAATGTTCCTCCAACATAGGTACAGTTAAGGCTGATTTAAGTCACAAGAGGCGAATAAAGTGAAAGCGGTGGGAAAATGTAGAACCAGGTTGTCAGCAAGGCATGTTTGTGCCAAGGTTAGGTTAGACTCCTGAATCTCAAATCTTGACAGGAATAGAATAGAATAGAATAGAATAGAATAGAATAGAATAGAATAGA